>OX418220.1:14256724-14614380 GCA_948455865.1 Conomelus anceps
ATAATCTTGCATCTTCCATTTAAAGAGATGATTTTTGGTAAATTAACTAATTTTCGCTTGTGTTGTATGAATAATTAACTTATAGCTGATAATACTTTGGTGTAAATTACATTACACAATACTGTAATCTATTTCATTTTCAGTTTTCGAGGTGTCTGACTTCAAAATGAAACTTTTATTGTTGATTGCTGTTCTTGCTGCTTTAACTAAGGCAGCACTAAGTGATGATGAAGAAGATCAATATGATGAAGAAGATCAATATGATTGGGAAGATCAATTTGATTGGGATACATTCAAGGTTGGTTAAACTAAAATTCTAGGCACAAAATATTATCAATGCTCTATTCCTCAGATTCAGTTTTCCAAAATGATTTGCTATTGTAAGACAGTGTGAAAAGATAACCAGAGTTTTTTTCAGAATTCGCCTCAAGATACAATTTTCTTTCATAAGCTATTTATTACAAGTTATAATTTGAAGTGACTGATAATAATTAAGCAAACTGTCAAATATGCACAAATAGAACTTATCAATCTCGGATTCCTCTAAGTACTATTAATTTATACTGAAGACTTCCACAATGGCAGATATTGACAGTACTGTTGTCAATATCCGCCATTGCAGAAGTCTACAGTATAAATCAATACCGCTTGAAGGAACTCTAGATTAATAAATCACCTATTTATTGCTTGTTTCAAAAATTTTGTTCTTTTTAATAATAAGTGTATGGATTTTATTGGTGGTGGGACCCAAACAGCTAGTTCCACCTCGTCGTGTAAGCCCACGTCGTGTATGGAGAACACAGTGGACCTAGGCTGGTTCTAGACCTAAGAAAAATCTAGGTTGGTTCCACACAGCCGGATAAGTGATAATTATGGTCTTAAAATTTGATACCCATGACGAACTACTTTATATCACTTATAATTTATAAGTAATTGCAGTTAAATATGCAACTATGCAGTCAGATATGCAGTTAAATATGCAACTATGCAGTTAAATATTTGAGAAGAAAATTGAAATATTTTACTCACTGAGCAGACGGCCATTTCGGACCACGTGGGTCCATCATTGGTGTTCAATATTTAATTTGCTACTCAAGTACTTGACTGCATAGACATGCAATTACTTGTATATTATTAGTGATAATTCGGCTTTGAAAAATTGCGATGTTGCCAAATATGGTAGGATGCCAGCATCTGATAGTGGACAATCATTAAGTTCACAACAAATTTCATATCATATTGCCTAGTCTAAAAGTCTGTCTACCAGTCATATGGTTCATCACCGAAGTCAGTTGTTTCCTTTGTTATTCAATTGTTTCAATTATTATTATTATTATTATTATTATTATTATTATTATTATTATTATTATTATTATTATTATTATTATTATTATTATTATTATTATTATTATTACAATAATATTTGTCTCCTATGCTGCAATATTTCTTGAAGCCGCCTACTTTCATGGCATGAAGTAGAGTCTATTTTTAGAAGTTTGACCTTCATCTACACAGAACAACAAATTAACATCAATAAGAAAAGCAAAGCAAAATACTAGTAGCATTTGTTTCAACACAAATTGAAAATTTGTTCTGTGATACATTCAGATACAAATCTGGTTGTGACAGGTTCTACTACAATAGAATTATGGTGAAATGCTACTTCAAGCTTACATTTGAAAAATAAAATTCCACTGATACTTCAAGATGCTGATTCTATTGAACAACAATTTCTACTAAAATGATCAAATACATACAACAAAACTGTCTCAAAACTATTGCTATGAATAAGCAAGTATTATTCAAATGGAATTGACAATTGAAAACAATTTTTTCCTTTCCCCAGAGTGAATATGATAGAGATTACACTCCCAAAGAAGAGATTGTGAGGAAGACTATATTTGATAAAGCTGTTTCGAGAATCAGAGAGAATAATGAGAAATATGTCAAAAATGAATCAGCCTATTTAATGGAAGTGAATGATTTTGCAGATGTGGTAAAGTATTTAAATCCAAATTATGACTAGTTTAATATCAGCATTTTTCTACACTCTAAAGTGGTCAATACTTCTATTATAGCTTATCGAACAAAATCAATAAACAGTTCATCCTGTGGAGATTGGTACATTAATCAATAAATGTGTAGTTTATGCTAATATCCAAGTTCTATGTTAATTTGTAGTTTATGACTATAATTTAGCGGTTGATATTCAATGCTGCTAAAAATTTTAATATGCAGTGTATTACTATTACAGTGTCCCCTTTTCACAATAGGTTTACTAAAGTGCGGGTTGGCCTTTGAAACACTGTTCCTAAGGATATGGCTATCAGTACCTCAACTCTGATATGATATTGGATTATGCACGGATGGTTTTATAATTCATGAACAAATAAAGACAGATTTTGAAAATACATACACTTTTATTTATGTGGTCAACTTGCCACCAAAATGTTATCATTACAAAAATAGAAGAAATACAAATATTACACCCTAAAATAAGTCACACAAGGGAAGAAACTATCATATCACAATTACAACTTAATACTATTACTTATCTTGTCTTATGGTGTTCCAATTTCAATTATTCATAAATCTTGGACATGATGCACAAAATAAAAGGTTAATAAAATGAAATATCAAAGTTACATGAGTAATGCTAGTAGCTCAATGCACTGCAACTATAAAATCCAAGAGAAGTTACAACACGTCTGACTTGTCCAAGATTCAGTAAGCAAGTGAGCAGGATCTCGAAAGCTAATCCCATGGTAAACCAATCCCCCCTATACGATTCTGAGAATCAGACAATACCTAGACAAAATCAAGTAATTTCTGGAGACTACTTCATGGTGCTGCATCAGTAAATGTAAAATGAAAATAATTATTTCATCAATAATAAAATCAATTACAAAATTAAATTATAATACATAGATTTGTATTTTATTAAATATCTATTTTAATATCCCAATGTTATAAAGAAATTATATTATAACATGTTATAAGAAAAATAACATAAACTTACAAGACATATTCGATTATTTGTTATCGATTACACTAAGTCGATATATCGATATGGAGTACTATAAGTCGATATATCGATATGGACTACTATAAGTCGATATATCGATATGGACTATTGACACAGTATTCAAAGAGGTTAGGTCAACTCATTAACAGTGACTTTTAACGTCATTTTAATTGAAATAAATAATTTATCAAGCATTATTATTGTCATCCTAAAAATGTATCATTACACTATATTCATTGAAATGTATAAGTCTGTATTTTGTAAACTACTCTACTTATCTACCATTAGCATGCGGCTATCCTGAGACTTTGATCCTTATCTTCAAGGAAACTTTATAGCACTCAAGGAATCCCTTCCACTTGAGTCCTTCAAGTGTATTATATTTTATTCATTCTTCATTTACTCAAATACATTGATCATTGCTTTAGAGCATTTCTAGAAAGCTACTACATTATTTTTATCTATTTTGTTTGAATTGTTATTAATTGCATTTTTTTAGATCTTTTTTTAGGCTGATAATCAGTCTAATGTATTATACAAAGTGAACTCAGTATAAAGCGTGCAAGAAAGAGTTCTTCCCAGTTATTATCTGTAAATTGCAATCAATTCAACTTTCATGTAATTTTAGAGATACGGTATTGTAGCTGATGGTGATCAACAAAAATAATAAGCTGAGATTCAATTAGAATAGTCAGCTATGCACTGAGTAATTAATTTTTTATTTTTTTGAACAGTAGTATCTATAATGTTCTACTTCATAAGGACCTGGAATAATGCCATTTTGTTTTTTCAGACTGATGAAGAATTTAAGAATTATTTGCGTTTGTTACTACCTGCGAATATCACAATTGAATTAATCTGTACTGACAAGCAAATTAATCCATTCTTTTGAAGAATGAACATTTAGCACAAATACTGAGCAAGAAAATCATAAAGAAACAATTCAAATATCCAATGTCTACAAATCTGCAATGACTTAGGCCTACTATTAATCTCTTTAAGATGAAAATGTTGCCAACTTTTCACAATTTGTCTGCTTTTTCATGCTTTCACATGAATAATTGAGATTATATAACATCATAGATAAAAATGATAATTTGTTATTGCTTCTTTTCACCCTCCAGAAAAGACTAATAAATCAAGTTAGTTTGAAGTGACTGACAATTGAATAAACTGACAAATATACATAAACAGAATTTATTAATTTCGAATTCCTTTAATTGCTATTACTTTATACTGAAGACTTCCGCAATGGCGGATATTGACAACAGCATTGAAAAGCTGATGGGAATCGATGAATGCTACTGTACAAAAATATCAGTCACCACCGGGAATCGAACCATGGACCTCTCAATTGCCGGTTGAGCGCCAGTACAGTAGCATTTTTGTACAGTAGCATTCATCGATTCCCATCAGCTTTTCAATGCTGTTGTCAATATCCGCCATTGCGGAAGTCTTCAGTATAAAGTAATAGCAATTAAAGGAATTCGAAATTAATAAATTCTGACTAATAAATTACCACTGATACACTAATAGTGATACGTATCAGTTAACTACATAGAACCAAACAGAATAATAATTGATTGAAATTATAAAAAAATATATAATTGAATAATCTATAAATAAATCTATAAACCTATAATTGAATTATAGATGAAAATGATAATTTGTTATTGCTTCTTTTTACCCTCCAGAAAAGACTAATAAACTACCACTGATACGCATTAGTTATAACTACATAGAACCGAACAGAATAATCATTGATTGAAATGATTACATATCACACCTATTGTGAGATTGTCTAGAAAAAATAATCATAGCTGGAGATTTATGGATACCTTTTATATTTTACAATAGAAGATTGAGTGTTTGTGTAAATTCTCGAGTTTCAATTTTACTTGATTGAAATTCATGTACAGTACCGTTACATTTCTAATGTGATTGCAAAGCTTGTTCTATATTATTAATGTGCATTTCAATTTTGGGGTGTTTTGATGCAGGATGGAAACTCCCAATATAAATTATAATAATTTTATGGTTGGTTGAGTGTCAACACTCGATTGCTGTAATACGAAAAGTAGCGGCCACATAACGAAGTGGGCGAATAAAGTTGCTAATTATGGTGCATTTTGTTCAATTAGACAAATACATTTGCTAAGTGCATTGCGAGATTGAACCTGGCACAAATCTGCGCACTTCAAAATTATGTTTGATCAAGTGAATTTGACATTGCTCTTATGAGCTCAGATAGTCATGTTGAGGTCGAAATTCATTTCTCCCATAACTAGAATATGGTTGTAATTTGCCATAAAAGACAGCAGCTCGTTTTCGTAATCTGTGAAATAAGATAATTTTTAATATAAACTTAAAAAAACCACTTTTAAATTGAAATTAACTCACGTTAAGGCGTGACGGCCGTTTCGCTCTGTTGTCTAGAGCATCGTCAGACGACCCACAGTACACTCAGTATACTGTGGGTCGTCTGATAATGCTCTAGACAACAGAGCGAAACGGCCGTCACGCCATAACGTGAGTTCATTTCCATTTAAAAGTGGTTTTTTTAAGTTTATATTACATATTAGTGGAAACAAGATGGATCTTCAACATCATAATATAGTTTTCATTCAAATATCAACAAGCAACTTATCTGAACTAGATAAACATAATTCAAGTAACATTAACTTGGGCCCGGCTGTATATTCTTGTACTGAAGTAGCTAATATTTTAGTCTTTATAAATTTATTGTCCTGTACATATACTGCAACACCCCTACATGCATTATTCGATCTTTCATTACAAAATAGAGTGTATCACCTGGCAGATCAATTTGAGTGATAAAACGATTGATTTCAAAAAAGATTATGAAATTCCAATAGTATTGAAGTTTTTGAAACGAAAAATTGCCCTGAGCTCATCAATGTGACAAGTAAGGGATTGTATGTTAATATGGGCAGCTTCAAATATATTTTTATAGGGCCGAAGCCTGATAATATGTGGCCGTTATCGCTGTTATTGTGGAATGAGGTTGAGTGAGCTGGGTTGTCAGCAGGAATTGCAGACTAACATCAGAGAAATGCATGGGAATGATATGTAGGCTATAACTAGAATGACAATCTAAATAAAACAGTTTTAAACACATGAATGTTCATAGACCATTAAAGGTTTGGTCTCCATATAAGGGGTTTTTATCAATTGAAGTTCAATTTTACACAAAAGATGCTTTTTTTTCTTTTGTTTTTTTTGTAGATTACGTCTTGGAGACTCCAGTTAAGGAGTATAAGACAAGTCAGATCAACAATATTATACACTAGATACCATAATTACTTCAATTAGTTGAGGTGAGGCTTAATTTTGATGTGAAAGGAACTCTTGTACACTATAGAAAGCTTTATCAACTGCTAGCTCTAGTAGGTAGGTATATATGATGCAGCCGCTTGGTGGTCCATTGTAGACGTGTGTGGTTCCCAGTGGTAAGGAGTCTGCATGTGTTCATGATATAGCTGTGGGCAGTGCGACTGTAACATGAGAAAAATCTACTAGAAACAATAGCTATAAAAGAGCTAAAAGTTATTAATAATTGAAGTTATGGATTAGAAGAAAGATGATACTGAATGAGAAAATTATCAGAAAAAGTAAAGCCAACAGAGTGGGAGGGAGTGAGAGATAATGGAGAAGGTAATTTAAAAAGATGGCTGAAGTGGAGAGTGACAAAAGTGATGATAGACCAATGAAATAGACTGATTGTAAGGCATAATAAAGAAGCTAGAGAAAGATTTGGGTTATTTGATGGGATGGTGGGAAATAGGAGAGATTGTAGAAGGAATAGGAAGGGAGTTGAGGTGCAAGGTCCAAGATTCTGGAGAGAAAGATTTTATGATCTATCTTATGACTATGGATGAGATTTCATATAAATCGGGGAAGAGAGGAGATGAAACAAGAGAGATAGAAAAAGAGTGATACTGGGCATGCCTTAGAGAAGAAGACAATATCTCTTTGAGGAAATCAAGTTGCAGTAGAATCCAGCTTCAGCATTTCAGATCATTTGCTGACAAGAGTTTTGCAAATTCTTGGATTGATGATTATATAGTCATCAGGACATTTCAATCCCATCATCTTCCTACACCAATGATCTTATGATCTTGATCATGCATCAGCTGGTGTATTTTGTTGTTGAGCCATGAAGCAGTCTCCCTCGTAACTATGTGACTCTTAAGAGGGACATGTTTTTTTAAAATAAACAGTACATATGGTAATTTATCAACTCAAGAACTCAACATATAATTTCTATCATTATTATCAAAAATAGACTTCCATTCGAGATTGAGTGACTAGGGAAGGTACTGTATCTTTCTATGGCTCACAACAGTCTTATTCTTATCAGCAAATATCATTAGATCCAACCCAGGTAGCAAGTAAGCTTACAGAAAGCCTCGCCCTTTGTTTGGCAGGAAAAACTTCTTTAACCAAACTTGCAAAACATGTGAGGCAAGCATTCCTCAGAAAGTATGCCATCGGAAAGTCTGCCACAAGTTTGTGGATAATTGTCAAACGCTTGTCATTTATAGAGCTGGTACAAGCTACCTGACAGTTTTTGAGGAACTAGATCTAGTAGAAACTCTCTCAATTCTCCGCTGCAGCACTAGAAAGTGACCAATGTCACACACTTGTCGTTCGTCACATTCGTCGATTTGTGCCATTTTGTAATAGAAATGTGAAACTGTTGTTGGTTTTTGTTTGGTATAAACTTACTCGTTTACACTCAATACACTGTTTCAGTCCATTCATGCCATTGTGTTGTAGCTTGTGGTTGTTGAGCTGTCATTGTTTATGTATTTGTAATACTCATATACACTCAATACATTGTTTTAGTCATAAAACTGTTTATCTTCAAAGTTATCATCAAAGTTATTTTCACAAACTTCTATCAGGTAAGTGAGTTTTGTATAATTTTATCAACTTTTTTATATAAGCCAGCCCTTATATGTAATAATGTAAGAATACACCATTCCTATAATCAATTCCACATGCCTTTGACTTCGATTCTTGCTCATAAGGTTTTAAAATATTTCCAATTTGTTATCTTTTTGAAAGAAGCCTATTTTTCAAATTTTATGTCTTTCAAAAAGACATTCCTTTGGTCAAAATTAATTTGGTAACTACCCCATAAACTTTCAGCCTTGTCCAGGTCCACACTCTACACATAGGCTCAGTTATTGAGGGTTCTTTAGCTTTTTAGAGTATTTTTTCAATAAATTCATCTCATTTAATATTTCTACTGGATACAAGTTCAACATCTGAACCTTTACCACTCATTCCCATAGCTTAACATTGCATTGTATTTTAAACAACTGATCTTGAACAAAATAAAATCAGAATGGTTCAAGTTTACCAATAGTTGAACTTTGATTTAGGTACTATAAATTTGTTGATTGATTGATTGATATCATACTCAACCATATTTCTATCAGTTTGGTTACTCGAAACAAGGAAATACTAAAACTAATTACCCTATAATGGTAAGCTTGTTGGAATTACACTATCGGTGCTGTTCACCCATCACGAGAATAGAGGCGACATATGAGGTGTGCGGGACGGCTCTTCTTCGCTGTCTCTATCACATGCTGTTTCTCTCTTTCTTGCACACTCCCATCTACTACCCAACATGGCTGTATTGGTTTAGTTCACTTCACAACGTCGCCTAGCAAACAAGCCGGGCAATTGTTTTACAAATGTTAATAATTCAAAGACCAGTTTACTGTGTTACCCCCACTCGGCCAGCTCCTACATTCCTAGAACTCCTGCCAGCTCTATTCTTGTGGTGGGAGAACAGTAAGCATTCGTAAATTTTATGACACTTTTTTAAAAATATCTACACAATAATACTCAACCATATTTTTATCAGTTTGGTTACTCAAAACAAGGAAATACTAAAACTAAACTGATTACCCTATTTGTTTTTTTTTGTTTTTTTTTTTTTTTGTAGATTACGTCTTGGAGACTCCAGTTAAGGAGTATAATACAAGTCAGATCAACAATATTATACACTAGATACCATAATTACTTCAATTAGTTGAGGTGAGGCTTAATTTTGATGTGAAAGGAATTCTTGTACACTATAAATAGCTTCTTCAACTAAATATTTCCTCAATTGTTTTTTTAAATATTTCTATATTTTCAAGACTCTTCAAAAACTGCGGAAGCTTGTTGTAGAATTTCCTACCAATATAACTAGGTTTTTGTTTGAATAAGCTACTATTGTGACTCACCAAGTGATAATCTCATCGGCGTCTTGTATTATAATCATGTACATCAAGATTTTGGTTAATATCATTCGTTTTTACATATAGAGTAGCTTCAACACATATAAGCAGGGTACAGTTAGGAGACCAGGTCTCTTGAACAACGGCCTACATGAATCTAATCTATTTATACTTTCTATACACCTAACTGCTTTCTTTTGGATCTAAACACTAAACAACTAATTTATAATTTATAATTTATAATTTATAATTTATAATTTATAATTTATAATTTATAATTTATAATTTATAATTTATAATTTATAATTTATAATTTATAATTTATAATTTATAATTTATAATTTATAATTTATAATTTATAATTTATAATTTATAATTTATAATTTATAATTTATAATTTATAATTTATAATTTATAATTTATAATTTATAATTTATAATTTATAATTTATAATTTATAATTTATAATTTATAATTTATAATTTATAATTTATAATTTATAATTTATAATTTATAATTTATAATTTATAATTTATAATTTATAATTTATAATTTATAATTTATAATTTATAATTTATAATTTATAATTTATAATTTATAATTTATAATTTATAATTTATAATTTATAATTTATAATTTATAATTTATAATTTATAATTTATAATTTATAATTTATAATTTATAATTTATAATTTATAATTTATAATTTATAATTTATAATTTATAATTTATAATTTATAATTTATAATTTATAATTTATAATTTATAATTTATAATTTATAATTCATAATTTATAATTTATAATTTATAATTTATAATTTATAATTTATAATTTATAATTTATAATTTATAATTTATAATTTATAATTTATAATTTATAATTTATAATTTATAATTTATAATTTATAATTTATAATTTATAATTTATAATTTATAATTTATAATTTATAATTTATAATTTATAATTTATAATTTATAATTTATAATTTATAATTTATAATTTATAATTTATAATTTATAATTTATAATTTATAATTTATAATTTATAATTTATAATTTATAATTTATAATTTATAATTTATAATTTATAATTTATAATTTATAATTTATAATTTATAATTTATAATTTATAATTTATAATTTATAATTTATAATTTATAATTTATAATTTATAATTTATAATTTAAAATTTATAATTTATAATTTATAATTTATAATTTATAATTTATAATTTATAATTTATAATTTATAATTTATAATTTATAATTTATAATTTATAATTTATAATTTATAATTTATAATTTATAATTTATAATTTATAATTTATAATTTATAATTTATAATTTATAATTTATAATTTATAATTTATAATTTATAATTTATAATTTATAATTTATAATTTATAATTTATAATTTATAATTTATAATTTATAATTTATGATTTATAATTTATAATTTATAATTTATAATTTATAATTTATAGATTATAATTTATAATTTATGATTTATAATTTATAATTTATAATTTATAATTTATAATTTATAATTTATAATTTATAATTTATAATTTATAATTTATAATTTATGATTTATAATTTATAATTTATAATTTATAATTTATAATTTATGATTTATAATTTATAATTTATAATTTATAATTTATGATTTATAATTTATAATTTATAATTTATAATTTATGATTTATAATTTATAATTTATAATTTATAATTTATAATTTATAATTTATAATTTATAATTTATAATTTATAATTTATAATTTATAATTTATAATTTATAATTTATAATTTATAATTTATAATTTATAATTTATAATTTATAATTTATAATTTATAATTTATAATTTATAATTTATAATTTATAATTTATAATTTATAATTTATAATTTATAATTTATAATTTATGATTTATAATTTATAATTTATAATTTATAATTTATAATTTATAATTTATAATTTATAATTTATAATTTATAATTTATAATTTATAATTTATAATTTATAATTTATAATTTATAATTTATAATTTATTATTTATTATTTATAATTTATTATTTATTATTCATTATTTATTATTTATAATTTATTATTTATAATTTATAATTTAGAGACATTATAATAAAGAGACATTCAATGTCCGTTATCCCTGGAAACAGTGAATAAACAAATAAATTGAGAAATTACTTTTCACTGTAGAGTAAATTACTTTACAGGCACCCTTATTCTTGGACATGAGGTCCACTGTTCACAAGTTAATAAGTTGCTGAATTATCCCCTTTTGTTCTTTATATTCTCCATATTATTATTTTGTACTATTACTGTATGTACAGTACCAAATTATACATCATATGGCCCACAATATACTGTCTGATTCAGGAAAAAGCTATTGCTGATACTCTCCACTGTGAAAAAATTGTTCGCTATTCATAAATAATAATTCATATTATTTAGAGAAAATTATGAGAAATTCACAAATTTAATTTTTAATATTATTTAACTGTCGACTTACTAAATTAAACTTGTTAAAGATTTCTCTAGTATAGGTGGGTCGCCATGAGAATGGCGTTGACCCCCATAAGAATACGTGTTAACTGTTGCCTATCTCATGGCGATCAACCTATAAAAAAGGCATTGGCATTTATCGATGTAAATGTTGTATTTGTTTTTTTTTATTGCTGATGATTCCCACATGAGTCTGAGACTTGTGAGTGGGTAATGAGGTGAATGATTACACTTTGATGACAGATGGTGGAGTTGGATTCAAACCCACGACCGCTTAAACGAAAGCAAGCAGAAATTGTGATGCCCCAACTAACTGCGCTAAGCGCATTTGACGAGTTTTTTTTTTTAATAATGTAACTAGTGGCATGTAGGGGCGAAGGCCCCTGAAGAAAAAAACAATAATACATTAAACAAACCAACATAATATTATAAACCCATGCTCAGGCTTTGCTTTTGTGGGTATCAATTTCCTTTATTATAATATGTGTCATTTTAATGTAAAATGAAGAGGAAATAAAATTAATTTTGATTTTTTTTTTAAATCAAACAAACTAACAATCAAATTATCTATATGTCAGAATTAATGGAATGTATGGAGTTATTATTATTATTATTATTGTTGGAATGATTAGCGTCTTTAATGTGAAGAAATGTCAACATAACAAAACATTTCTAGAACATATGTCTGTCTAATTTTAGATTATACTACCCCAAGTAACCTCACTGTACTATCCCAGAAATGTCAACAAATCAACACATTTTTAGAACATGTATATTTTTTTTTTGGAGGATGAAGCCCACATAGGTCTGAGACCTGTGCGTGGGTAATGAGTTGGATGATGGTGATTGACGAGTTGGACCTACAGTTTTAGGTGGGTTCTGAACCACCGGGAAGTGATTTTACAGCAGAGAACAGTGTCTTTTTTGCTGGACTAATATGACTGTCTAATTTTAGATTATACTATCTCATGTAACACACATGTTAATATTGAGCACTGACTTGAAGATAAAGCATGATCACATGTATTGATGTGAACAAATCAGACATTTTAGACTTCCAATGCTCTTCTTATGGAGAACATATTTTACTTTATATCTAATTTTGTGCTAGCATTTTGGAAATTCCAAAAGTTTTCCAACTATCACGAAATAGAGACCTTAAATTTGAGCTCTCTCCCATCTTTCTACGACTTGCCAGACGCCCACAATTGTGACGCAAAGAATTGCTTTACGAAATTAAATATATAGATGTTTTAGTTGATATAAGAACCTTAAAACTAAAAGTAGATATTTGAAGTTATTTTCAACAAAAATTATTGTGATATTTTTTCTTTGTAGTGGCGTAGGTGATATTGTGGAAGGTATCCATAATGAATAATAAGACAATACGAAATTGTCACAACCAAATTCATTAAAAATATTGTTATACCATTATCAGTTTGTTTGAGATTGATAATGGTATAACAACCAATACTAGTTTCTCAATATTTTTAATAAATGTGGTTGTGCCAATTTTTTTTATTTGTGACATTTGTCACAAAACATCATTATTGGGGAATTTCCCTTCTGACAGGTGACTTGTCAACTTAACTTAACATTACATTTCATCAATAATTATTATTATTATCAATAATTATATTACAATCTTACATTTCATCAAATACTATATTACAATATTACATCTTGTCAACTGCATTACATCTTTTTATAATACAATTACATTTTGTGAATTACTTGTCATTCTAATATAATACAATTACATTCAGTAAATTTCAGTTCGTCTCAATATAATACAAAACATTTTGTATATTATTGACTGGGATTGAATTTTTTCAATAGTTTTAAAAATCTTCTTTTGTTTTAGGAAAAATACGAGGGACTTTTTTCGCACTTTTTGGGGGGGGCCTGATTTATGTTGGGGGGGGGGGGGGTCGTTGCTAAAGGAGTTTGACTATTTTTTCCTTGTTCTAAGTCAAATAAATTGCAAGTTGAAGCTTTCTGTGACTCAGATTATGCAGAAGATGTTGAGGATAGGAAAAGTACTAGTGGATATGTTGTATTGCTAGGAGGAGCCCCAATCATTTGGAGTTCAAGGAAACAATCAATAATTGCCTTGTCTACAGCAAAAGCTGAGTATATTTCTGCTGCAGAATGCTGTAAAGAAATTAAATATTAAAAGACTCTCATTTCAGAACTTACTAACAAAACTATCAAGGAAGTACTTCATGTAGACAATCAGAGTGCTATCAACTCGATAAAATCAGGACATATGAATGGGAAAAGCAAGCATATTGATGTGAGGTATCATTTTTTAAGTGAACAATTCCATTCTGGAATGTTTGAATATTAAATATTGTTGTTCTGAAAGTCAATTAGCAGACATATCTATAAAGCCACTGTAGGGCACTAAGTTTCTAAAATTGAAACACATTTTGACAAAGAAAATACTGTAATGTGAAACATATATTAATCAGAATTTGTTAATTTCAAATTCCTTTAATTTTAACTTTTCATGTGAAATTTAACAACTTTAATTGCGATCCTTTAATTGCTATTAATTTATACTGAAGACTTTTGCAATGGCTAATATTGACAACAGTATTGGATAGCTGATGGAAATCGATGAATGCTACTGTACAAAAAGTTTGCTACTGTATATTGATCATTCAAAAAAAATATATATATTTTTATCTATTAAGAGATCTTTGTGTTGCTGAATTTTTGACATGTTTATCATGATGTTTTTGATGTTAATCATAATTTTTTTATAGTATTCACTTGTATTGTGTATTTTATGAAAATGGATTTTGTATTCTAATATTCAATCAATATTATATTACTGTATTTGTCACTTGATGTATTGTAATGGAACATTTAAGTTTAAATTTTAAAGTTGAGAAAAGTAAATCATTTTGACATTAAGGAGGAGTGTTGAATAAAATAATGTTCTGTATTATTCTCAAACATAATAAATGTAAGTATTTGATTATCATCTTATAATATCAAAATGTTTTGTAGTGCTTAAGATGGCAACACTGCCAAGGAGAATAAACAGTCATCAGTAAAAAAAGGCTTCCATCACTGTGTTTTCATTCTCTAGCTTCCACTGAATATTGAAACACAACTAATTTCAACAGATTACAACCGGGCACGCCTGGAAGAAAGTTTAAAAACAGAAGGCAATAGAATAATTCAGTGAAAGAATGTATATAAGATATAATTTTCTTTTACATTTGTTGTAAATAAACATAGTACCGGTATGTGTTCTTTCTGTCAGCTTCATTTCCATGCATGTTTCATATCTGACAACTAGATAGTTCAGACTCCACGTACTGTTTGTATTTGTAATATAATTGATATTATGTGAGTTGTAGACTAATGCTTACTTTTCATCAGCAAGAAACCACTAAAGATACAGTTGCGAATTGTGTGTATCAACCTGTATCTGCTGCATGCCATATATTTGCTGAATGTTTGCAGTTTCACACACTCAAGGAATGTCTGGGAAGGATTAAAAAAGCATGATAGTCTATGATACAATTGTTTCTTAATTTCACAAAATGCAAACAATTTGTAAAATCAATAAATTCGTCAGGGGTTTCTCTCATGAACAGGGTATTCTCTTTATTTTATTGGGGGAAATATTTTATTATTAAGAAAATGTATTTACATTGTCTCTTATATTTGAATATTGCCTGTCAGTATGCTCTTATCAAGAATTTAAATCTCACATTTGTGAGCTCAACATGCATTTGCACACCTTTTTTCAATTAAAAAATAGGCTATAGCGCACTATAGTACACGCTTCTCGAATACCCAAAGTGGCTTTTGCAAACTAAATTTGAGTTTCAATGTAATGAATTATTCTTGTAGTAAATTGTTTGAATGCTGTTTGCAGATTCTGAGAAAATCTTTTGAAACACGAGATTGGATGCATAGCTTGGAGCCCAGAACAGTAAGAGCAGTGATTAAACGAGTCATGAAAGAGCTCCCATACAGTATGGTTATGTCCCAGATATGTATCAGATACATAATTTTGAAACTTCTGATATGTATCAGAAACTTACAGAGACCTACCTGAAACATACCAGGTATGTACCAGGTAGGCTACATCTAAATGTCCGCTTTGGTGATATGTTTCAAACATCAAGTATCATTGGTACATATTTGATATGTATCATTGATATGTACCAGAAATGAATCAATGGAATCTATCAGATATGTATCAAAATGATGTATCCAATATGTATCAATGATAGGCTATCTGTTTGAAACATATCAAGAAAGTGGACATTTAAATGTATCAGGTACATACTACAGATGTATCTAATAGGTATCAGATTGGTTTCTGTAACTATTAGAGTTATGTAACTGATACATATCTGAGATGTATCTGCACAATATTCTATATTAATGAGGGTGAAAATAACAATTATCAAAATGTATCCCTGATTCTTGTCAAGAATAAAATTTGTAGAGGTGCTACGATCAAAGAAGATAATATTGATCAATTGCATGGAAGTGTGAAAGAAAACGCAAGAGTGGATGGAGTATAAATATATAAAATATATTTCATAAATATAGAATACACTTTGGAAAATAAGAAAATATTCTATAATGAGACACTGTTTTATAGAAAAAGTAATGACTTCATTCTCTATTCTGTGATTCACTTTCACTTTTTGCTATTTCAAAAATCATATTTTAAAAAATATATATATATATTTCAATACATATATTTTCAAATAAACATGATGAATTATTAAAAGATGATTGCTTAACAAATTCATTCATAAAAACTTCCTGGTAACTCACAGAAATAAGGAAACTACATAAATCTATTCATGGTATCTTATCCATTTGAGCAGGTCCATATCATATTCTGCTGTTTTCTGGTGCATTACTGGATTGAAACAATTTAGATCATTTTAGAGGAGCCTGCAAACACTGGAGTTAGTTGGAAATAGTTGGTTAATTTTTCACCAGCCTAAATTTTCACATAGAAATTGAGATTGAAATAAGAAATTCTGTAGATGAAATGAAGAATACTAAAACTCTATAGCTGGAGGAGTTGCTATTCCTGACTGACTTGTAGCAAGCATTTTATAAGGTGTATAAGGCCACTTACTGAATCAAATTTGTATTTTTCTTGAATTATGGTTGCCTCAAGCTTTATGAGCTGCTCAAGTGAGAAGAATTGCACATGATGTGGTACTGCTTTTCAAGCCATTACATAGGAATCACGATTCTGTGGGCAAATACCACACCATGCAGCATCAGGTGTGCATTTGGCTTTATGCTTGAATATTCAAACAGAAACCGTTATTAATTGAAATGTCAACGATTACAACAATTTTATTATCATATTTATTTAAAACTGATAAATTATTATTATTATTATTATTATTATTATTAATAGTAGTAGTAGTAGTAGTAGTAGTAGTAGTAGAAGTGGTAGTAGTAGTAGTAATATAATTTTATTTTTATTTTACAAGTTTTTTTCTCTAAAAAATATGACTCCTCCCAGCACACAGACAAATCGTCATACAATATTCATATCCTGTAATACTGTTTTACAATAAATGTATGCACTAATTATGAATAGATGAAATTTGAATTTAAATGCTTGTAGTGATGAGCGATGGAAAGAATACAATGTTGAGGAAATACAAGTGTTTTGATTCAAAACTTTCATTTTCAAAAACAACTGGACAATGATTTGCTGGAAAGAATAGCATAAATATACAATACAATAACCCAGATACAATAACCCATAAGTTAGCATTCATCAGAGCATATATGAACCATAAGTAATAACCCATTTTTTATTCAAGCAATGCAAGTCCAAGACTGAATACATATATGGAAGGTGACTTGCTACCGGGCCGCTTGTGTGTACACACTCTAATAATAATTAAGCATGAAAAATAACATTCAGTTGTTGATTAAAGATTAGGCTTAGCTCAACAGGCATTTGTACTGCTACAATTGAGAAATTCTAATGACAAATGACTCATAGGCTACCAGTTGGAATCAAATAATCAGCTTACTTTTCACTCCTGTCAATCCTCATTTTTGCTTGTACAAGCCAACATGCTATGATTGAGTAAACATAAATATTAATGTTTATGTGTAAAATCATTTGATTTTAATTGAATAAATAATAATTAATAATGTTTATTTTTATTAAAAAATTAAATTTGAAATAAAATAAGTCTTTCGGTTGCCTCCAAGTCTTTTTTGGTTGCCTTTGTTTGGTGCACCCTTACAGCTGAAACATGAGTATCAATGAAAAGATTGTTTCAAATCAATGTATGAATTTTAAAAATGTATACAGTACAACAAACATAATTGGAAAAGATTAATAATGGCAACCATTTCAGGAATCACAATTATACTGAGATTACCATTTGACGATAACGTATAAAACCACCCCTTCAAAGTTTAAAGTTTTAAACTGTTTAGCTTCTATTCAAGGGAAGTTTTAACACATATATTGAAGCTGCAATACATTATTGCTTTATTCAGCAATAATAAAAACTGAGCAATGCAGAATTCAGCTTCCATAGATGTTTGGAAAATTTAAATTGTGTTACATTAATAAGCCATTCCATAGAAATGAAGAGAACTGTTTGCTCTAGTAAGGTGAACGTGAATTATTGGGCGAGTAATAATTCTTTTTTCAATTTAGCGATGCTTGAGTGAAGAGGCAAGAGTCAAATTAGTGTTTCAGATTCTACTTTTCAACCAATAAACATGAAATAAGAAATTTAGAATTAGAATTTAAAAGAAATTGTCATACCTACAAATATCTATTTTTAACTAATGAAAACAGTAGAGGTATTGATGTAAATGAATAACACAAGAATATCCCTGGCATATTTTGAGAATGTCCCATAGGGATGACAGGAATATCCTGAGGAGATCCTGTTGTGGGATATGAATATCCTCAGGATGTCCCTAGCACATGTAAATGTCTGCCAATATCCCTATCCTGGGGATATCCCTCTAGGATATCCTGGGGATAACTCTCCAGGATATTCTGGGGATAACTCTCTAGGATATTCTGGGGAAACCTCTCTAGGATATTCTGGGGATATCTGTCTAGGATATTCTGGGGAAATCACTCTAGGATATTCTGGAGATATCTCTCTAGGATATCCTGGGGATATCTCTCTAGGATATTCTGGGGATATCTCTCTAGGATATTCTGGGGAAATCTCTCTAGGCTATTCTGGGGAAATCACTCTAGGATATTCTGGGGATATGCCAAGGTTGTCCTGAGGATATCATCTGGTCACACCTCCAGGATATACTAGTGATATCCCTTCAAGTATATTCTATCATATCCCAAGGATGACCTAAGAAAATCATGTGAGCACCCCATCAGGATATTCTAGCAATACACTTCTAGACTATCCAAGGGATATAGGACATGTTTCAAGAACTTTATCAAAGTTTGAAGTTATTCAATAATTCATATCATTAATTGTATTAAAAGACGTTAATCGATCAAATCAGGATAGCATTAGTGGAAGGAACTCTTGTAGCAATCTGATAGGCTCTCAAGATTCTAAGAGATTAAGTAAATCTACTTCAATATGCAAAAGCAACGATAAAGTAATATGGGATGATAGGGAAGTACCGGTACTCACTGTGTTCCATCAGAATATTCAATACATTCGTAACAAAATAGATAGAATCGAAGTATTTTTTTAAAGAAGAGGCTCCTGATATAGCTATTTTCACAGAGCATGGTTTAAAAGAATATGAATTGTCACAACTTAATATTCCAAACTATTCATTGCAAACGTCGTATTGCAGGACATCTCATCGAAGTGGGGGAGTAGCTATCTTCACTAAAAATGCTAAGAATATGCAAACATTTAATTTAGAATATGTACAGAAATTTGCTGTGGAAATGGATTTAGAAGTTACTGGTTTGAGAGTAAAAATCGACAATAATTTCGAAGTAGCGGTGTTAGGTATTTACAGGTCACCAAATGGGGAATGGAACAATTTTTGTGAACTATTCAATAGGCTTTTAGAGATTACTACTATTCGTTTTACAAACATTATTGTAGCGGGAGATTTCAATACAGACTTTGCAACATAGAATAAAATGACAGAAGATTTAAAGGATATTATATGCATGAATAACTTGGAAATAAAAGTTCATGAATATACCAGAGTCACAAGAACATCACAAACAATAATTGATAACATCCTTACTAATATAGATTACTCTAAAACAAGATTAGGCGGCTCGGAACTATCTGATCATGACTATCAAATCTTGGAGGTGGGGTTGTAAGGTCATAAATCAATTGAAAAGAGTAGATTAATGATAGAAATTCAACAATGTGAACAGGGGAATATCGATTGTTTGAAGCAGAATCTGCTACAAGAAAATTGGAGTAGGGTTCACAATAGCAATAGTTTAAATGACAAATATGATAGTTTCATTAATATTTTAAGGTTTCATATTACTATGAGTTGTCCAGTTAAAAAAGTCCCTGTAAAGAACAAATTAGACAAGATTGAAGAGTGGATAACTGATGATATCCTTGCAGAAAGAAATAGGGTTAAAGATGCATATGATGAATTCAAACTATCTAGAAATATGTTAAGTGAAAATAATTACAAAGCTCTAAAGAAAAATTATACAAGAGAAGTGAAAAGAGCGAAATGTAAGAAAACAGCTGAAATTTTGAATAATAGTGTGTACTTTAACACAGCAGTGTGGGATGTAATGAACAAAAATAGGCAAGTAGCTCATGTAGATGCTTATACTAGTGTCCCCAGAATAATTAACGAAAATGACAAATATATTGATGATAGTGTAGACATTTGTAATTTCTTCAACAGATATTATCAACTGGTTGCTATTAAGAGTCTTCAAAAATCTCTTAATACAGGTATTAGTGATGCAAACATGAGGAATACTGAGGGGATTCAGAACGAATTAAAATTCCACCCAGTATCCCAAGACGAGTTGTCAAATATCATTGATAGTTTAAATAATAAAAAAACTGTAGGAATGGATGGGGTATCCAGTAAAATTCTGAAAGAATGTAAAGATCAATTGTTAGACCCTTTGGTTCATCTGATCAATCATTCATTAAAACAAGGTGTTTTTCCAGATAATTTAAAAGAGGGGAAGATCTTGCCAATCTTCAAAAGTGGTGATAGAGAAAAGGTAGAAAACTATAGGCCCATTAGTATTTTAAATGTAATAAGTAAAATTTTTGAGAGAGTACTTCTAAATAGGTTACTTCTGCACCTTCAAGAAGCTAACTTTATCTGTGATGAACCAGAAAGCTTCCAGAAAGGGAGATCAACAAAGACAGCCATAGTTTCTCTAGTTGAAAAACTAATAGATATAATAGATTCAGGTGATAAAGCTACTGCAATCTTCTTAGATCTGTCAAAGGCATTCGATTGTGTTAATCATAGAACTTTATTGGAAATACTGCAAAATGTAGGTGTAAATGGGGTTGAACTGAAATGGTTTGAATCATATCTTATAGGGAGAAAACAATGTGTAGAACTAACTACAGTAGTTGGTAATAGTATAGTAAAGAATAAATATAGTAAATTAGAGGTGCAAGCTGGAGTGCCTTAGGGGGCAATACTAGGTCCATTGCTTTTTTTGTTATATGTCAACCATTTACCTAAAGAATTAATTAGTGGTAGAGCCCTATTATTTGCTGATGATACATCACTCATTTTCAGCAATTCCATTCTAGATAATTTAGAAATAAGTGCCCATATAGGTGTGCAGTCCATTGTCCAATTTTTAAATCAGTTAAAATTAACTATAAATAGTAAAAAATGCCAATACCTTCAATTCAAAAACAAACATAATTTAAATGAAGATAGGGCTATAAACGTGTTTGTAAACGATAATCAATTAGACCAGGAAGAAAAAATTGCATTTCTAGGAGTTATGTTGGATAGACGATTGACCTGGACTCCATACATTGAGAAAATATGTAGTAAAATTTCATCTGGGGTATTTGTCCTGCGACAGCTCGCTAGATTGAATGACAAAAAGTTACTTTTTACAGCTTACCATGGGCTCTTACTGTCACATATTAGGTATGCTATCTTAGTATTGGGTAATTCATCAAAACAAAATCTTGATAGGGTGTTTAAGATCCAAAAGAAAGCGGTTAGGTGTATAGAAAGAGTAAATAGATTAGATTCATGTGGACCGTTGTTCAAGAGACTTGGTCTCCTAACTGTACCCTGCTTATATGTGTATGAAGCTACTTTATATGTAAAAACGAATGGTATTAACCAAAATCTTGATGTACATGATTATAATACAAGAAGCCGAGGAGATTATCACTTGGTGAGTAACAATAGTAGCTTATTCAAACAAAAACATACCTAGTTATATTGGTAGGAAATTCTACAACAAGCTACCGCAGTTTTTGAAGAGTCTTGAAAATATAGAAATATTTAAAAAACAATTGAAGAAATATTCAGTTGATAAAGCTTTTTATAGTGTACAAGAGTTCCTTTCACATCAAAATTAAGCCTCACCTCAACTAATTGAAGTAATTATGGTATCTAGTGTATAATATTGTTGATCTGACTTGTCTTATACTCCTTAACTGGAGTCTCCAAGACGTAATCTAGAAAAAAATAAATATATATATATATAGTGTTAATAAAGGTGATAGGGAATCCAAAAATGCAGCATATATACAGGTGCAAGCCACAGATTAATGATTTATCTAGTGAAGTTGATTATAACTTTATAATAATGGCCGGATTGGTTTGTCTTATTAAATTACTGAAATTATACAACATTTTTTGTAGAAAATCGAATCAAGTGAATAAATGAAACTTTTGTATCCTGATTTAAAAAAATAATTTATTGCAATAATTCGTTTCAAATCTTCCAGAAAATTTTTTCATTTAATACAATTTATAGAAAATTTAAATTTATTATTCCTCTAGAATAAAAATATATATTAATAAAAAATAATTGATTATCATCCGTAATTGGCGCTTCTGTTGCACCCATCATCCCCAAATATCCTCGGTCGCAGGCCATTTGTTTTCTGGAAAAATAATAATAGATTGAAAAAACAATAATGTAACTGCTTATTAACATTTTATTAACACTTATTAACACTTTAAAATTTGTAAACATATGTAAATAACAATCATTAATAGTGCAGTGTTAACAGAGGTCTGTTTTAATTAATAGAAATCATATACAAATTTGAAAACAATTATATCTACCAAGCCAGTTCCAGAGACATGCACATGCACAGAACACTGTTGCTAATAAAAGTGATCTAAAAAATCTTCTGAACGAGTTGCTCAGAATCTGGATACTGCAATGAAGCATTGTTGTCATGAATGCTGGCATGTTATATGATTTACGTTTTGCAGAAATCTCATTACCATCACATTACAAAAAAAAAAAATATATGAAAATTAATAGTTCTGATATACTATATAATTAAATTATATATGAATGAATAAGTCCTATTGAATTAATGAGTATATATTGTCAGGTCACTATCAAAAATCTTTTAAAAATGCAAATAAAAGCTGGTCATTGTTGTTAAGGAATCAAAGATCAACATGGGAAATTTGAGTTTAGAAAATGTTTACTGACAAAGGTGTTTTGTGCATGTGCAGTCCTCTGGAACAGGTTTAATAAATATGACTTTATGCTGATATTATCCAGGTCTAATTGTATTTACACAAATATAACTTTATGCTGATATTATCCAGGTCTTATTGAAAAACATTTAAAACAATTATTTATGGGAATGAATATTTTTTATATTATATAAATACAATCAAAAAAGCAATTTTATTGAATATAAACAGCTGAGTACCCGGAACCAGACATATGTAGGCACTTGAACAATTCTCCACAAAACTACTTGTGTGCACAGCTATGACCATGCTGATGTGTAGAAATTCCGTTAAAAAGCGATCGTCGCCACTCAAAAGGCATGCATCACTTTAAAGACAATTGAGAATCCATGTGGTGTCTGGCCTAATGTGCCCTTTTGTTACACCTTGCGAGGGTGAACCCCATTTTAAATTTAAAAGCCAGAAAACACAATTATTCATCAGCATGATGCAATGAACCAGATAAGTATAGTCTACTGATATAACTTTAAAGTCATATATTTACAGTTACATTTCCCACATTTAAAACTTTCTCTATTGTTTATGTGATCGAGTTAAGTGAATTCAAGAGCAGAGTGAGTTTGCCATTATTAATATACAAATATCTATCTTTAACTAATGAAAACAGTAAAGGTATTGACATTAATGAAGGTTCAAAGAGATGGAAAACTCTTCATTTCTTGAGAAATAATGGAAATAATGAAATAATGGAAAACTCTTTTATTTCTTGAGAAATAATAAATCATTAAGGAAAAAATAGAATTAGATCTCACCAACTACTTTATACAGACAGTCGGTTTCAAAGGATTTTTCTTCCTCCCCTACATGCTGAATTTATTTGTCATTTCTGCTGTATTTATGCTATATTCTACAACCTAACCTAAAAGAAGGAAGTTGAAAACGCTTTTTGTGCACTAAACTAAAGCTGTACCTAATGCCTAAAAATTGGCTATGCTGTTTTTTAATCTAAAAATACAGAATGATCATAAAAGAATGGGGCGGTTTCAATCATGGTATCACAAAAACCGAATTAATTACAGTCAGTCTCAGTTGTACAAAGGCCTGTTAAGTTTAATCTCCAATTAACAATGTTAATTATTCTTATGAGTAATCAAAGATTAACATTAATGCACTTTTTTGCAACTGGCCCTTAATGTCATTAAATTCTACTAATTTGTCATTTCAAACAGTTTTCTTAATAATCAATGAAGTGATATAAATGTTAAGAATTATTCTATGTGCGCTCTTAGTTGCTTGACAAATGTTCAAACAATAATCAACTTTTATCTATTTTATTTATTTTTATTTGTTTTGTATATTAAATTGACTAGCCCCCTAGTGATAGACTGAATAACGTAAAAATAATAATAATAAGAAATAATTATGACAAATTAGAAGAATTAAAATCAACTGTAAGTCACTTGGATTTTGCTTAATCCATGTTTGAGACCACACCATTCTTTTATGATCACTCTGAATTTTTAGATTAAGAACAGCATAGCCAACCTTTAGGCATTAGGAACAGCTTTAGTTCAGTGGATAAAAAGCGTTATCAACCTCCTTCTTCCAGGTAAGGTTGTAGAATATAGCAAATACAACAGGACGACGCTACTGTGCATGTGCGAATCGAAATTAATTAATTATGTAAAAAAACTGTTTGAAATGGCGAATTAGATGAATTACATTAACTGTAAAAGATTCGGTTTTTGTTTAAACCGTGTTTGGAACCACACCATTCACTTGGGATAACCTTGTATTTTCACAAATGAACTAATCAGTATAGACAAAGATTCACACACAACATTTTATGCCAAAATACATGTTTATGTATTGGAAAAGCTATCAGGCTCCTACAATAAATGTATTGTATTGATGATTGACCAAAATTTGGATATTGTGTATGGTCAATCATCAACACAATACACTTTATTGTAGGAGCCTGATAGCTCCTGATTAATAAATAATTGACAATAGAAACTTAAAAAGCACTTTTAAGTGGAAATTATGACTCACGTTATGGCGTGACGGCCATTTCACTCTGTTGTCAAGAGCATCGTCAGACGACCCACAGTACACTGATTTAAGGTATGAGTTTATTGAGATGAGCTCAAAGTCAACAGAGTGAAACGGCCGTCACGCCATAACGTGAGTCATAAACTCCACTTGAGTGTTTTTTAAGTTTTTATTATATTAGTAGAAACAAGATGGATCTTCAACATCAAAATAATTGAAATTCATAAAACCAGAATTGGTTAAATTAAAACTTGATTCTATGTTGAATGAAGAGTGAAATTTAAAAATTATTCAACTTACACATTTTTTGAGAATCTCGTGATCAAAATTTTGATTAAAGTCAATCAATTGACTTCCAGTTGTGATTGATAATCTGGAAATCTCTTCTGGGTCGGTTAATGTTGTATTTTCCTTCATTGCAAGTGAACGATCATCAAGTTTTGCTTCAATCATTCGAACTTTAAACAGAAGAGTATTTAGTTTCCTCAAAACCTCTGCTTTGAAGTCTGAAACAATTGAAATTACAATTAAAACAGTAGGGCATTGATAATAATAAGGGTAATCAGTCACATATCTTTGGGATGTGAACAAGCATTGGCGAATTCAATTAGTACTAAATAAGTAGTAATTTACAACCCCCCAAACCAGAGCCTCTTTAACATTAAATAAAGTGCACTTTGGAGGCGTTGTCAAATTTTCAACCTCAAAATAATTATGATAAGTTCTGAAAATATAATAAGTTTTAAAGAACTTTTTCTTTCTTCTTCATCTGGGCTCAATGGTTACTGGTAACTTTGTAACAGATGGGGGTGCTCACAATCTCAAATCAATATTCTAGATTATTAGCAAATTAATGACAGTCAAGCACGTTAAAACAACATTAAAATTTGGTAAATATGATATCCTCATTGATCTTATGAGATATTGTTAAGAGTAGTGCTGTAAATTTTTGTAAAATTTATGTTATTCATGCTAGAAAAACAATCAACAAATGAGACAATCAATACTAAAATAGCAATGGAAGGATAATCTTATTTGATACTTACTGAAATTTTGACACTTTCTAAAAATCCTCTTCAAATCACAAAACATTAAAAGCATTAGCCACACTTAAAACGATGGTAAAAATGTCACACAAACATTAGAAAGCCACCAAAACAGGTCGAAATTGATGATTCTTGTTTACAACAATGGCCGTTGAGAAGACGAGTCCTTCTAGATGTTACCCACAAATACTTGCCAAGGCGCATGTGCAGACTAAGTGCATTGTGGGTAGGTTTCATGGATACTCATCAGATATGTATCAGATATGTCTTGGCATGTATCACTGGATCTGAAGAAAACCGGTTATGATGAGATGTAGCTGGGACCTATCTGAAAACTATCATTTGATACATACATTTTGGATCACATAGTTAAATATCTGATAGGCAGTGGCGTATCCAGGATTAGATTTTGGGGGGGGGCTCACCAAGCACCAAGGGGGTGTGTGGGCAGTGGCTTAGCCAGGATCAAATTTCGGGGGGGGGGGGCTCACCAAGGGGGGAGTGTGGGCAGTGGCTTAGACAGGATCAAATTTCGGGATTCAACTAATATAAAATACACTGTTTTTATCATTTCTTTATTAAGAATATGCCTCAGCTGATAAAATTTATATATTAGCTTCCTTATTTTTGTAGTTGTATACGAGATGTGCTTATCCCATTTTAATAAGTCGTCTACTATTATCCCAAGATATTCAATACTATCTGAGCATTCTATCAGTGGACAATTACAATTGTTATTAATTCTAACACAATAATGAAGTTTTATTGATGTCTTACATGGTTTGGTACTATCAGTTGAAGAAAATGTTGAAAAATTTGTTTTTTTCTGCATTCAATGAGAGTAAATTATTTCCTAGCCATCTAGTGATTTTTGAAAGTTCTGTTTTGACTATTTGAAATACTTCTTCCCAGTTATTTCCTTGAAAGAGGAGTGCTGTGTCATCTGCAAAGGCTATCACCCTACCTTGGATTTGAATGGAGCACAGCTCATTTGCAAAAATTGAATATAAAATTGGACCCAGAACAGTCCCTTGTGGTATTCCAAACTTCATGGACCCTTCTGCACTCATATGGCTCCCAACTTTTGTCCTTTGTTGTCGGTTATTGAGGTAGGATTTGAACCATTCAAGTGATACCCCCCTTATGCCTATTGCCTCAAGTTTTTTTATTAATATATCATGGGATACTGAGTCAAAGGCCTTTGCTAAGTCTAAAAATACTGCTAGGCATTTATTTTTCTCCTCTAGATTCTGAGTAACAAATTTAGATAACTCCAGAACTGCTAACTCTGTGCTTATTCCTTTACGAAAACCAAACTGGTTTGGAGATAATATAATGGTTCCTTTCCAGATAGCTCACTAATCGTAATTTAACTAGCTTTTCTAAAATTTTTGATATATTGCTGATTAATGAAATAGGTCTATAATTACTTATGATTAATTTATCTCCCATCTTATGTATAGGTCTAACACAAATATTTTTCATTGCTTTAGGAAAAGTTCCATTTGACAAACTGAGATTGAAGATATGAGTCAAAGGTCTAGAAATTAAGTATTTTATGCCTTTTAAAACCCCATTATCAAATCCATCAAGCCCTGGTGCACTACTGTTACGAAGAGAATTAATGGTGTCTATTATTTCCTGCTCAACTATGGGGAAAAGAAACATAGTATTTTGAATATGTACTTCTTGTTCATAATCTGCTATAACTTGGTTAATATTCTTATTTAAACTTTCAGATATTTTCCTAGCCATTGTTTCTCCAATATTAACAAAGTAATCATTTACATGGTTCAATAGAATTTCGGGATTTTCTTTCAATGTTACAATTTTATCATCAATCTTTACAGCATTGAGTTGAATTTTTCTTTTTTGGTTTGAATCAGTAGCATCCTTGATAATTTTCCAAGTTTTTCTTACATCATTCCCTGCTTTGTTGAATTGATTTTTGAAGTAACTTTCTTTCGTATTCTGAATAAGAGACGTTAATGTATTCCTGTAGATTCGATAATAATTTGCAAGTTCTTGATTTTCTGGATCTAACTTCCTTCTTTTATTTAAATGATTCCTTGTTCTTATGGATGAGACGAGTCCTTTTGTGATCCATGGTTTGATGATCTTGATTTTCTTCTTCTGTGTGTAATGATGCGTATTCTTCTCCACATATTGTTGCAAAATTGCTATGAACTTTTCATATGCTTCATCTGTGTTATCACTTTTGAAAATCTCTTCCCAATGCTCTCCCAGTAGTCCTCCTCTCAATCCATCCAAATTGATTGATCTACGATTAGTTGAATCTTGTTCATCTAAATTCGCTCTGTTACCAATATTTGAATATTCTTGCAGTCCCAAAATTGTAATGAAGTGATCCGTGATTCTTGACTGATATATGATTGGATGAATATTGTGTTTGCAATTTGTCAGCATGTGATCCAGGCAAGTAGATGTTCCCGTGGTTACCCTGTTAGCATTTTTGATACAGTTCTTCAATCCGTGTTCACTTAATAAATCGTAGTATTCATCAAGTTGATAATGCTGCTGTGGTTGTAGCGTATTTATGTTGAAGTCTCCTGTGCAAATAATCAGTTGTCCTCTCAGTCTATTGAGCACAGTTTCCAAATCTTCTAGAAACTCTGTTATACTGTAGTGCGAAGGGGATCTGTAGATTGCTAATATATCATATTTCTCTTTTGAAGTTTGCAATTGTAGATGGAGAACGTTGGCCTGCCTGATATTTAACTCCACTGACTGCACATTTAGAGAATTTCTTGCATATACGATTACTCCATCATTCTGTGTACGGTTATTTAAAGAGTGAAACATTTTGTAATCTTTCATTTCTTCAGGTGTATGATCATTTTTGATCCAGCATTCTGTTAATACTATAATATCAAAATCATAAGACATATCCTGTAGTTCAACCATCAGATCATCAAAGTTTTTCTTAACACTCCTTATGTTCAGACAAAATACAGTCAAGCTACAGCTGCTAAGAGCAGCATGGAGCTGCTGTTTATTCTCAACCACCCTGTCCTCTAGCTCATCCATTGAATCGAGTTCATTTGTTACAGACAACACATCATTATTACTCATCATTTTGCTTTTTTAGACGCATCCCTCCTTGCATGTTTTTTGCGATTTTCTTCTGCCCTCTCATCATATTCATCATTGTAATCTTTTATTTTATGCCTCCCTCCTGGCATGCTGTTCATCATCTTCTCATGCCATTTCATAATATATGCATCATCACAGCTCATAATATTTTTTGTGAGCGTTGACATAAGATCAGGCATTCCTGTTGTTAGGTAGTTAAAATTATGAGTGTCTTTTTTTTGTAGATTACGTCTTGGAGACTCCAGTTAAGGAGTATAAGACAAGTCAGATCAACAATATTATACACTAGATACCATAATTACTTCAATTAGTTGAGGTGAGGCTTAATTTTGATGTGAAAGGAACTCTTGTACACTATAAAAAGCTTTATCAACTAAATATTTCTTCAATTGTCTACTAAGAGCTACTATTGCATGATTAACACTATTGTAGATTTCTAACTGTTCTGTATTCAACCTTACAAGAACAACGTTTTTATAAGTAAGGCCTTGAGCTTCGTGAATGGTGTGTATCTTTATTGCTTTTTCTAATTTCCTATCTAATGTTTCTTGAATCCGTTTCTTCTCGTTTTGTGTATATGTTAGCACATAAGTCTCTGGTTCAAGTTGAAAAGATTCTGAATTGAAAATTGTCCGTCTGATTGATCGTACTACTTTGATTGTTGTTCCTATTTCATCATAAAACTTAGAGAGTACAACGCACACATCGATTGGACATCTTCGAGTCACTGAAATTTTCTGGGTGGGCTCACAAAAAACGGAAGGGTGGGACCATCTGACACTCAGTTTACTCCTCTCAATATAGGGAATCTGTTTTGAATCACCAAATAAGAGAATTTTGGTGGATCCTGACAATGCTGCAATAAAACCTACATAACCAGCATGCATTAATACCGCTTCATCAATGAGGACTCGATCGTATTTCTTTCCAGTTTCATTTATGATGAATGATGAAACCGCCCTGTAATCAGATCTGATTATTTTACTGCAGTATGCCTTGCCGTACTTGTGAATTACAGCATCCCTGACTTCTTTGATGCCTGCTCTAGTTTGACATAGGACTAAGTCGATTCCTGGTCTATGTTGATTGAGAATTTGAAACGTTTTACCGCAGCCAGGAACACCATCTATCCACTTGACCACAGGAAGATTGCAAGCAGCAACTGTCGATATCTTTTGATGTAGTTCACCATTCAGCATGAGTTGAGTATCTCTACTTACAAGAATATATCTCTCTCTGGACGAGAATCCTCTCAACCTATCGTTGAATGGCACGTAAGTTCCTCCTCCCTCCAGACAAAATCCCATTCTGTAACTCGTTTCAGACAGCCACAGGAACTTCTTCAAAACATTATCGTAAATATTCATTTTATTTCGTCTAATTTCTTGTAAATATGAATGCGAGCCTAATAAGTTCTTCCCTGTGATATTTATCAAAATATCTCTGTATATCACAGCATTAGTCTGATCATACTGGCTCAAAAGGTTTCTAAGCTCCAACATACTGTTAATATATTCATGATCTGGTGACATTTCTGGTAGGTATCCTGTTGGACAACATTTTTCATTAATTTTCTCCTCTGGAATATCTAAAAATGTCAAATTAGTTATGCCCTGGTAGTAAAATACATATTTAACATTTTTTGTTGACAACACTAAACTCAACAGATCAATACATGACATGTTGGCCATAGTTCCAAAGAAATCAATTCCAACAGTTATAGATTGTTTACCTGCTGCCCAGTTATCAATAATAAACAACAACTCTTCTAGTTTATTGAACAAGTTCAAACTATCTGATAATAACAATAAATTAACGATTTTCAATGTTGCATCAAATTTCACAGACAAATCAATTTGCTTAGTCCGCGAAAAAACTGTTGCTAGACGTTCATATTCATCTCCGAATATTGCCTTCTTGTTTACAACAGTAGAAATACCTCCAGAAATGTTTACTCTATCTTTATCATAGCAAGCGAACAAAATATTTAGGTCAGTGTTATCACCAAAATTAAAAACTAGAGATGTCCTACTTTTAGATGTTTGTTTTATCCTATGTGACTTATCCACTAAATTCAGAATTTCATCAATATCAATAGAAATATTACTGTAATTACTTTTAAATTTCTTAGTAGAATCTTTGTTACTGAACAATCCCATAATCAGTCTTATCAGTTGTTGTAATGCTTTCTGGTTGCAAGGGCATTTTGGGTCACTGGCTTTATGACTGGCAGGTTTCTTATTATTTTTACAATTGCTGCAACTCGGCTGTTTGGCTGTATTGGGGCAGTTTTTTACGTTATGACCCTCCCCAGCACAGTGACCGCATACATCCTTTTCTCTTTTGCAGTATTTAGTAATATGCCCAAAGCCCTGACACTTGAAGCATCTCTGAACTGAAATAAAATCGTTCAATCTACAAGAAGTCCAATCAACAAATACTCTTTTCTTATTAATTAAAGCTCTTCTTATATCGGGCTCACATTCCATAACCCAATGTACCACTTCTTTATTCTTCGGTCCCAACTTGAATAAAGGCTTACATCCTTTCAAAAACTCTGATTTTACTATTCCAGAGTTACTAAAATTCTTGTTATAGATTACTTCGGCCAGTTCTTCATTATTCAATTCCGTAGGTACATCATAAATAATCAGATGCCGCTTTTTATTCTGTGGCTCACTTATTCTTAGACAATTCTTCATACTCTCTTTTTTAAAAACCTGATTTTCTACTATTTTCTTCTTATCTTCTTCCGAGTTTAAAACTATCATTAATCCACCCCCTCTAACATTAACCATCTTCTTCACTTTAATGCTGTCTTTATCCTTGATATTTTCCCTAAGAACGTTTCTAATGGTTCTACTATTTTCTAATTCATTCAAGACTGGATTGATGGGCTGCAAAACAACAATATGCTCCTGGGGGTGTAACTTTCTCACACTATTTTCTTCAACCTTGTTATCTTTGGATTTTCTCGGCAGCTGCACCATGTCTGCATAACTTATTGCATTATCACTTTTTTTAATAGATTCAACTGATTTGCTAATGTTCTTTAAGGATTCATGAATAACATTATTTGTATTTCCTAGACTAGCAGCTAACTGAGAAATTGTAACTGATCTGGTTTCCAGTTTTACTATTGTTTTCGACAGTTTATTGTTTATAGTTATAAATTTGTCGAAATCGTTTCTTGAAATTTTCCTTTTTTCAAATTCGGCCTCAGCCCACGTTTGAAGTTCTAATTTCAATTGCTTTAGGGTTTTACAGTCATTTGAAAATTCACTGTGCATTACCTTGTTTATTGATTCCATATTACCTTTTTTGATGATTCCTGTAGATTTTCCCTGAACTGGTTTCTGTTGGGATGTAGACTGCTCCGTCTCTTCAAATTCCGGAATTAATCCATGTGGTGCCTGTATAGGTGATTTCATGTGTAGTATGAATCACAAACTTCCATCAGCATTGACCCACTTTAAAACTAATAACTAACTACACTACGTTACCAATAGTAGGTTATTGCGCTGACTAATGATGTTTACTCCATGACTTCTCGATTTAGAAAGAAAGTTTTGAAAAATTACTACCCAAAAACCTAGGTGGCCAGGTTTGAAATGATGAAGTTTGATATACTGATAGCTGTGACTAATTTGAGTCAAAACCCTTGAATTGGAACTAATCATACTTATGTACTGAATCTCAAAATTAATACTAAATTATTATTATAAGTTTCAAAAATGTATGTCATTTGCCTAAAACACACCCAACCCAAAGTTCATGAAATCGGAATTTTTTTTATCATAGCACGCTGATTTTTCATGCTTGCATAGAACTTGCATTTATTTGTGTGTTTTCATTTATAAAATCCCGATTTTATGAACTTTAGGTGCATTCAGGCTAGTGGGTTATACTGAATTTTAACTTCAAAACTAAATTTTCTACAAGATGAGTTCATTCAAAAAGATGATTCATCAATAATTAACAAAGTTAATCCACTATTAAATATAGGGATATAGGGTATTAAATATAGTTGATAGGGTGTTTAAAATCCAAAAGAAAGTGGTTCGGTGTATAAAAAGAGTAAATAGATTACATTCATGTAGGCCGTTGTTCAAGAGACTTGGTCTTCTAACTATACCCTGCTTATATGTGTATAAAGCTACTTTATATCTGTGATGTTTTCCATGATGAAATACTTAATGAACAATCTAATATTAAAAGTGACACTGTATTTCACTATAAAATACTGTTTTACTCACATATATTGGAGATGCTTGAGAAATGCATTTCACTTCTGAAAAGAAGCTTCATCAGCCTCGCTTCTTTTCAGAAGTGAAATGCATTCCTCAAGCATCTCCAATATATATGAGTAAAACATTATTTGGAAGTGAAATACAGTGTCAGTTTTAATATTAGATTGTACTTTATATGTAAAAACGAATGATATTAACCAAAATCTTGATGTACATGATTATAATACAATAAGCTGAGGAGATTATCACTTGGTGAGTCACAATAGTAGCTTATTCAAACAAAAACCTAGTTATATTGATAGGAAACTCTACTACAAGCTACCGCAGTTTTTAAAGTGTTATATATTATCATTAGTTAAGTTTTTATTATAAAAGCCCACTAGGGTGGCACCACTGTCAGGCAGCGGAAATAGAGATCTGGACAGTGGGCTTGGCAATGGAGTTCGAGGCTTGTATGTTACTATGTGAATCATAATCGTTCTTAATAATAAATGTGATGTACAACAGTGTGTGAATTTTATTTATAAAACCAAACATGGCGCAGTCGGTAAAAAGCAGTACACTCAAGATAACGTCATAGCATCTGGAACCGTTTTAGCAGTACACTCTAGATAGCATCATAACCTCTGGAACCGTTTTGTGCTTAGGCTAGGCTACGCAATGGCTGTCTCCTGCAATGTACCTGCAAAGTTATCACTAGATGGGAACCTCAGCGAAAATTGGAAAAAGTTTTCTCAATCTTTTGACATATATTTATTGGCCTCTGGACTAGATGATCAACCTGATGGACGAAAAATAGCTCTTCTTCTCAACCTCATTGGTGACGATGCTCTTGTTGTTTACAACATGATATGCGATGATGGTGACAAGAAACTACAGGATGTGTTAAAACGATTTGAGAACTATTGTAACCCTAAGAAAAATATTTTGCATTCTCGCTTTCTATTCAATCAACGTATACAGAAGGAAGGGGAAGACTTCAACTCGTTCCACACGGATGTGAAAGTATTGGTAAAGGACTGTGGATATGCTAATGAACATGAAATAATCAGGGATAAACTAGTTTTTGGCTCAACAAACAATGAAATTAAATCTAAATTAATAAAAGAAGGTGATCCTAGTTTGGAAGATGTGGTAAAGACCCTCAGACTAGCTGATATATCTAATAAGCAAGTGGAACAAATTTTATCTCATGATGTGAAACCTAACCTAGCAGTGATTCATACTACAAGCCATCTACAAACAAAAACATTTTCAAAGATGAACTCTTGACCTAAACCCAATAATAACAATCAAAATAGCACAACTTGTGACAGATGTGGCTACAATCACACTCATGGACGTTGCCCTGCATATAATAAAACGTGTGCTAAGTGTCAAGGCAGAAATCATTTTGCTAAAGTGTGCAAATCAACCGGTGGTCAACGCAATGTAGTTCACTCCATTGAAGAGACACATGATGACGATAATTTTTTTTGTGGCTCCCTTAATATTTCAAGTGTTCAGTCAAAGGCATGGTTTCAATCAGTCAGGATTGAGGACAAATTGGATATAGACTTTAAACTAGACCCTGGGGCTGATGTCAACATTTTACCCACTCCAATTTACCTGAAATTGCAAGGAATTCTTGGTGATTCACTGAAAATATCTCCATGCAATGCCCGCCTTGAGAGCTGGAATGGTATGAAGACCAAAGTGGACTGTACAGTTCACTTGAAAATTGCTATAAATGGACAATCAAGTGAGGAAACATTCTATGTCGCTGGTGATGGACATTCAATTCCCATCCTAAGCAGGGACTCTTGCACAAAATACAACTTGGTCAAACGCATTGCAGAATCAATGGTGAGTTATTCTAAGACGGACATTATAAGTAAGTTTAATGATGTATTTGTTGGTATAAGAAAAATAGATAAACCATACAAAATTTCACTCAAAGAAGGCAGTGAACCCACATCAATTCCACCTCACAGAGTTCCAATTAAAATTCAAGGAAAACTTGAACAAGAACTTAATAAATTACTAGAACTTGGAATTATATCTAGGTCATCCAAACCATCTGCTTGGGTGAATAGATTGGTAACTGTTGAAAAGCCAAATGGTGACCTCAGAATATGTTTGGATCCCAAATATTTAAATGAAGCAATAATCAAAGACCACTATGGCATTCCCACTCTTGAGGAGGTTTCAAGCAAAATTAAGGATGCCAAATATTTCTGTGTTTTAGATCTTAAAGACTCTTTTTGGCACATACCACTTGAAGAAGAGAGTGCAAACTATTGTACATTTTCAACTATGTTTGGCACTTTCAAGTTCAATAGGCTTCCATTTGGGCTAAATATTGCCTCAGAAGTTTTTCAAAGATACCTATCTGAAATATTTCATGAAATTAAGGGTGTATTTATATATATTGATGACATTCTAGTATTTGGTGAATCTCAAAACAAAGTCAATAAGATCTTATTTCAAGTATTTCAAAAAGCTAGACAATGTAACATAAAATTTAATTTGAGAAAATTTCAGTACATGTTGAATGAAGTTCATTATTTAGGTCATATATTTCACAATGGTACTATGCGACCTGATGAAGACATGATAAAAGGCATTATTGAATATGATATTCCAAGTAATAAAATTGAACTTCAAAGGTTTCTAGGCCTAGTTAATTACTTGAGGTCTTTCATTCCTGATTTGTCTCAGATTGCTTCACCCTTGAGGCAGCTCTTAAAGAAGGATTCAGTTTTCTTGTGGTTAGATGTTCACACACAAACTGTTAATAAACTCAAGAGAATAATTACACAAGCTCCTGTTTTGCACGTTTTTGATCATGACAAACCAATACAAATTCAAACAGATGCCAGCAAAGATGGTATAGGCTGTGTCTTGCTGCAAGAAAATAAACCTGTATATTATGCCTCCAAATCTCTTTCTGAGTCTGAAATTAATTATGGTCAAATTGAAAAAGAATTTTTAAGTATCCTATTTGCCTGTAGGAAATTCCATAATTTTATATATGGTAGGAAAACTGTTGTATTCACAGATCATTTGCCTCTTGTCTCAATCATGAAGAAAGACATTATCAAAATACCATCAACCAGATTACAAAGAATTCGCTTGAAATTAACGATTTATGACATTGATGTACAATACTTGCCTGGCTCTAAAATGCACCTTGCAGATGCTCTCAGTCGAGCATGCTCTAATGCTGATAAAAATGAAACTGATTCATCCTTGACTGATGTCATTCATTCTGTTAATATTTCAGATGACCTCAAATCAAATATTCAGACAGAAACTAACAAGGATCCCCTCTTGAAATGTCTGACCCACTATTTTCATAATGGATGGCCAAATTCTAAAAACAAAGTAATGGATAATGCAAGGTATTTTTATGATTTCAAAAATTTAATAACTGTAGAAGATTAAATTGTTTATCTAGATAATAAGTTAATGGTACCTCTGTCTTTAATAAATTGTATTCTAAACAAGCTTCATGAGTCACATCAAGGTATGACTAAAACAAAATCTCGGGCCAAAAGTATCTTCTATTGGCGAAACATGAATTCAGACATTGAATATTTTATAAGTAATTGTAAAACCTGTAAAAAAAATTCTAGAAATAACACTAAAGAACCAATGTATCTCAGAGAGCAACCAGCATTACCTTTTCAAATTGTGGCTTGCGATATTATGAACTATGGTAATGCGGACTATTTGGTTTTGATTGACATGTTTTCAAAGTGGATTGAATTAATTAAACTATCATCTAAAACTGCCGAATCCATAATGAAAGTTTAAAAAAATATATTTTCAATTCATGGCATCCCATCCAAACTCTATGCTGACAATATGCCATTCAACTCTTTCAAGTTCCATGAATTTGCTAAAGAGTGGAATTTTGAGCTTGTATTTTCAAGTCCACATTATCATCAAAGTAACGGTCTAGCAGAGAAGGCGGTAGGCATATGCAAGTTAATGTTAAAAAAATGTGATGACTGCTCATCTGACATAAACTTGATGCTCCTGCAACATCGTAACACTCCAGTTGCAGGGACTGAATTTTCACCATCACAATTACTTTTCAGTAGACTATGCAAGACAAAACTACCAATTCGTGATGAGCTCTTAGCTCCTAAGGTAGTTACAAATTTTCATTCCACGCTGGTACAAAATGCTCTTAAATCAAAAATGTATTATGATAGAACATCTAAATTATGTAAAAATCAATTCCAACGTGGTCAGAGTGTCATGTTTAAACAAAACAGAGAGAGTAAAGAGTGGTCTCCTGCTCAAATTGTAAGCCCAGGTAGGGCCCCAAGAACTTTTATAATTAAAGATGAGAATGGCCAAGAAAAAGTGAGAAACAATTGGTTTTTAAAGCCCTCTTCAACTGTAAATAAATCAACTATAGAAACCAAAAACATTGAATCAAGAAAACAAAGATTCTGGTCTGGGGAGCTCAAGTCCTTTACCTTGCAAGGGTCCACCATACCAATGAAGGAACCCAGACCAGTCAGAACAGTAACACGTCCCTCGTATTTGAAAGAATATATATAAAACTTTGTTTATTGATAAGGGAGATGTTATATATTATCATTAGTTAAGTTTTTATTATAAAAGCCCACTAGGGTGGCACCACTGTCAGGCAGCGGGAATAGAGATCTGGACAGTGGGCTTGGCAATGGAGTTCGAGGCTTGTATGTTACTATGTGAATCATAATCGTTATTAATAATAAATGTGTGAATTTTATTTATAAAACCAAACATAAAGAGTGTTGAAAATATAGAAATATTTAAAAACAATTGAAAAACTATTTAGTTGATAAAGCTTTTTATAGTGTATAAGAGTTCCTTTCACATAAAAAAAAGGCCTCACCCCAACTAATTGATATTGTAATAAATGTAACTAGTGTATAAGAGTTTAATTGTTGATCTGACTTGTCTTATACTCCTTAACTGGTTTCTCCAAGATGTAATCTACAAAAAACCTCAAATAGAACTGGCGGGTGGTGATATTGAACTCAAATAGAACTGGCACTATCTGTTGGTGGTATTGGAAAATTTCGAGCAGTAAACAAGTTCCTTCGAACTATTCTCCTTTGTGTTTGTTTCCATTTCAAATGTCATCATAACTATGAGGAATGAATGTGAATTACAATAAAAAAAATAAAAATTAAAAAATAGAATATTCATAAAAAAAATAATAAAGGCAAGTAGTACCAATTTAAGCATTTGCTGAATCCTTATAATTTGAAAGGTTATGAGTATTTGTTTGTTTTCTCTAACACATGAATAAAACCTGATTTTAAAGTCATATGATTGACACATTTCCAATATTTATGCCCGGTTTCTGAGTCGTTCATTAAGTTTAATGGATCATTAACTCACAGCTGGAGCAATGGGTTAACATTGCTCCAGCTGTGAGTTAATGATCCATTAAACTTAATGAACGACTCAGAAACCGGGCAATAGAATAAACTATGCAAATTAAAGCTTGATCTTTCCAACACCACCAACAGATGGTGCCACCAACACCCGCCAGTTCTATTTGCATTTACTTCATTTTCTTTATATTGTATAATACTTTTTCCTACAACTGCTTGTGAAGTAGTTGCATACTGGAAACTAATTGTAAAATACCTCTTTACTGCTCCGCAAGCAGTAAAGTACTTTATGCTCGCCAGCTGTTTTCTTTACGCTTCTGTTTTGATTTTGATGCCTTCTCATTGGTGGATCATAGAATCTGTGAAATTCACATAACCTCAACAATGGCGCATGCTAACCAAATCCGCGCATGATCTGTGATGTTACAAACTACAAGCCTTTATTGTGTTCGAATCCAGAACTGCAGATTTAGGAAAAATATTGTATGCAATTCGTGCGTGAAGCTTCTTTATTGCTCTCACAAAATCACTGCGCTCTGCTACGCATCGCGCAGTAAATGTTTTGGCTCAAGCAATAAAGTCGCGCTTCATGCTCTTTATGCATAAATAACTATTGTAAGTAGTGTAAATATTATGTATGTTTGAATTTTGAATAAACTTTGAAATTATTTTAATCAATATTCAACTATCTCAATATTATAATATTCTTTAGCATAGGGAGAAACTGTTGCTTCCAAATAGAATATACTGTTGCTTCTACATGATGGTAAAGAAGTTTAAATCAGGAAAGAAATTGAACTGTTGTTAATTTAAAGTGAATAATAAAATAATCAATTAAATGTTGGCAAAAGCATGAAATTGAGAAGCAATAAACATCAAATTGAAAAGTAATAATGCAATTTTGAATATCGAAAACTGTTCATAGAACAATAAGTCATAAAGATTATGGATAATTAGCTTGAGATGTAGAATTGTAGAATAATAAGTCTTAATGTAATGGATAATAAACTTGAAATGATAAAAATAGTTGGTGATAAAAAAATCATTGGAATTAGTAAATTGATTAAAAGAGGAATAATAAATTGAATAAAATATGTGCTTCGTACTCATCAATTGAATTATTTTGGAAACCCACCAGAAAACAAAGGAGCTATATATAATATGTGCTTTGTACTCAATCAATTGAATTATTTTGGAAACTCACCAGAAAGAAAGGAGATTACTGTAGTATTCATATAACTTGGCAGCATGTAGCAGATGGGACATGCTACATCTGAAATCAATATACTGCTGCCAAGTTATATGAAAACTACAGTACAACGAAACAGACAATAATTGACCGAACGGTAGTGAGGTCTATCCTTTAAGACGATCAGCATTTTCTCTGTCTCACTGTCACTCTGTCTCACGATTACAGACTAACGCCTTGACCAATTGCTATGATTTTTATATGGATGTTCCTTATTCCTAGGCCCAGCGATGTATATACATATTTTTTTTAAATTCAATATTTTAAACAAAAAATTCCAAAAATAATAATAAATTAACCTCAATGTTGTATGCGACCATATTTTGTGCAAAGAGTTGTTTATTGTTTGATCGCTGGTTTCCATAGCAACAGAAAGATATGTTATGATAAAAATTATGATACATGTTGATTTAAAGGCGATATGATGTATCATAGATATTGGTACAAAACCTAGCAGTTAAAACCTATGTTATGTTAATAGTTCACACATACTACTTACTACTTATAAAATCATTGAAAACTACATAAAACCATTGAACCAAGAAAAAACATCAAAAGTACAAAAACCAAAAAAAAAATAGGGGTATAATAGAAGTTTTCTCCCCAAGAGACATTCAATGTCCGGTATCCCTGGAAACAGTGAATAAACAAATAAATTGAGAAATTACTTTTCACTGTAGAGTAAATTACTTTACAGGCACCCTTATTCTTGGACATGAGGTCCACTGTTCACAAGTTAATAAGTTGCTGAATTATCCCCTTTTGTTCTTTATATTCTCCATATTATTATTTTGTACTATTACTGTATGTACAGTACCAAATTATACATCATATGGCCCACAATATACTGTCTGATTCAGGAAAAAGCTATTGCTGATACTCTCTACTGTGAAAAAATTGTTCGCTATTCATAAATAATAATTCATATTATTTAGAGAAAATTATGAGAAATTCACAAATTTAATTTTTAATATTATTTAACTGTCGACTTACTAAATTAAACTTGTTAAAGATTTCTCTAGTATAGGTGGGTCGCCATAAGAATGGCGTTGACCCCCATAAGAATATGTGTTAGCTGTTGCCATTCTCATGGCGATCAACCTATAAAAAAGGCATTGGCATTTATCGATGTAAATGTTGTATTTGTTTTTTTTTATTGCTGATGATTCCCACATGAGTCTGAGACTTGTGAGTGGGTAATGAGGTGAATGATTACACTTTGATGACAGATGGTGGAGTTGGATTCAAACCCACGACCGCTTAAACGACAGCAAGCAGAAGTTGTGATGCCCCAACTAACTGCGCTAAGCGCATTTGACGAGTTTTTTTTTTAAATAATGTAACTAGTGGCATGTAGTGGCGAAGGCCCCTGAAGAAAAAAACAATAATACATTAAACAAACCAACATAATATTATAAACCCATGCTCAGGCTTTGCTTTTGTGGGTATCAATTTCCTTTATTATAATATGTGTCATTTTAATGTAAAATGAAGAGGAAATAAAATTGATTTTGATTTTTTTTTAAATCAAACAAACTAACAATCAAATTATCTATATGTCAGAATTAACCTGTATACTATATATTTTTCGTGTAAGAACAGTCTTTTTGTTTGCTTTGGTTGTTGTTATTATAAATAAACAATTTGATTCCTTATGGAGATTTAACATACAATATTATTGCCCATGAGTAAATACTGGTTTACATAGGTATATCCCAGCTTATCAAAGGTTTGACCTTGGGACTTTTTGATTGTGATACAAAAAGCTAGTGGTTGGAAATTGAATGGAATGTATGGAGTTATTATTATTATTATTGTTGGAATGATTAGCTTCTTTAATGTGAAGAAATGTCAACATAACAAAACATTTCTAGAACATATGTCTCTCTAATTTTAGATTATACTATCCCAAGTAACCTCACTGTACTATCCCAAAAATGTCAACAAATCAACACATTTTTAGAACATGTATATTTTTTTTTTGGAGGATGAAGCCCACATAGGTCTGAGACCTGTGCGTGGGTAATGAGTTGGATGATGGTGATTGACGAGTTGGACCTACAGTTTTAGGTGGGTTCTGAACCACCGGGAAGTGATTTTACAGCAGAGAACAGTGTCTTTTTTGCTGGACTAATATGACTGTCTAATTTTAGATTATACTATCCCATGTAACCCACATGTTAATATTGAGCACTGACTTGAAGATAAAGTATGATCACATGTATTGATGTGAACAAATCAGACATTTTAGACTTCCAATGCTATTCTTATGGAGAACATATTTTACTTTATATCTAATTTTGTGCTAGCATTTTGGAAATTCCAAAAGTTTTCCAACTATCACGAAATAGAGACCTTAAATTTGAGCTCTCTCCCATCTTTCTATGACTTGCCAGACGCCCACAATTGTGACGCAAAGAATTGCTTTACGAAATTAAATATATAGATGTTTTAGTTGATATAAGAACCTTAAAACTAAAAGTAGATATTTGAAGTTATTTTCAACAAAAATTATTGTGATATTTTTTCTTTGTAGTGGCGTAGGTGATATTGTGGAAGGTATCCATAATGAATAATAAGACAAGACGAAATTGTCACAACCAAATTTATTAAAAATATTGTTATACCATTATCAGTTTGTTTGAGATTGATAATGGTATAACAACCAATACTAGTTTCTCAATATTTTTAATAAATGTGGTTGTGCCAATTTTTTTTATTTGTGACATTTGTCACAAAACATCATTATTGGGGAATTTCCCTTCTGACAGGTGACTTATCAACTTAACTTAACATTACATCTCATCAATAATTATATTACAATCTTACATTTCGTCAAATACTATATTACAATATTACATCTTGTCAACTGCATTACATCTTTTTATAATACAATTACATTAAGTAAATTTCAGTTCGTCTCAATATAATACAAAACATTTTGTATATTATTGACTGGGATTGAATTTTTTCAATAGTTTTAAAAATCTTCTTTTGTTTTAGGAAAAATACGGGGGGCTTTTTTCGCACTTTTTGGGGGGGGGGCCTGATTTATGTTATGGGGGGGGGTCGTTGCTAAAGAAGTTTGACTATTTTTTCCTTGTTCTAAGTCAAATGAATTGCAAGTTGAAGCTTTCTGTGACTCAGATTATGCAGAAGATGTTGAGGATAGGAAAAGTACTAGTGGATATGTTGTATTGCTAGGAGGAGCCCCAATCATTTGGAGTTCAAGGAAACAACCAATAATTGCCTTGTCTACAGCAGAAGCTGAGTATACTTCTGCTGCAGAATGCTGTGAAGAAATTAAATATTTAAAGACTCTCATTTCAGAACTTACTAACAAAACTATCAAGGAAGTACTTCATGTAGACAATCAGAGTGCTATCAAATTGATAAAATCAGGACATATGAATAGGAAAAGCAAGCATATTGATGTGAGGTATCATTTTGTAAGTGAACAATTCCATTCTGGAATGTTTGAATATTGAATATTGTTGTTCTGAAAGTCAATTAGCAGACATTTTTATAAAGCCACTGTAGGGCACTAAATTTCTAAAATTAGATATTTCTAAAAATACATTTTGACAGAGAAAATACTGTAATGTGAAACATATATTAATCAGAATTTATTAATTTTGAATTCCTTTAATTGCTATTAGTTTATACTGGAGACTTTTGCAATGGCTAATATTGACAACAGTATTGAATAGCTGATGGAAATAGATGGATGCTACTGTACAAAAATATCAGTCTCCACCGGGAATCAAACCACGGACCTCCCAAATGCCGGTTGGGCGCCTCAAACACTAGATCATGAAGACCTTTCTGCACAACAGCATTCATTTTTAACTTGGCCATATCGGCTCCTATCTCACAAGTTAGTTTGAAGTGACTGACAATTGAATAAACTGACAAATATACATAATCAGAATTTATTAATTTCGAATTCCTTTAATTGCTATTAGTTCATACTGAAGACTTCCGTAATGGCGGATATTGACAACAGTATTGAATAGCTGATGGGAATCGATGAATGCTACTGTATATCAATCATTTAAAAAAATATATTTTTTTTTATCTATTAAAGAGATCTTTGTGTTGCTGAATTTTTGACATGTTTATCATGATGTTTTTGATGTTAATCATAATTTTTTTCATAGTATTCACTTGTATTGTGTATTTTATGAAAATGGATTTTGTATTCTAATATTCAATCAGTATCATATTACTGTATTTTTGTCACTTGATGTATTGTAATGGAACATTTAAGTTTAAATTTCAAAGTTGAGAAAAGTAAATCATTTCGACATTAAGGAGGAGTGTTGAATAAAATAATGTTCTGCATTATTCTCAAACATGATAAATGTAAGTATTTGATTATTATATTATGAAATCAAAATGTATTTAGTGCTTAAGATGGCAACACTGCCAAGGAGAATAAACAGTCATCAGTGAAAAAATGGCTTTCATCACTGTGTTTTTCCATTCTCTAGCTTCCACTGAATATTGAAACACAAGTAATTTCAACAGATTGCAACTGGGCACGCCTGGAAGAAAGTTTAAAAACAGAAGGCAATAGAATAATTCAGTGAAAGAATGTATATAAGATATAATTTTCTTTTACATTTGTTGTGAATAAACATAGTATGTGTTTTTTCTGTCAGCTTGATTTCTATGCACGTTTCATATCTGAAAACTAGAGAGTTCAGACTCCACGTACTGTTTGTATTTGTAATATAATTGATATTATTTGAGTTGTAGACTAATGCTTACTTTTCATCAGCAACAAACCACTAAAGATACAGTTGCGAATTGTGTGTATCGATCTGTATCTGCATGCCATATATTTGCTGAATGTTTGCAGTCTCACACACTCAAGGAATGTCTGGGAAGGATTAGTGTGGGAAGGAGCATGATAGTCTATGTTAGGCCTATAATTGTTTCTTAATTTCACAAAATGCAAATCAATTTGTAAAATCAATAGATTCGTCAGGGGTTTCTATCATGAACTCTTTATTTTATTGAGGAAAATATTTTATTAATAAGAAAATGTATGTACATTGTCTCTTATATTCGAATATTGCCTGTCAGTATGCTCTTATCAAGAATTTAAATCTTACATTTGTGAGCTCAACATGCATTTGCACACCTTTTTTCAATTTAAAAATAGGCTAGAGCACACCAGTACATATTTAATTGACTCATGGAGAACAATACAAGTAAATCAGTTATGGAATGAATTAGTTGCAACATAGATCATAAATTTATTATATGTTATTGAATAACAATATTTGTATACTGGATTGATTATCTACTAGAAACTTATTAAAGTTTACATTTGGAAAAATTTATCACCAAGTGAGATCAAGCAAAAATAATTGTTGCTACACAATAAACTGTTTTATTACATCAGATTTTGGAGGCCATTACTGTTTTCCTATATTGTTTGATAAACTGATTTAACGCTTTGAGTTTTACTGTTTAATGTCCTTGAAGACCTGAGTATATATTCCTTTGTGAAATAAGTTATTTCTGAGATGTGAAAAGTGATTATTTACAACAGAGTAGTGTAAATATTAGTTGTTCAGTGTAAGCATTCCATCTGCTACATTATTCCTTACGTCCATACAGAGGTACCACATTTGTGCAATTTACTCAACTGTTTATCATTATTTGAATCTCTATGGTAAATTTATAAATATCGCTTATCATTTTAGTAACCTTTTCAAGATATCAAATTCAAATAAAGTAGTAATTCAACTACCAAGCTGATTTTTTTAAGTTTTCCTTGAAAATTCAATTGGACTTTGACCACTTTTCATCTTAATACCTCTACTCAATAACTGATTCAGATCTTGTAGCAATTCAACTTCTCTGTTCAATTATCAGTTATCAAAATTTGTCTGTACTAGAAACCAAATCTATATTGTAGTTATAAAACAATGTGAACAGGGGAATATCGATTGTTTGAAGCAGAATCTGCTACAAGAAAACTGGAGTAGGGTTTACAATAGCAATAGTTTAAATGACAAATATGATAGTTTCATTAATATTTTAAGGTTTCATATTACTATGAGTTGTCCAGTTAAAAAAGTCCCTGTAAAGAACAAATTAGACAAGATTGAAGAGTGGATAACTGATGATATCCTTGCAGAAAGAAATAGGGTTAAAGATGCATATGATGAATTCAAACTATCTAGAAATATGTTAAGTGAAGATAATTACAAAGCTCTAAAGAAAAACTATATGAAAAAAGTGAAAAGAGCGAAATGTAAGAAAACAGCTGAAATTTTGAATAATAGTGTGTACTTTAACACAGCAGTGTGGGATGTAATAAACAAAAATAGGCAAGTAGCTCATGTAGATGCTTATACTAGTGTCCCCAGAATAATTAACGAAAATAACAAATATATTGATGATAGTGTAGACATTTGTAACTTCTTTAACAGATATTATCAACTGGTTGCTAAGGATCTTCAAAAATCTCTTAATACAGGTATTAGTGATGCAAACATGAGGAATACTGAGGGGATTCAGAACGAATTAAAATTCCACCCAGTATGCCAAGACGAGTTTTCAAATATCATTGATAGTTTAAATAATAAAAAAACTGTAGGAATGGATGGGGTATCCAGTAAAATTCTGAAAGAATGTAAAGATCAATTGTTAGACCCTTTGATTCATCTGATCAATCATTCATTAGAACAAGGTGTTTTTCCAGATAATTTAAAAGAGGGGAAGATCTTGCCAATCTTCAAAAGTGGCGATAGAGAAAAGGTAGAAAACTATAGGCCCATTAGTATTTTAAATGTAATAAGTAAAATTTTTGAAAGAGTAGTTCTAAATAGGTTACTTCTGCACCTTCAAGAAGCTAACTTTATCTGTGATGAACAGCATGGCTTCCAGAAAGGGAGATCAACAAAAACAGCCATAGTTTCTCTAGTTGAAAAACTAATAGATATATTAGATTCAGGTGATAAAGCTACTGCAATCTTCTTAGATCTGTCAAAGGCATTTGATTGTGTTAATCATAGAACTTTATTGGAAATACTGCAAAATGTAGGTGTAAATGGGGTTGAACTGAAATGGTTTGAATCATATCTTATTGGGAGAAAACAATGTGTAGAACTAACTACAGTAGTTGGTAATAGTATAGTAAAGAATAAATCTAATAAATTAGAGGTGCAAGCTGGAGTGCCTTAGGGGTCAATACTAGGTCCATTGCTTTTTTTGTTATATGTCAACCATTTACCTAAAGAATTAATTAGTGGTAGAGCCCTCTTATTTGCTGATGATACATCACTCATTTTCAGCAATTCCATTCTAGATCATTTAGAAATAAGTGCCCATATAGGTGTGCAGTCCATTGTCCAATTTTTAAACCAGTTGAAAGTAACTATAAATAGTAAAAAATGCCAATACCTTCAATTCAAAAACAAACATAATTTAAATGAAGATAGGGCTATAAACGTGTTTGTAAACGATAATCAATTAGACCAGGAAGAAAAAATTGCATTTCTAGGAGTTATGTTGGATAGACGATTGACCTGGACTCCATACATTGAGAAAATATGTAGTAAAATTTCATCTGGGGTATTTGTCCTGCGACAGCTTGCTAGATTGAATGACAAAAAGTTACTTTTTACAGCTTACCATGGACTCTTACTGTCACATATTAGGTATGCTATCTTAGTATGGGGTAATTCATCAAAACAAAATCTTGATAGGGTGTTTAAGATCCAAAAGAAAGCGGTTAGGTGTATAGAAAGAGTAAATAGATTAGATTCATGTAGGCCGTTGTTCAAGAGACTTGGTCTCCTAACTGTACCCTGCTTATATGTGTATGAAGCTACTTTATATGTAAAAACGAATGATATTAACCAAAATCTTGATGTACATGATTATAATACAAGAAGCCGAGGAGATTATCACTTGGTGAGTCACAATAGTAGCCTATTCAAACAAAAACCTAGTTATATTGGTAGGAAATTCTACAACAAGCTACCGCAGTTTTTGAAGAGTCTTGAAAATATAGAAATATTTAAAAAACAATTGAAGAAATATTTAGTTGATAAAGCTTTCTATAGTGTACAAGAGTTCCTTTCACATCAAAATTAAGCCTCACCTCAACTAATTGAAGTAATTATGGTATCTAGTGTATAATATTGTTGATCTGACTTGTCTTATACATCTTAACTGGAGTCTCCAAGACGTAATCTACAAAAAAAAAAAAAAAAAAAAAATTCTTTAGAAATGATTGGAACCCATTACAAATTAGAATCTGTATGGTAGACTTTTTCAATATCGTATTTGGCATCTCATCAATGTGTGAATATAGATAACTCACTTTCTGTTTCATGAACTGATTTAAGAGTCGTCAAATGGAGACACTTGTTGCTAGATTAGAGATAGACATGATTGTCTAGATATGTTAGAGCGGTTTGTCACAAGTGCCGGTTTTGATGGGCCTCAATGTTGTTTTTCATTGGTAAAAATTTAAAGAGAAGATTGGGAATTCTTCATAGGAAGGAGGACAAATAATAATCGTTGTACCGTATTTGTTTTCCAATTTTTTTTATTATTTTATTAGGTACCGTACCTACTTTATATAAGTACTGGTACCTATAATAATTAATACCTAATTTTAACAATCATTCAGATAACTATTGTACTTAACTTATAATCTATCACCTGCCTCTGCTTTAACATCTTAAAAATGTCTTGCATGTTATTTCTATAACAAACCACACCTTCCTAAAATGTTAATTTTTGTTTGAATAAATTGAAATTGGAATTTTTTTTTCAACAAAGAAATAATGGATGAAACATAAGCTGAGCTTTGATTCACCAGTCATATGTTTCCTACATGACTGCAATGCTGCGACTACACAAGTCTGCAGACAGCATAAATAATGCCACTATAAGGGCCCAATATATGATTAAAAACTGTTAATTTCTATCAGCTGTTCCTTTAAAGATAGATTTCTCCTTTTTGTGTCCTTCAGTGAGGACTTTTGAACTCCCAACCTTCACAGGAACCATCTCGGGACTATTCTACATTAGGACTGAAAATTTTATAAAAATTAGTTCAGCAGTTTTGGAATTTAAGTTACTGGGAACATATTTTTTTTTATTTTTTTTTTTTTTTTGTAGATTACGTCTTGGAGACTCCAGTTAAGGAGTATAAGACAAGTCAGATCAACAATATTATACACTAGATACCATAATTACTTCAATTAGTTGAGGTGAGGCTTAATTTTGATGTGAAAGGAACTCTTGTACACTATAGAAAGCTTTATCAACTAAATATTTCTTCAATTGTTTTTTAAATATTTCTATATTTTCAAGACTTCAAAAACTGCGGTAGCTTGTTGTAGAATTTCCTACCAATATAACTAGGTTTTTGTTTGAATAAGCTACTATTGTGACTCACCAAGTGATAATCTCCTCGGCGTCTTGTATTATAATCATGTACATCAAGATTTTGGTTAATATCATTCGTTTTTACATATAGAGTAGCTTCATACACATATAAGCAGGGTACAGTTAGGAGACCAAGTCTCTTGAACAACGGCCTACATGAATCTAATCTATTTACTCTTTCTATACACCTAACCGCTTTCTTTTGGATCTTAAACACCCTATCAAGATTTTGTTTTGATGAATTACCCCATACTAAGATAGCATACCTAATATGTGACAGTAAGAGCCAATGGTAAGCTGTAAAAAGTACCTTTTTGTCATTCAATCTAGCAAGCTGTCGCAGGAAAAATACCCCAGATGAAATTTTACTACATATTTTCTCAATGTATCAAGTCCATGTCAATCGTCTATCCAACATAACTCCTAGAAATGCAATTTTTTCTTCCCAGTCTAATTGATTATCATTTACAAACACGTTTATAGCCCTATCTTCATTTAAATTATGTTTGTTTTTGAATTGAAGGTATTGGCATTTTTTACTATTTATAGTTAATTTCAACTGATTTAAAAAATTGGACAATGGACTGCACACCTATATGGGCACTTATTTCTAAATTATCTAGAATGGAATTGCTGAAAATGAGTGATGTATCATCAGCAAATAATAGGGCTCTACCACTAATTAATTCTTTAGGTAAATGGTTGACATATAACAAAAAAAGCAATGAACCTAGTATTGCCCCCTAAGGCACTCCAGCTTGCACCTCTAATTTATTATATTTATTCTTTACTATACTATTACCAACTACTGTAGTTAGTTCTACACATTGTTTTCTCCCAATAAGATATGATTCAAACCATTTCAGTTCAACCCCATTTACACCTACATTTTGCAGTATTTCCAATAAAGTTCTATGATTAACACAATCAAATGCCTTTGACAGATCTAAGAAGATTGCAGTAGCTTTATCACCTGAATCTATTATATCTATTAGTTTTTCAACTAGAGAAACTATGGCTGTCTTTGTTGATCTCCCTTTCTGGAAGCTTTCTGGTTCATCACAGATAAAGTTATCTTCTTGAAGGTGCAGAAGTAACCTATTTAGAAGTACTCTTTCAAAAATTTTACTTATTACATTTAAAATACTAATGGGCCTATAGTTTTCTACCTTTTCTCTATCGCCACTTTTGAAGATTGGCAAGATCTTCCCCTCTTTTAAATTATCTGGAAAAACACCTTGTTCTAATGAATGATTGATCAGATGAATCAAAGGGTCTAACAATTGATATTTACATTCTTTCAGAATTTTACTGGATACCCCATCCATTCCTACAGTTTTTTTATTATTTAAACTATCAATGATATTTGACAACTCGTCTTGGGATACTGGGTGGAATTTTAATTCGTTCTGAATCCCCTCAGTATTCCTCATGTTTGCATCACTAATACCTGTATTAAGAGATTTTTGAAGACTCTTAATAGCAACCAGTTGATAATATCTGTTGAAGAAATTACAAATGTCTACACTATCATCAATATATTTGTCATTTTCGTTAATTATTCTGGGGACACTAGTATAAGCATCTACATGAGCTACTTGCCTATTTTTGTTTATTACATCCCACACTGCTGTGTTAAAGTACACACTATTATTCAAAATTTCAGCTGTTTTCTTACATTTCGCTCTTTTCACTTCTTTCATATAGTTTTTCTTTAGAGCTTTGTAATTATCTTCACTTAACATATTTCTAGATGGTTTGAATTCATCATATGCATCTTTAACCCTATTTCTTTCTGCAAGGATATCATCAGTTATCCACTCTTCAATTTTGTCTAATTTGCTTTTTTCAGGGACTTTTATAACTGGACAACTCATAGTAATATGAAACCTTGAAATATTAATGAAACTATCATATTTGTTATTCAAACTATTGCTATTGTAAACCCTACTCAAGTTTTCTTGTAGCAGATTCTGCTTCAAACAATCGATATTCCCCTGTTCACATTGTTGAATTTCTTCAATTACTCTACTCTTTTTAATTGATTTATAACCTTGCACCCACCTCCAAGATTTGATAGTCATGATCAGATAGTTCCGAGCCGCCTAATCTTGTTTTAGAGTAATCTATATTAGTAAGGATGTTATCAATTATTGTTTGTGATGTTGTTGTGACTCTGGTATATTCATGAACTTTTATTTCCAAGTTATTCATGTTTATAATATCCCTTAAATCTTCTGTCATTTTATTCTGTGTTGCAAAGTCTGTATTGTAATCTCCCGCTATGATAACGTTTGTAAAACGAGTAGTAGTAATCTCTAAAATCCTATTGAATAGTTCACAAAAATTGTTCCATTCCCCATTTGGTGACCTATAAATACCTAACACCGCTACTTCGAAATTATCGTCGATTTTTACTCTTAACCCAGAAACTTCTAAATCCATTTCCACAGCAAATTTCTCTACATATTCTTAATGAAATGTTTGCATATTCTTAGCATTTTTAGTGAAGATTGCTACTCCCCCACTTCGATGAGATGTCCTGCAATACGACGTTTTCAATGAATAGTTTGGAATATTAAGTTGTGACAATTCATCTTCTTTTAAACCATGCTCTGTAAAAATAGCTATATCAGGAGCCTCTTCTTTAAAAAATACTTCGATTCTATCTATTTTGTTACGAATGTATTGAATATTCTGATGGAACACAGTGAGTACCGGTACTTCCCTATCATCCCTTATTTCTTTATCGTTGCTTTTGCATATTGAAGTAGATTTACTTAATCTCTTAGAATCTTGAGAGCCTATCAGATTGCTACAAGAGTTCCTTCCACTAATGCTATCCTGATTTTTTGATCGAATAACGTCTTTTAATACAATTGAAGATATGAATTTGTCATCTGAAACTAGTTTCCCTTCCCGGTTTTGAGCCACTTTACTAAAAAAGGTTCGTTAGATGATTGTTTAGGAGAATTATTGACAGTAGATTGCAAACGACTTTCAATCAGCTCTGCCAGCCTATTACAAAATATTACTTTGCCAGATTGATTTAGATGTAGACCATGATTAGTGAAGTTTTGTTTTTTCAGCCTTTCATTTAGAAAACAAATCCCCAATTGCTTAGAATTCTTATTTTTTAGGCTGTTGATTGTATTATGGATAGATTTATTTGTCGACTTAATGGTTTCATTTAGCTCTGGCCTATCAAACCTATACGGAATTGTACTTATTATTACATTAGTTTTTTGGCTGAGTGGCACAATCTCTTTAATTTTTCCATTCATTTCAGGAAGATGTTTTAGATTAGGTTCATTTATATTGTTTGAGCCACCCAGTACTATTAGAAAATCGTTTTTACCAAAATCTTTAGTTTGTTCCTGTGCTGACTCTACGATTGCATTTATAGGGGCACTTGGTTTGAAAAAGCTCTGAACTTCATACTTATTTTTTAATCTTTTATTTAGTAGGTCACTACAGTCTCGTCCATGACTGGATGTCAAGAGCAGTACTCTACCTTTCCTATCGTTATTTGCCCTTACTTTAGTTTTGGTTGCTGTTTGCAAAACCTGACTATACGTTTTTGTTTGACCATTTCTATTTATTTTTTCCCCATTTGATTTAGGTTCTACTTTTTTTGTATTGATCAGAGGTTCAGATCTTACATTAGCCAAGTTTATTTTTGATTTTAATATTTCGATTTCCTCTGACATAGACCTACATTGACTCGTGTGATTTAGTATTTCAGTTTTATGGTCTTCCTGCTGCAATTTTATAATAACTTCCAGAAATTTTATGTGATCCACCAACCCTATTCGTTCTTCCTCAGAATTTTTTAGTGATGTTTCTAATTTTGTTTTCAATTCGGTGTGATCACTCAATAGTTTAGCAACCTTTTCTTCTACATCTACAGTAGCTTTAAGAGCTGTTGGAGATTTTTTTGTTAATAATTGCTGAGATCGCGTAGCTACCTGAGTTTTAGTTAAACAATTAGATTTAGATGCCTTGTTTGGACTCATTTTCCTAGCTAAAAATTGTTTTCAATTGATTTTAGTTGAATGTTTAACGAAATATTACTCAATTTATTACAATTGTCAACTTGAGACTATTTAATTACAAGAGAATTTATCAATATCGGTACACCTAACCTTGAAAATAGAATTTGACTTTTTTTTAAGATACTTTAAATTATAATAGACAAATTAATAATGGTGATTATTAAGATATCATAAATACTAATAATAATTAACAAAAATACTACTTATCCGTTCGAATTAATATTCTATTCTTCAAAATTTGCAGAGCCTGTTCTGAAAACGTATGCACAGTACACTATCAAATTCAACATTACACAATATATACATAGATACATACATACATCCTCATGTGATAATAAAACTTAGAAGAAATGTATCCGAAATCGCACAATACTTGGCTTTTAAACGTTTATTATACTGTTAAAAAAAAGTTAATTTAGTTTTTTATAGCTAAAGACATTGTCAAAAAAGTTTTCAATACTGTTAAATAACTTAGATCCCGATGCTCTCGTTTTTTAGGAGAAGGCTGCGTAAAATGCCTTTGGGGCCGTGACAGACAGACAGAAATTGAGATGAGACTTGTTTCGGCTTCTTTAATGTATAAAACGTAAAAAATAACAAAAAAATATATAATTCTGATAAATGTACAGACAAAACTCTAATTTCATTTATATAGATCATGTTCAATTATTTTAATGTTCTTGTAAGTATGCTCTAGCTGCTGAGTGTTCTCTTCTATAACTTCTGATAGTGTGACTGAATGAAATCAATAACCATTGCCAGGGAATCTGTCCTTTCAAGTTTGAGATCAATGTCAGGCTATAGTCTACACTCAACATTTTTGCAACATGTTTACATCAAAATTTGTTGAAACCCATTTATTTCTGATGCAACTTTGCCTGAAAGTCTTTGTGAGCATGCGCAGTGACAGCACAATGGTGAAACATTCTAGATAAGCCACAGTGGACTGGGGAGTTGATTTTATCTACAGCACAGCTCTCTTATCTCAATGAGCTTTCTTTATCCAGTACAAAAACATTATGTTTAAGATATTTTAATTTTTTAAATTATATTATGTCCTACTGGTTTTAATGCTTTCATACCAGCTCAATTTTTTTCTTGTACCATGAAATTTAGGGTTTCTATCAACAATTTTAATTTTAAAGCTGTAAGTTTGTAAGCTGTAATTGAAGTTGCATTGGAAATGTTGCAGAGTAGGTTGTGAGTGTTTTTTCAGGCAGCTTGTTCACAACTCAGTTGAAAAACTGTTGCAAACTTGAGTTGGAACGAGGCTTAAGTTCAATGTATAAATTTCCTACTATAAGCTTGAATACATAATTTATCTTCAACTTGTCGTTTTTGTTTACTTCTTTTTATTACTCAAGTGATTCACACTCATGGTGACTCATTTCAAGTGTACCTGATAACAAACAACTCATATATTCCTGGATTTCTTGTTCCATGATGAACTACTGCGTTGTTAATATTAACTTTTCAAGTGAATTCAACCAATTTGACTGTGAGTCGTTTGAATTTGACTGTGACAAGTGAATTTGACTGCAAGTCGTTGAATTCACTTGAAAAGTTAATAACTCATATATATTGCATACCGTAGTTCTCAGTTAAGTTTCTACTGAATAAAAATAAGTACCCTAGTGATTAAACATTTTCGTGTTGCATCATAAATCGTACAGTAATTGTTTGAAAGAAAAGTCATCAACAATCAGAAGCATACGCTTATTTGTGAAATCTTGCACATTGAGATCATAATTGGTTGAAAATGAAAGTTGGAATTACAGCAATATCCTTAAATTTATTTGCATTTATGAAGGGGGCTGTTGAAGTCCATATTAAGGAAGTTTTCAATTTTGGAATGCAGTGGGTGCTATTTCAACAGCTGTGAAATCTTTCTCAATTGTGAATCTCAAATCAAGTTTATCAAACTATTCTTATGAATGAAGAATTGATTTATTATTTGTTAATTTTTTATTGAACAGTGCTGTAGGTGGGATGAATGGGGGAGTACTTCTATTTTCCACTGTTGTTAAGACTCCTATGGGTGCTTGCAAAGTGGAGCATCCAAGACCTGTGGATAATAATCATAATCACCAAATTAAACATGTGCTACTAAATTGTTGTATTCACACTACTCCAATCTATTATACACCATTCCATAGCATGTGTGGTGATTATCAGCAAGTACGGTACCTAGTTATATTGGTAGGAAACTCTAAAATCTACCGCAATTTTTAAAGAGTCTTGAAAATATAGAAATATTTTAAAAACAATTGAAAAATTATTTAGTTGATAAAGCTCTTTTCAGTGTACAAGAGTTACTTTCTTATAAAAATTAAGCATCACCTCAACTAATTGATATAGTAATAATTAATTATGGTAACTAGGGTATAAGATTGTATAATAATTGTTGATCTGACTTGTCATACTCCTTTTATGGTGACTCCCAGACGTAATCTACAAAAAAAAAAAAACTATTCGATACTCCATTGTGCAAGCAAGATGTGTCATTTTTATATTTTTTAAAACTGAAATAAGTTTTTAAAGATAAGACAATTTGATAGTTGCTGCCACCACAGTAGAAGTACTTGAAATAATCTTGCATCTTCCATTTAAAGAGATGATTTTTGGTAAATTAACTAATTTTCGCTTGTGTTGTATGAATAATTAACTTATAGCTGATAATACTTTGGTGTAAATTACATTACACAATACTGTAATCTATTTCATTTTCAGTTTTCGAGGTGTCTGACTTCAAAATGAAACTTTTATTGTTGATTGCTGTTCTTGCTGCTTTAACTAAGGCAGCACTAAGTGATGATGAAGAAGATCAATATGATGAAGAAGATCAATATGATTGGGGAGATTGGGAAGATCAATTTGATTGGGATACATTCAAGGTTGGTTAAACTAAAATTCTAGGCACAAAATATTATCAATGCTCTATTCCTCAGATTCAGTTTTCCAAAATGATTTGCTATTGTAAGACAGTGTGAAAAGATAACCAGAGTTTTTTTCAGAATTCGCCTCAAGATACAATTTTCTTTCATAAGCTATTTATTACAAGTTATAATTTGAAGTGACTGATAATAATTAAGCAAACTGTCAAATATGCACAAATAGAACTTATCAATCTCGGATTCCTCTAAGTACTATTAATTTATACTGAAGACTTCCACAATGGCAGATATTGACAGTACTGTTGTCAATATCCGCCATTGCAGAAGTCTACAGTATAAATCAATACCGCTTGAAGGAACTCTAGATTAATAAATCACCTATTTATTGCTTGTTTCAAAAATTTTGTTCTTTTTAATAATAAGTGTATGGATTTTATTGGTGGTGGGACCCAAACAGCTAGTTCCACCTCGTCGTGTAAGCCCACGTCGTGTATGGAGAACACAGTGGACCTAGGCTGGTTCTAGACCTAAGAAAAATCTAGGTTGGTTCCACACAGCCGGATAAGTGATAATTATGGTCTTAAAATTTGATACCCATGACGAACTACTTTATATCACTTATAATTTATAAGTAATTGCAGTTAAATATGCAACTATGCAGTCAGATATGCAGTTAAATATGCAACTATGCAGTTAAATATTTGAGAAGAAAATTGAAATATTTTACTCACTGAGCAGACGGCCATTTCGGACCACGTGGGTCCATCATTGGTGTTCAATATTTAATTTGCTACTCAAGTACTTGACTGCATAGACATGCAATTACTTGTATATTATTAGTGATAATTCGGCTTTGAAAAATTGCGATGTTGCCAAATATGGTAGGATGCCAGCATCTGATAGTGGACAATCATTAAGTTCACAACAAATTTCATATCATATTGCCTAGTCTAAAAGTCTGTCTACCAGTCATATGGTTCATCACCGAAGTCAGTTGTTTCCTTTGTTATTCAATTGTTTCAATTATTATTATTATTATTATTATTATTATTATTATTATTATTATTATTATTATTATTATTATTATTATTATTATTATTATTATTATTATTATTATTATTATTATTATTATTATTATTATTATTATTATTATTATTATTATTATTATTATTATTATTATTATTATTATTATTATTATTACAATAATATTTGTCTCCTATGCTGCAATATTTCTTGAAGCCGCCTACTTTCATGGCATGAAGTAGAGTCTATTTTTAGAAGTTTGACCTTCATCTACACAGAACAACAAATTAACATCAATAAGAAAAGCAAAGCAAAATACTAGTAGCATTTGTTTCAACACAAATTGAAAATTTGTTCTGTGATACATTCAGATACAAATCTGGTTGTGACAGGTTCTACTACAATAGAATTATGGTGAAATGCTACTTCAAGCTTACATTTGAAAAATAAAATTCCACTGATACTTCAAGATGCTGATTCTATTGAACAACAATTTCTACTAAAATGATCAAATACATACAACAAAACTGTCTCAAAACTATTGCTATGAATAAGCAAGTATTATTCAAATGGAATTGACAATTGAAAACAATTTTTTCCTTTCCCCAGAGTGAATATGATAGAGATTACACTCCCAAAGAAGAGATTGTGAGGAAGACTATATTTGATAAAGCTGTTTCGAGAATCAGAGAGAATAATGAGAAATATGTCAAAAATGAATCAGCCTATTTAATGGAAGTGAATGATTTTGCAGATGTGGTAAAGTATTTAAATCCAAATTATGACTAGTTTAATATCAGCATTTTTCTACACTCTAAAGTAGTCAATACTTCTATTATAGCTTATCGAACAAAATCAATAAACAGTTCATCCTGTGGAGATTGGTACATTAATCAATAAATGTGTAGTTTATGCTAATATCCAAGTTCTATGTTAATTTGTAGTTTATGACTATAATTTAGCGGTTGATATTCAATGCTGCTAAAAATTTTAATATGCAGTGTATTACTATTACAGTGTCCCCTTTTCACAATAGGTTTACTAAAGTGCGGGTTGGCCTTTGAAACACTGTTCCTAAGGATATGGCTATCAGTACCTCAACTCTGATATGATATTGGATTATGCACGGATGGTTTTATAATTCATGAACAAATAAAGACAGATTTTGAAAATACATACACTTTTATTTATGTGGTCAACTTGCCACCAAAATGTTATCATTACAAAAATAGAAGAAATACAAATATTACACCCTAAAATAAGTCACACAAGGGAAGAAACTATCATATCACAATTACAACTTAATACTATTACTTATCTTGTCTTATGGTGTTCCAATTTCAATTATTCATAAATCTTGGACATGATGCACAAAATAAAAGGTTAATAAAATGAAATATCAAAGTTACATGAGTAATGCTAGTAGCTCAATGCACTGCAACTATAAAATCCAAGAGAAGTTACAACACGTCTGACTTGTCCAAGATTCAGTAAGCAAGTGAGCAGGATCTCGAAAGCTAATCCCATGGTAAACCAATCCCCCCTATACGATTCTGAGAATCAGACAATACCTAGACAAAATCAAGTAATTTCTGGAGACTACTTCATGGTGCTGCATCAGTAAATGTAAAATGAAAATGATTAATAATTCATCAATAATAAAATCAATTACAAAATTAAATTATAATACATAGATTTGTATTTTATTAAATATCTATTTTAATATCCCAATGTTATAAAGAAATTATATTATAACATGTTATAAGAAAAATAACATAAACTTACAAGACATATTCGATTATTTGTTATCGATTACACTAAGTCGATATATCGATATGGACTATTGACACAGTATTCAAAGAGGTTAGGTCAACTCATTAACAGTGACTTTTAACGTCATTTTAATTGAAATAAATAATTTATCAAGCATTATTATTGTCATCCTAAAAATGTATCATTACACTATATTCATTGAAATGTATAAGTCTGTATTTTGTAAACTACTCTACTTATCTACCATTAGCATGCGGCTATCCTGAGACTTTGATCCTTATCTTTAAGGAAACTTTATAGCACTCAAGGAATCCCTTCCACTTGAGTCCTTCAAGTGTATTATATTTTATTCATTCTTCATTTACTCAAATACATTGATCATTGCTTTAGAGCATTTCTAGAAAGCTACTACATTATTTTTATCTATTTTGTTTGAATTGTTATTAATTGCATTTTTTTAGATCTTTTTTTAGGCTGATAATCAGTCTAATGTATTATACAAAGTGAACTCAGTATAAAGCGTGCAAGAAAGAGTTCTTCCCAGTTATTATCTGTAAATTGCAATCAATTCAACTTTCATGTAATTTTAGAGATACGGTATTGTAGCTGATGGTGATCAACAAAAATAATAAGCTGAGATTCAATTAGAATAGTCAGCTATGCACTGAGTAATTAATTTTTTATTTTTTTGAACAGTAGTATCTATAATGTTCTACTTCATAAGGACCTGGAATAATGCCATTTTGTTTTTTCAGACTGATGAAGAATTTAAGAATTATTTGCGTTTGTTACTACCTGCGAATATCACAATTGAATTAATCTGTACTGACAAGCAAATTAATCCATTCTTTTGAAGAATGAACATTTAGCACAAATACTGAGCAAGAAAATCATAAAGAAACAATTCAAATATCCAATGTCTACAAATCTGCAATGACTTAGGCCTACTATTAATCTCTTTAAGATGAAAATGTTGCCAACTTTTCACAATTTGTCTGCTTTTTCATGCTTTCACATGAATAATTGAGATTATATAACATCATAGATAAAAATGATAATTTGTTATTGCTTCTTTTCACCCTCCAGAAAAGACTAATAAATCAAGTTAGTTTGAAGTGACTGACAATTGAATAAACTGACAAATATACATAAACAAAATTTATTAATTTCGAATTCCTTTAATTGCTATTACTTTATACTGAAGACTTCCGCAATGGCGGATATTGACAACAGCATTGAAAAGCTGATGGGAATCGATGAATGCTACTGTACAAAAATATCAGTCACCACCGGGAATCGAACCATGGACCTCTCAATTGCCGGTTGAGCGCCAGTACAGTAGCATTTTTGTACAGTAGCATTCATCGATTCCCATCAGCTTTTCAATGCTGTTGTCAATATCCGCCATTGCGGAAGTCTTCAGTATAAAGTAATAGCAATTAAAGGAATTCTAAATTAATAAATTCTGTTTATGTATATTTGTCAGTTTATTCAATTGTCAGTCACTTCAAACTAACTTGTGAGATACGAGCCGATATGGCCAAATTGAAAATGAATGCTCCTGTGCAGAAAGGTCTCCATCGTCTAGTGGTTAAGACGCTCAACCGGCAATTGAGAGGTCCATGGTTCGATTCCCGGTGGTGACTGATATTTTTGTACAGTAGCATTCATCGATTCCCATCAGCTTTTCAATGCTGTTGTCAATATCCGCCATTGCGGAAGTCTTCAGTATAAAGTAATAGCAATTAAAGGAATTCGAAATTAATAAATTCTGACTAATAAATTACCACTGATACACTAATAGTGATACGTATCAGTTAACTACATAGAACCAAACAGAATAATAATTGATTGAAATTATAAAAAAATATATAATTGAATTATCTATAAATAAATCTATAAACCTATAATTGAATTATAGATGAAAATGATAATTTGTTATTGCTTCTTTTTACCCTCCAGAAAAGACTAATAAACTACCACTGATACGCATTAGTTATAACTACATAGAACCGAACAGAATAATCATTGATTGAAATGATTACATATCACACCTATTGTGAGATTGTCTAGAAAAAATAATCATAGCTGGAGATTTATGGATACCTTTTATATTTTACAATAGAAGATTGAGTGTTTGTGTAAATTCTCGAGTTTCAATTTTACTTGATTGAAATTCATGTACAGTACCGTTACATTTCTAATGTGATTGCGAAGCTTGTTCTACATTATTAATGTGCATTTCAATTTTGGGGTGTTTTGATGCAGGATGGAAACTCCCAATATAAATTATAATAATTTTATGGTTGGTTGAGTGTCAACACTCGATTGCTGTAATACGAAAAGTAGCGGCCACATAACGAAGTGGGCGAATAAAGTTGCTAATTATGGTGCATTTTGTTCAATTAGACAAATACATTTGCTAAGTGCATTGCGAGATTGAACCTGGCACAAATCTGCACACTTCAAAATTATGTTTGATCAAGTGAATTTGACATTGCTCTTATGAGCTCAGATAGTCATGTTGAGGTCGAAATTCATTTCTCCCATAACTAGAATATGGTTGTAATTTGCCATAAAAGACAGCAGCTCGTTTTCGTAATCTGTGAAATAAGATAATTTTTAATATAAACTTAAAAAAACCACTTTTAAATTGAAATTAACTCACGTTAAGGCGTGACGGCCGTTTCGCTCTGTTGTCTAGAGCATCGTCAGACGACCCACAGTACACTCAGTATACTGTGGGTCGTCTGATAATGCTCTAGACAACAGAGCGAAACGGCCGTCACGCCATAACGTGAGTTCATTTCCATTTAAAAGTGGTTTTTTTAAGTTTATATTACATATTAGTGGAAACAAGATGGATCTTCAACATCATAAGATAGTTTTCATTCAAATATCAACAAGCAACTTATCTGAACTAGATAAACATAATTCAAGTAACATTAACTTGGGCCCGGCTGTATATTCTTGTACTGAAGTAGCTAATATTTTAGTCTTTATAAATTCATTGTCCTGTACATATACTGCAACACCCCTACATGCATTATTCGATCTTTCATTACAAAATAGAGTGTATCACCTGGCAGATCAATTTGAGTGATAAAACGATTGATTTCAAAAAAGATTATGAAATTCCAATAGTATTGAAGTTTTTGAAACGAAAAATTGCCCTGAGCTCATCAATGTGACAAGTAAGGGATTGTATGTTAATATGGGCAGCTTCAAATATATTTTTATAGGGCCGAAGCCTGATAATATGTGGCCGTTATCGCTGTTATTGTGGAATGAGGTTGAGTGAGCTGGGTTGTCAGCAGGAATTGCAGACTAACATCAGAGAAATGCATGGGAATGATATGTAGGCTATAACTAGAATGACAATCTAAATAAAACAGTTTTAAACGCATGAATGTTCATAGACCATTAAATTGTTTGGTCTCCATATAAGGGGTTTTTATCAATTGAAGTTCAATTTTACACAAAAGATGCTTTTTTTTTGTTTTTTTTTTTTGTAGATTACGTCTTGGAGACTCCAGTTAAGGAGTATAAGACAAGTCAGATCAACAATATTATACACTAGATACCATAATTACTTCAATTAGTTGAGGTGAGGCTTAATTTTGATGTGAAAGGAACTCTTGTACACTATAGAAAGCTTTATCAACTGCTAGCTCTAGTAGGTAGGTATATATGATGCAGCCGCTTGGTGGTCCATTGTAGATGTGTGTGGTTCCCAGTGGTAAGGAGTCTGCATGTGTTCATGATATAGCTGTGGGCAGTGCAACTGTAACATGAGAAAAATCTACCAGAAACAATAGCTATAAAAGAGCTAAAAGTTATTAATAATTGAAGTTATGGATTAGAAGAAAGATGATACTGAATGAGAAAATTATCAGAAAAAGTAAAGCCAACAGAGTGGGAGGGAGTGAGAGATAATGGAGAAGGTAATTTAAAAAGATGGCTGAAGTGGAGAGTGACAAAAGTGATGATAGACCAATGAAATAGACTGATTGTAAGGCATAATAAAGAAGCTAGAGAAAGATTTGGGTTATTTGATGGGATGGTGGGAAATAGGAGAGATTGTAGAAGGAATAGGAAGGGAGTTGAGGTGCAAGGTCCAAGATTCTGGAGAGAAAGATTTTATGATCTATCTTATGACTATGGATGAGATTTCATATAAATCGGGGAAGAGAGGAGATGAAACAAGAGAGATAGAAAAAGAGTGATACTGGGCATGCCTTAGAGAAGAAGACAATATCTCTTTGAGGAAATCAAGTTGCAGTAGAATCCAGCTTCAGCATTTCAGATCATTTGCTGACAAGAGTTTTGCAAATTCTTGGATTGATGATTATATAGTCATCAGGACATTTCAATCCCATCATCTTCCTACACCAATGATCTTATGATCTTGATCATGCATCAGCTGGTGTATTTTGTTGTTGAGCCATGAAGCAGTCTCCCTCGTAACTATGTGACTCTTAAGAGGGACATGTTTTTTTAAAATAAACAGTACATATGGTAATTTATCAACTCAAGAACTCAACATATAATTTCTATCATTATTATCAAAAATAGACTTCCATTCGAGATTGAGTGACTAGGGAAGGTACTGTATCTTTCTATGGCTCACAACAGTCTTATTCTTATCAGCAAATATCATTAGATCCAACCCAGGTAGCAAGTAAGCTTACAGAAAGCCTCGCCCTTCGTTTGGCAGGAAAAACTTCTTTAACCAAACTTGCAAAACATGTGAGGCAAGCATTCCTCAGAAAGTATGCCATCGGAAAGTCTGCCACAAGTTTGTGGATAGTTGTCAAACGCTTGTCATTTATAGAGCTGGGACAAGCTACCTGACAGTTTTTGAGGAACTAGATCTAGTAGAAACTCTCTCAATTCTCCGCTGCAGCACTAGAAAGTGACCAATGTCACACACTTGTCGTTCATCACATTCGTCGATTTGTGCCATTTTGTAATAGAAATGTGAAACTGTTGTTGGTTTTTGTTTGGTATAAACTTACTTGTTTACACTCAATACACTGTTTCAGTCCATTCATGCCATTGTGTTGTAGCTTGTGGTTGTTGAGCTGTCATTGTTTATGTATTTGTAATACTCATATACACTCAATACATTGTTTTAGTCATAAAACTGTTTATCTTCAAAGTTATCATCAAAGTTTTTTTCGCAAACTTCTATCAGGTAAGTGAGTTTTGTATAATTTTATCAACTTTTTTATATAAGCCAGCCCTTATATGTAATAATGTAAGAATACACCATTCCTATAATCAATTCCACATGCCTTTGACTTCGATTCTTGCTCATAAGGTTTTAAAATATTTCCAATTTGTTATCTTTTTGAAAGAAGCCTATTTTTCAAATTTTATGTCTTTTAAAAAGACATTCCTTTGGTCAAAATTAATTTGGTAACTACCCCATAAACTTTCAGCCTTGTCCAGGTCCACACTCTACACATAGGTTCAGTTATTGAGGGTTCTTTAGCTTTTTAGAGTATTTTTTCAATAAATTCATCTCATTTAATATTTCTACTGGATACAAGTTCAACATCTGAACCTTTACCGCTCATTCCCATAGCTTAACATTGCATTGTAATTTAAACACCTGATCTTGAACAAAATAAAACCAGAATGGTTCAAGTTTACCAATAGTTGAACTTTGATTTAGGTACTATAAATTTGTTGATTGATTGATTGATATCGTACTCAACCATATTTCTATCAGTTTGGTTACTCGAAACAAGGAAATACTAAAACTAATTACCCTATAATGGTAAGCTTGTTGGAATTACACTATCGGTGCTGTTCACCCATCACGAGAATAGAGGCGACATATGAGGTGTGCGGGACGGCTCTTCTTCGCTGTCTCTATCACATGCTGTTTCTCTCTTTCTTGCACACTCCCATCTACTACCCAACATGGCTGTATTGGTTTAGTTCAGTTCACAACGTCGCCTAGCAAACAAGCCGAGCAATTGTTTTACAAATGTTGATAAATTCAAAGACCAGTTTACTGTGTTACCCCCACTCGGCCAGCTCCTACATTCCTAGAACTCCTGCCAGCTCTATTCTTGAGGTGGGAGAACAGTAAGCATTCGTAAATTTTACGACACTTTTTAAAAAATATTTACATAATAATACTCAACCATATTTTTATCAGTTTGGTTACTCAAAACAAGGAAATACTAAAACTGATTACCCTATTTTTTTTTTTTTTTTTTTTTTTTGTAGATTATGTCTTGGAGACTCCAGTTAAGGAGTATAATACAAGTCAGATCAACAATATTATACACAAGATACCATAATTACTTCAATTAGTTGAGGTGAGGCTTAATTTTGATGTGAAAGGAACTCTTGTACACTATAAAAAGCTTTTTCAACTAAATATTTCCTCAATTGTTTTTTTAAATATTTCTATATTTTCAAGACTCTTCAAAAACTGCGGAAGCTTGTTGTAGAATTTCCTACCAATATAACTAGGTTTTTGTTTGAATAAGCTACTATTGTGACTCACCAAGTGATAATCTCCTCGGCGTCTTGTATTATAATCATGTACATCAAGATTTTGGTTAATATCATTCGTTTTTACATATAGAGTAGCTTCAACACATATAAGCAGGGTACAGTTTGGAGACCAAGTCTCTTGAACAACGGCCTACATGAATCAAATCTATTTATACTTTCTATACACCTAACTGCTTTCTTTTGGATCTAAACACCCTATCTAGATTTTGTTTTGATGCATTTCTCATAATTTATCATTTATAATTTATAATTTGTAATTTAATTTATAATTTATAATTTGTAATTTGTAATTTAATTTATAATTTATAATTTGTAATTTAATTTATAATTTATAATTAATAATTTATAATTTAAAATTTATATTTTATATTTTATAATTTATAATTTATAATTTAAAATTTAAAATTTAAATTTATAATTTATAATTTATATTTTATAATTTATAATTTATAATTTAAAATTTAAATTTATAATTTATAATTTATAATTTATAATTTATAATTTATAATTTATAATTTATAATTTATAATTTATAATTTATAATTTATAATTTATAATTTATAATTTATAATTTATAATTTATAATTTATAATTTATAATTTAAAATTTAAATTTATAATTTATAATTTATAATTTAAATTTTATAATTTATAATTTATAATTTATAATTTATAATTTATAATTTATAATTTATAATTTATAATCTATAATTTATAATTTATAATTTATAATTTATAATTTATAATTTATAATTTATAATTTATAATTTATAATTTATAATTTAAAATTTATAATTTATAATTTATAATTTATAATTTATAATTTATAATTTAAATTTTATAATTTATAATTTATAATTTATAATTTATAATTTATAATTTAAAATTTAAATTTATAATTTATAATTTATAATTTATAATTTATAATTTATAATTTATAATTTATTATTTATAATTTATAATTTATAATTTATAATTTATAATTTATAATTTATAATTTATAATTTAAATTTTATAATTTATAATTTATAATTTATAATTTATAATTTATAATTTATAATTTATAATTTATAATTTATAATTTATAATTTATAATTTATAATTTATAATTTATAATTTATAATTTATAATTTATAATTTATAATTTATAATTTATAATTTATAATTTATAATTTATAATTTATAATTTATAATTTATAATTTATAATTTATAATTTATAATTTATAATTTATAATTTATAATTTATAATTTATAATTTATAATTTATAATTTATAATTTATAATTTGAAATTTAAATTTATAATTTATAATTTATAATTTATAATTTATAATTTATAATTTATAATTTATAATTTATAATTTATAATTTATAATTTATAATTTAAATTTTATAATTTATAATTTATAATTTATAATTTATAATTTATAATTTATAATTTATAATTTATAATTTATAATTTATAATTTATAATTTATAATTTATAATTTATAATTTATAATTTATAATTTATAATTTATAATTTATAATTTATAATTTATAATTTATAATTTATAATTTATAATTTATAATTTATTATTTATAATTCATAATTTATAATTTATAATTTATAATTAATTTATAATTTATAACTTATAATTTATAATTTATAATTTATAATTTATAATTTATAATTTATAATTTATAATTTATAATTTATAATTTATAATTTATAATTTATAATTTATAATTTATAATTTATAATTTATAATTTATAATTTATAATTTATAATTTATAATTTATAATTTATAATTTATAATTTATAATTTATAATTTATAATTTATAATTTATAATTTATAATTTATAATTTATAATTTATAATTTATAATTTATAATTTATAATTTATAATTTATAATTTATAATTTATAATTTATAATTTATAATTTATAATTTATAATTTATAATTTATAATTTATAATTTATAATTTATAATTTATAATTTATAATTTATAATTTATAATTTATAATTTATAATTTATAATTTATAATTTATAATTTATAATTTATAATTTATAATTAATAATTTACAATTTACAATTTATAGTTTATAATTTATAATTTATTATTGATAATTGATAATTTATAATTTATATTGACTCTTCAACTCAATCCGGTGGTTCGGAACCCACCTAAAACTGTAGGTCCAACTCATAAATCACCATCATCCAACTCATCACCCACGCACAGGTCTCAGACCTATGTGGGCTTCTTCCTCAAAAAAAAAAAATCATTGAATGTTAGATTCTCAAACGAAAATACAGCTGCTTTTGTCTTATCTCATCTTCATCCTTCATACATTCTAAATGTAATTCAAAAGATTTAGAAAAAATGTCACATCCTCCATGGAGTTTTATGAGTTGGGTTTTATCTCTGCAGAATTAGATTTGGGGTATAATCTGTTGAAAAAGAAGGATTCAACTGGAGACAAATTAAAGGATACTGAAGTGGCTGCACTTTTGGTGGAGGCTAATACTTCTTCCCGCAACAAGACATGCACTCCTCATTTTAAGTGGCTTCCCATCTACTACGGCTACTGTTGAACGATCTTTCAGTAACCTTCGAAGGGTAATGACCTGGCTTAGGAGTACAGTAGAAACAATTAGTCTGGGCGCACGGCCGTTTGGTAGTCAGCCATTGCGAGGGGAGTGTTTATTGCTCATTTCTAAAAACATGTGGCTCATGCGACACTGCAGATGTCTTCAAGGTCAATTAGTTAACTTTTAACAGAACGGCTAGTAGTGAAACCAGAGCCACGCTCTGGACGATAACAAACTGTCCCACCGACAACCTTGTCCATTTCAAATTGCACACTGCCGACAAAGGTTCCCAACGACCAAATGTCCCACCAAAAAGCTGGTCCACATTCCATCTGAGTGGTACAGTTTGATGCTGCATGCAAACGACAAACTGGTCCAAATGAGTTTTGGTCAACAAACTGTCCCACCGACAAGCTGGTCCACCTTCCGTCTGAGTTGTGCAGTTTGACGCTGCGCGTAAACGACAAACATGGATCATCGATATATCCTAAATATCGATTGTTGAAAGTTGCTTTCAATACATCGATATTCCATCATCCAAGGTCGACATTTCGATATATCGACCATATTTAATTATATCGATATTTTTTAATTTCGTAACAAGTTGTCATTTTCAAGCAAGGTTCAAACCATATTAGTTTTGCCTTGACCAAAAAGAACACAAAAAAAACTACACTCTCAGACCCGTTTGTGCATCCTCTATTGTTAGATCATTGTAAGCTTACACAGCCCATACAGCACACTAAGTCACAGATACTTATCAGATATGTAACTATGTGATCCAAAATGTATCAAATGAAAGTTTTCAGATAGGTCCCAGCTACATCTCATCATAACCGGTTTTCTTCAGATCCAGTCATACATACCAAGACATATCTGATAAGTATCCATGAAACCTACCCACAATGCACTTAGTCTGCACATGCGCCTTGGCAAGTATTTGTGGGTAACGTCTAGAAGGACTCGTCTTCTCAACGGCCATTGTGTAAACAAGAATCATCAATTTCGACCTGTTTTGGTGGCTTTTCTAATGTTTGTGTGACATTTTTACCATCGTTTTAAGTGTGGCCAATGCTTTTAAAGTTTTGTGATTTGAAGAGGATTTTTAGAAAGCGTCAACATTTCAGTAAGTATCAAATAAGATTATCCTTTCATTGCTATTTTAGTATTGATTGTCTCATCTGTTGATTGTTTTTCTAGCATGAATAACATAAATTTTACAAAAATGTACAGCACTAGTCTAAACAATATCTAATAAGATTAATGAGGATACCATATCTACCAAATTTTAATGTTGTTTTAACAAGCTTAACTGTCATTAGTTTGCTAATAATCTAGAATAATAATGATTTGAGATTGTGAGCACCCCCATCTGTTACAAAGTTACCAGTAACCATTGAGCCCAGATGAAGAAAAAACAAAAAGTTCTTCAAAACTTATTATATTTTCAGAACTTATAATTATTTTGAGGTTGAAAATTTGACAACGCCTCCAAAGTGCACTTTATTTAATGTTAAAGAGGCTCTGGTTTGGGGGGTTGTAAATTACTACTTATTTAGTACTAATTGAATTCGCCAATGCTTGTTCACATCCCAAAGATGTGACTGATTACTCTTATTATTATCAATGCCCTACTGTTTTAATTGTAATTTTAATTGTTTCAGACTTCAAAGCAGAGGTTTTGAGGAAACTAAATACTCTTCTGTTTAAAGTTCGAATGATTGAAGCAAAACTTGATGATCGTTCACTTGCAATGAAGGAAAATACATCATTAACCGACTCAGAAGAAATTGCCAGATTTCCAATCACAGCTGAAAGTCAATTGATTGACTTTAATCAAAATGTTGATCACGAGATTCTCAAAAAATTTGTAAGTTGAATAATTTTTAAATTTCACTTTTCATTCAACATAGAATCAAGTTTTAATTTAACCAATTCAGGTTTTATGAATGTCAATTATTTTGATGTTGAAGATCCATCTTGTTTCTAATAATATAATAAAAACTTAAAAAAAACTCAAGTGGAAATTATGACTCACGTTATGGCGTGACGGCCGTTCCACTCTGTTGACTTTGAGCTCATCTCAAACTCATACCTTAAATCAGTGTACTGTGGGTCGTCTGACGATGCTCTTGACAACAGAGTAAAATGGCCGTCACACCATAATGTGAGTCATAATTTCTACTTAAAAGTGCTTTTTAATTTTCTATTGTCAATTATTTATTTGGATATTGTATGGTCAATCATCAATACAATACACTTATTGTAGGAACCTGATAGCTTTTCCAATACATAAACATGTATTTTGGCATAACATTTTGTGTGTGAATGGCCTGGTTCTTCGTCTGTACTGAATAATTCATTTGTGAAAATACAAGGTTATCCCAAGTGAATGGTGCGGTTTCAAACAGGTTTTAAACAAAAACCGAATCTCTTACAGTTAATGTTTTTCATTCATCTAATTCGCCATTTCAAACAGTATTTTTACATAATTAATTAATTTCAATTCGCGCATGCGCAGTAGCATCGTCCTGTTGTATTTGCTATATTCTACAACCCAACCTGAAAGAAGGAGATTGATAACGCTTTTTATCCACTAAACTAAAGCTGTTCCTAATTGGCTATGCTGTTTTTAATCTAAAAATACAGAGTGATCATAAAAGAATGGTGTGGTCTCAAACATGGTTTAAGCAAAATCCAAGTGACTCACAGTTGATTTTAATTCTTCTAATTTGTCATAATTATTTTTTATTATTATTATTATTTTTATGTTATTTAGCACTAGGTGCTAGAGTCAATTTAATATAAAAAATAAAAATAAATAAAAGTTGATTATTGTTCGAACATTTGTCAAGCAACTATAAGAGCGCACATAGAATAATTCTTAAAAATTATATTACTTCATTGATCAGTAAGAAAACTGTTTGAAACGACAAATTAGTAGAAATTAATGACATTAAGGGCCGGTTGCAAAAAAGTGGATTAAAGTTGATCTTTGAGTACTCATAAGGATAATTAACATTGTTAATTGGAGATTAAACTTAACAGGCCTTTGTACAACTGAGACTGACTGTAATAAATTCGGTTTTTGTGATACCATGATCAAAATTCTTTTATGATCACTCTGTATTTTTAGATTAAAAAACAGCATAGCCAATTTTTAGGCATTAAGGTACAGCTTTAGTTTAGTGCACAAAAAGCGTTTTCAACTTCCTTCTTTTAGGTTAGATTGTAGAATATAGCATATACAGCAGAAATGACAAATAAATTCAGCATGTTGGGGAGGAAGAAAAATCCTTCAAAACCGACTGTCTGTATAAATTAGTTGGTGAGATCTAATTCTATTTTTTTCTTAATGATTGCTTATTTCTCAAGAAATAAGAGAGTTTTCCATTATTTTATTATATTATTCATTATTTCTCAAGAAATAAAAGAGTTTTCCATCTCTTTGAACCTTCATTAACGTTATACCTTTACTGTTTTCATTAGTTAAAAGTAGATATTTGTAGGTATAACAATTTAAAAATTCTAATTCTAAATTTCTAATTTCATATTCATTGGTTGAAAAGTAGCATCTGAAACACTAATTTGACTTCTGCCTCTTTACTCAAGCATCTCTAATTTGAAAATTTCCAAATTGAAAAAAGAATTATTACTTGCCCAATAATTCATGTTCACCTTATCACTACAAGCATTTAAATTCAAATTTCATCTATTCATAATTAGTACGTACATTTATTGTAAAACAGTATTACAGGATATGAATATAGTATGATGATTTGTCTGTGTGCCGGGAGGAGTCATAATTTTCAAAGAAAAAAACTTTAAAAAAAAAATAAAATTATACTACTACTACTACTACTACTACTACTAATAATAATAATAATAATAATAATAATAATAATAATTTATCAGTCTTAAATAAATATGATAATAAAATTGTTGTAAACGTTGACATTTCGATTAATAACGGTTTCTGTTTGAATATTTAAGCCTAAAGCCAAATGCACACCTAATGCTGCATGCTGTGGTATTTGCCCACAGAAACGTGATTTCTATGTAATGGCTTGAATAGCAGTACCACATCATGTGCAATTCTTCTCACTTGAGCAGCCAATAAAGCTTGAGGCAACCATAATTCAAGAAAAATACAAATTTGATTCAGTAAGTGGCCTTATACACCTTATAAAATGCTTGCTACAAGTCAGTCAGGAATAGCAACTCCTCCAGCTATAGAGTTTTGGTTTTCTCCATTTCATCTACAAAATTTCTTATTTCAATCTCAATTTCTATGTAAAAATTTAGGCTGGTGAAAAATTAACCAACTATTTCCAACTAACTCCAGTGTTTGCAGGCTCCTCTCTTCTAATTAGATTTAATAAAAACATATTCATATTACACATGCTTGATAATCAACTTTGTGACTTCTGTTATTTACTGTTAATGATCTAAATTGTTTTATTCCAGTAATGTACCAGAGAAAACAGCAGATGATGATATGGACCTGCTCGAATGGATAAGATACCATGGATAGATTTATGTAGTTGCCTGATTTCTGTAAGTTACCAGGAAGTTTTGATGACAGAATAGAGAATGAGCTCATTACTTTTTCTATAAAACATTATAGAATATTTTGTTATTTTCCAAAGTGTATTCTATATTTATGAAATATATTTCATATATTTATATTCCACTTGCGTTTTCTTTCACATTTCCATGTAATTGATCAATATTATCCTCTTTGATCCTAGCACCTCTACAAATTGTATTCTTGACAAGAATCAGGGATACATTTTGATAATTGTTATTTTCACCCTCATTAATATAGAATATTTTGCAGATACATCTCAGCTATGTATCAGTTACATAACTCTGATAGTTACAGAAACCAATCTGATACCTATTAGATACATCTGTGCAGGCCCGTGCTGGCATGTCCAGAGGGCGCCAGCTCAATGCAGGGGGAGGACCAAGTATTGAGGGGGGGGGGGTTCTGGAATATAATAATCATAATATAAAGTGTTAATTTCACAAGAGGAAAGTAACAAGAACAAATATGTTCACAAATGTAATGTTCTTTGATTGAATTTACAAACCTGAAGTAGTCTTTTTAAGTCGGAGCTGGAGTGGCAAATATAATCAATAAAGGTGTCCAGTGGCGCACCCAGGGGGGAGTGCTTGGGGTGTTTAAGCCCCCCCCCCCCCCGCTAGAACCCGAGGTCCTTAAAAAATTGTTGATAATTTTCAAGAAAATTTACTGTAGGTATTACCACTTTTTAAGTAGAATAAAGAGTGTTCATAACTAGTGGCTTGACGTGGGGGGCTTTGGGGCTCAAGCCTTACCTTCAGGCCATGAAATACTTATCAAAATGTTGATAATTTTCAAGCGAATTAACTGTGTAATATGGATTCCAGGCTGTATATTTTACACTTGTTTAAATAGGATAGAGTTTGTAGCCTGGTAGAATTGAATTAGAAGAAGTGGCTCGGTTGAGATATCAAAAATAATTTGCTTCACTCGATCTGACAATCAAGTAATGTAATACAAGATATCTAGCCTCTAGCTCTAGATCCTCCTGAACCTGTAATAAATTTAACGTTACAGTAATATTGTAACTTTTTGGAGGGTGAAGCACAGATAGTTCTGAGACCTGTGCATGGATTATGAGTTGGATGATGATGATTGTTGAGTTGGACCTACAGTTTTAGGTGAGTTCCGAATCATCGGCAAGTGATTTTATAGCAGAGAACAGATTATTTCTTGGTGGCTGATCCAGTCGGTCATCTTTACAAAGAGGGCCCAGGAATTTGTAGCTCATCTTATCTGACTGAATAGATACCTGCCACAGCTCGCGGCTATCACTTTCCTAAAAAAGGTTATACAGGTGTTTGCGAAAAAATTCCGCAAGCAATATGCCTGATAGCAATAACTTATTCCTTTGAAAACGCTTCATTACAGAAATACAGATAGCAGGAGAATGAAGCTATCTTTCTCAGTAATAAATCAAGAAATTAGTACTCATTCAGAAATGTTATGTTTCTAGAACCCTTATTTAGATGGTGAATTGAAGACATTCATTTTGAAATGGGCTGAAAAATCATATAAAACAGACTACCGTGATTATTGAGTTATTCTATGAAATGCGCAAAAAAGCCAAACGATGAAGGCGTTTATTAAATTGAAGGGTATGAACTTGGTTATTGATTGCGAATAGAGCACCCAGAGTTCATAGAATCAGAATTTAAATTGGATCAAAACACACAAGAACAGCAAGTGGGAAGCATCTGTGCAAAATCCGTGTACTTTGATTCAATAAAACTCGACTAAGCTTTGGGATCATTCTTAGCAGGGCTCAATTTCTAAATTGAGAAGTATCAGAGCTGTGACTTATGTACCGGGGTCTGGGGGTATGGAATACCCCCCAGCAAAACGGGTGGTCGGGGGGTCCTCCCCCGGGAAATTGTTGAAAATAACACTTGAATAGGTATATTTTTTACGCATTTAACCATGGTTAGTGATGCACATGTAATACAATATTACATAATATACGAAATAATGAGATTCAGGTTTTTAAAAATAAGTTCTTTTAAACGACTTTTGACGAAAACTTGAGAACCATAGCTACAAAAGTAAAAAACTCAATCTAAATTAAAAAAAAAAAACAATAATTTCCAGCTAGTTTAGATCAGGTTTAAAATAAATGATTCTATTATCTATTTAGATAACCGGAGCTCCGCTCTGGTGTGCTCCGGCTGAAATTAAGCCCTGGTTATTAATTTTATTATGTACATTCACATTTAATTAAAAAAAAAATGATTTCTCAAGTTTTGAAGGAGAATTTGAAAAAGGTTTGGTTCATTGCCAATTAAATTAAATTACCCAGTAAGCCGACAATAAAAAACGTGTTTTCATGATCATTTTGTAAATTTTTGTAAAATATCCCACCAATTCAAAGATTAGGTAATCTCGATTCGCGTTCAGACTGGCATTTCACGTTCACTTTATTACCCACCCAAAAGTCTCAGAATGGTGTGGGCATCATAAAAATGTATAATAGTAACACATTTAGCCAATATTATTTTAATTCAATTTAATTCACCCCACCTATATGAAGGCCTTAAGAGTTTTCTGAATTTATGATGGAATAGCTGCAATCTTTCACCCTCGTTATTTCTGTAACAAAGCGTTTCCGGACCTTCATTGATTTGATTTTTTTATCTTCATAAGAAGATGCTTATGTATAGTCCGGCAGAATCTTGAACTCTTGAAACACTCTGTACAAATAAGACACATTTTGTTTCCCCATAACTAATACACTTTAAAAAGTCAAGTAATGAACCCCCTCAAAGGAACTTTATTGGGCAACAATCTTGTAAAAAAAGCTCAGAAAAATCACAAGTTTACCCCCCTCCCCCTCCCAAATAATTTTACCTGAAACGACGGGTAAGCCCCCCACCAAACCAAAAGTCTGGGTGCGCCCCTGACGGTGTCTGGATCTATGGAGTTCAAAATATCAGCTTCTGACTGCATTTTAACAGTTTTCGTTTGTAGAAGACGATCTCAATCTGGTTATAATTCTATTACCTTCAATGCTTTAAAAGGAAGAGATTCTTGGGATATGAATAATTTTGAGTCGAAATAGGCCAGATCCTAGCCGAGGGCGGCCCGCGCGGGTACTGTAGGAATCAATTCCATTCAGTAGTAGCCTACAACCTATAGTCGCAACACTCAACCCGGCCGCTCGACTATATCGACGATAAGCCTCCTCGTAAAACTTGTCAGTTTCAGAACAGGAGGGCGCCAAATATTTCCAGGCTGGAGGGCGCACCGGGATACGTCCCGGTGTCCCGGTGGGCCAGCACGGGCCTGCATCTGTGGTATGTACCTGATACATCTAAATGTCCGCTTTGTTGATATGTTTCAAACAGATATCATTGATACATATTGGATACATAATTTTGATACATATCTGATAGATTCCATTGATTCATTTCTGGTACATATCAATGATACATATCAAATATATGTACCAATGATACTTGTTTGAAACATATCACCAAAGCGGACATTTAGATGTACCTGGTACATACTTACCTGGTATGTTTCAGGTAGGTCTCTGTAAGTTTCTGATACATATCAGAAGTTTCAAAATTATGTATCTGATACATATCTGGGACATAACCGTGCTGTATGGGAGAAAGAGACATACAATATACAGGCAGGTTGTCAAGGGTCTTATCATAACACATAACATCTACAGACATAACATCACATAACAGTCTAGTCAGAGACGTCGAAGCGTCAACATCGTTTTAGTTAGTAGTGTAGAGTAGTATAAGAGTAGAGTTTGGAAATAGTCAACAACGGTAATTGACCTAGATTGAGTTTTTTATACAACGATTCAATCAACTAGTGTCCAATTCATGAGGTCGCCTCCACATGGATTGATACCAGAATACGAAGAGGAAGAACATGAGGTAAATACACAGGATCAAGAAGCGGAAAAACAAGGAACTCAGGATCAAGGTAAAATGAACTCTTTTAATAAAACAATGGAGCAGGAATTCGCAAAAGACATTGATAGTTTACAAGAAATTAGATTATTAATTAAGAAATGGGCAAAATCAGAATTTGAAAAGAAAAAAGTTTTGAGGGCTGATTACGACAATCTTTTGGAATTGACAAATCAGCTTTCGGAAAATATCATTAAAATCGAAACACGTGCAAAAACATTAAGTTTAATGACCACAATTACAACGGATCCAAAAATGGAACAATCTATTAGAAGCCTAAACGAGTCCATGCAAGCATTAAAAAAAGAAAATAGACCAATCAGTTTCGCAGATGTAGTTCAAATTCCAAAAAGAAACAGCAAAATAGCATCTAAAACAGAACCTTCGCAACCAACCTTCAAAAAACTTCAACCCAAGGACCATGTAGTTCTTTTGAAGTCCTCAAAGACAACTGGTGAAGATTCAGAAAAAAACAATAGTATACGGCAAACACTTAAATCCAATCCCTCTGTTAATAGAAGTATTAAAGTGAAGAAAACAGTAAATGTTCGTGGAGGGGGCCTTCTTGTAGTCTTGGATTCGGAGGAAGACAAGAAAAAGCTTATAGAAAGTAAGGTCATGAAGAATGAACAATTTAAAGTAATTGAAACCCAAAAGAAAAAACCCAAAATCATAATCTATGATATTCCCTCTGATTTAAGTAACAATGAGGTTGTAGAAGAAATTTATAAAAAGAATCTCACACTTGCTATGAAAAAGGAGGAATTCATAAATGGGTGTAGACCAATTTTCAAGGTGGGGCCCAAAGGCACTGATTTTGTACATTGGGTATTTGAATGTGAGCCTGGTATACGGAAATTTTTAATTAATAGGAATAGAGTATATGTAGAATTGACATCTTGCAAAATAAATGATTATATTATTGCGCAAAGGTGCTACAAATGTCAGGGTTTTGGCCACATCACGAAATATTGTAAAAAAGAAAAAGATATCTGTGGTCACTGTGGAACTTCAGGTCATAATATTAAAGCCTGCCCAAATTTGGAAAAACCACCAACATGTACTAACTGCAAAAAAATAGATAAGCCTGCAAATCATAAAGTTAATAGCACTGAATGTCCTTGCTATGAAAGAGCATTGCAACAAACAATTGATCGTACTAATTATGGGATTGTTTAAAAACATAAAAAATAAGCTGGGAATACGACACAAAGTTTTCCAACCGAATAATCCATATTTTTCCAACAGATCAATACAAAATATTCAGAACATTTTGAATAGTATAAACAAATTACACGCCAATAATCAAACAGCAAAAAGTAGAGTAGCATTGATCAATAACTTTGGAGAATTAGCAGATGTAAATATATCATTTGCTTACATAGGAAAAAAAGAAATACGAATTTCAGATGGAGTGTCACAATTACTACGTATTAAATCGCTTACTGTGCAAGAGTGGAACGACCTTGCTGAAGTCTGTTTACAAAATAGTAAATATTCAATGTCTTGGAAAATATTATTCACCGTAGACAAACAAAATCCCGTCTTTCTTCTAACAGTTAATAATCAGAATACATTAACGGAAACTAAGAAGATCTTAGAAGAAATAAATAAATGGTCATCAGTCAACTACCCTCTCGTGGTTGGAATAGATCAGTTTAGCCAATTAGCGGACATATCTTCTATTGAACTCCTCAGCAGCGTGCTTTCAACAAAACACTTAAAATATATATTTCATTATCGAGGCACTAGCAGTATGGATTTTCTTAATATCCCCCAGTCAAAGTTAAAAAATGAAAAAGAATGCCCTAAGGGATACCTGCCAGAGGACTCTGAGCATGATGCATATTTAAACAGCATGATTGAAATAAGGAATCTTTTGCAGCAGTATGATGTAATGAATGCTGAGATTTTCCGTGGGGTTCTGTATGCAGTTGGAAGTAAAAGTATTCATACATCTTCAGCTATTTTTAGAGACATGGTTTCAAAGGATATGAATATCTACGACAACGAACTGAAATCATTTCTGATGCCAACAAGCTCAAAATATCGGATGGGGTTTTGTCTAGAAGGAGGAGGATCTTATGTACCATTTGATCAGAAAAAATGCAGATTTGAAACACACGAAAAGTATATCATTGTCAGTAGAGACACGAAGCTGATGTTGAATAGAGAACTACTGGATAATATAAATAAAATAGATGTAGCAACCTGCAAACTGCCTAGAATTAGATGGATGGATGGAGTGCCAGGCTGCGGGAAAACTCATGCAATTCTACAGCATCATCAGCCAAGCAAAGATCTTATACTAACTCAAACTAGGGCTGGAATAAAAGAAATAAGATTAGCTGTAAAGAAAAAGTATGGGGCCAAATATGATGATATTGTCTATGTTGATTACAGAACAGTGTCATCGTATATAATAAACGGCACACATAAAAAATATAATCGAGTTTTCATTGATGAGGCGGTCCTTATGCATGCTGGTTTTGTGGGATTTGTCTCAGAGCTAAGCAGTGCGAATGAAGTGGTGCTGCTTGGTGATTCAAAACAGATACCTTACATAGAAAGGAGTAATCTTCCGACAATATGGTCAAATATATCTACCATCACAAAGCCAGATTCATATAATTCAGTTACTCGGCGATGTCCAATGGATGTGTGTTATATACTATCAGACTTTTACAAACATATATGCACTACAAACAGGATTCTACGATCAATAAAACCAACAATTAGTAATGGTGAATTTCTACCTTTAGAATTGGGAACACTCATTATAACTTTCACTCAGGCAGAGAAAAAACTGATAATAGATGTATTGAAGAACAAAGCTCCTCCCAATTCTTACCAAATATTAACAGTTCATGAAGCTCAGGGCCTAACATACAAAAATGTAGTTTTAGTGAGAGTTGATACGAGACCTCTAAAAATATATAATAGTATTCAGCATGTTATAGTAGCACTAAGTAGGCATACCCACTCATTTAGATATGTAACTATAGGAGAAATGGATTTAATGCTCTCATTAACAAAAAAAGTTCAATTAGTGGAAGATATTATGATCATGAAAAAGCTCAGGGAAACTCATAAAGAACAATGAATAGTAGCAACATTTCTTTTTCTGAGGAACTGGATTCATATGAGGAGATAAAGGATTTAGTTATAAATGAGAGTCACCAACTTTGCGGAATCTTGGATGAATGTGATTTGAATATTTTCTGTACAAATATAAGGAGTATCAAGAAAAACTATAATGATCTTATGGTGCAGCTACACGAAATTGATTTCAATTTTGATATCATCATACTGACCGAATGCTGGCTTAAAAACGATTTCACACCTCAAGCTATGAATGGATATAACATTTTTTCCACTTCAAGCAACAAACTGCAAAATGATGGAGTGGTCATATATACCAAGGATAATTTAAACATTCAATGTAAAGAACGACAAATCGAACAAGCAAACGCTCTACACCTTATTTTAGAAACGAAAAAACAGAAGTATAACATCCTAGCAATTTATAGATCACCATCTTTCAATGATATTACTGAATTCTTAAAAGGCTTGGAGTTGGAACTAAATAGGTTACGAGGGCAAATTGTAATATGTGCAGGAGATATGAATATCAATACTCTTCACCCTCAACATCAACAATATAATGACTACTGTGATCTACTAAGTGAACATGGACTCAAACACTGCATCACACAAGCAACCAGAACCACAACAGAAACAGCTACATGTATTGATCATATTGTCACTAACTCCAGAGAAATGCTTTTTCCAATAATATATCAATCAACTATCACTGATCACTCTAGCACAATTTTAGGATTAAAATTCTACTTAAATACCAATGCCATGCGGAGTGAGTTACAGGAAAACGATAACCTGCAAGAGAAAATAGACATGATCAACCTCAAAAAAGAATTGCAGGAGGAGGAATGGAGTGAGGTTCTTCACAGTGGGGATCCCAATGCATCTTATGATAGCTTCATATCAACTTTGAAACTTCATTTGCAAAACAATACCCATCGACATCGACGAAAAAAGGAGTACAAGCCTATCAAGCCATGGATCACAAGAGGACTAGTATCAGCAATAAGAACCAGAAACAAACTCAACCAACAAAGGAAGTCACATCCAAACGACATTGAATTGAGCAACTTCTACCGCAGGTACAGAAACACTCTGACAATTTTAATAAATCAAACAAAAGAGCAATATTACAAGGAAAAATTGAATGAAGCTGGAAAAGATCATAAAAAAATATGGAAAGTGATTAGAGATGCCACAGATTCCATGCAAAATACAAAAATGAAATTGGAGAGTATAAAAATAAATGATGATGTTGTAACATTGTCAGAAAATCCGGTAGCTGTACTGAATCACATGAACGATTTTTTCTCCAATATTGGAGAGAATATGGCAAAAAAGATAGCAGACGATTTGGAGAAGTCGGTAAATCAATTAATTTCAGAAAATAAACCTATTACAAGAACTGTGAATTCCATGTATTTCCATCCAACAAATGAGCAAGAAATACTAGAGACTATTGACACCTTACGTAATGACAGTTCTCCAGGACTTGATGGTTTCAATAACAGGACAATAAAGAGTATAAAAGATTTTATTGCAAAGCCATTAACTCACATATTTAATTTAAGTTTGTCAAAAGGAGTGTTCCCAAGAGCTATGAAAGAAATATGTGTTAGACCATTGCATAAGGGAGATGATAAACTAATTGCTACTAATTATAGACCTATTTCATTAATAAGTAATATTTCTAAAATATTGGAGAAATTAGTAAAAAAACGTCTAGTAAATTACTTGGAGAAAAGCAACTTATTGTCTTCAAATCAGTTTGGCTTTCGTGAGGGAATGAGTACAGAGGATGCAGTTATTGAATTGTCAAAGTTTGTTATAAATAAATTGGATAATAATAAAAAATGCGCTGCAATTTTCCTAGATTTAGCCAAGGCTTTTGATACTGTAACTCATGGCTTGCTGTTGAAGAAATTAGAAGCTATGGGGATAAGAGGAATTCCATTGGAGTGGTTTAAATCGTACCTCAGCAACCGGCAACAAAAGGTCAAAGTAGAAAACCATCTAAGTGAAGAGAGAACTATAAAATTTGGAATACCTCAAGGGACTGTTCTAGGACCTATTTTGTACTTGGTATTTGCAAATGAGCTGTGCTCAATTCCAATTCGAGGGAGAGTCATAGCTTTTGCCGATGATACAGCTCTACTCTTTGAGGGGAATACCTGGGATGAGGTTCTCAATACGGCTGAAGCTGAAGTAACTATAATCAATAAATGGCTGAAGAATAACCTTCTAACAATTAATGCAAACAAAACTAAATTTCTAGCGTTTTCTTTAACGGATCATACAAAGCCATCAAGAACTTCACTTAAGCTGCATCAATGCACAGACATAAGCCAGCCGTGTGATTGTCCTACACTCCAAAGGATTGATAGAATAAAATATTTAGGCACAATAGTGGATGATAATCTGAAGTGGGATTGGCACATCATTCAAAATGTAAAAAGGATCAGAAAACTAATTTTCAAATTCTACCAGCTTCGCAGGATCCTGAACCATGAAACGTTAAAAGCAGTTTATTATTCGTTAGTAGAATCTATTCTAAGATATAACATAATTGTTTGGGGAGCTACAAATTACACTCATATTGAACCTTTATTTGTAACTCAGAAACGCATACTTAAAATAATACATTTTAAAAATAATCAGTCTCCAACAATTGAACTATTCAAAGAAAGTAGAGTACTCAGTGTTAGACAACTTTTTATTCAGGCAGCGCTCTCATACTTGAAGAAAAGACCAGAACAATTTAGATTTGTAGATCACATTCATCATACTAGGTTAAGAAATGTAAATATTGTTATTCCCAGAATGAACACAGCGTTTGGGCAAAGATCCTTTATTTACATAGCACCAAGAATGTATAACATTATTCCTGTAGATATAAAAGTAGAAAGAATTATTTATCGGTTCAAAAGAAAATTAATAAATTGGATGATAGATCAGGAAGTAACGCAATTTGAAAATTTAGTAAGAGTACATATCAATTAATTATTATATTTTTGTTTGCATTTATAATTGTCTTGTATTATTATGATGATATATTATTATCACTGAGTAGCTATTTCGTATAACTCTAGGTAATTTTTATTATTTTTTAAATTTTTCACATTTATTAATTTTGTTTAATTACATAATATGCACTAACATTTATCATAACATTTTAAACTACTAACTTCATTTTTGAAAAATGTTTCAACTATATATTATATAGCACTAAAAAAAAAAAAAAAAAAAAAAAAAAAAAAAAAAAAAATAATTATAATATTGACAGACTCATATACCCCAACACATAGTTTTTTATAGTGGGGTTTCTAAAGGTGTATTACTGACATAGAATATACTGTATTTATGAAGTTTAACTAACTAAATTTTTTGTAATTATTATATTATTGATTGAATAAATTTTGATTTGATTTGATTTGATTTGATCTATAATGATAATAAGATGATACATAACATCTGTAATGATGATATTTTGATTCGGGCTACTGCACAAGCATAAGTTGATGTCAATGCAGAATGTAAATGCTTATTTAAAAATAGTGGATTATGCCATCAAGAGAAACTTAGGCTAATTATGATACAATTTGTTTAGGACTAGCTATTGTTAGTTTTATTTCTCTAAAATGCAGCGAGGGGCCCTAAAAAGGCTATGATAGACTACAAGTAACAGATCAGTTTTACAGCTGTTTCTTCCATAGACCAATGTTAATGCAATTTAAATTTCGAAACACTATTCCATTAATATCAAACTGTCATTGTACGTTAACAAGCTATAATAGGGGGAGTACCAACTGGACTACGACCAACTCGACTACTGACAAAACCAGTGGAAAAAAGTCAGCTGTTTACCAACTCGCCCCTAATGGAATGCGGAATTCACCAAGTTGGAATGCGTTTGAACTCGGAACTGTATGCAAAATCGGTGTTAGAATCTACCAGAGATATTATGCTTTATACGTTGGTAGCATCAGTGCGTAATTGTTTTTCTATCTACTGAGCGTCATAACGGTTTAGTTTTATTGGTTAAGTTAATGTTCAAGTTATGAAATTATTAATCTAATAACGTAGATTACTTAATAAATAAATATCGGTGGATCGTCTCGAGAATGACATCAGCTTACATGTATTCAGTATTTATTGAGTATCCGAACTTTTCGAATTTTTCAACAATTATTTCCCCACACACTCAAAACACACTAGTAAGTAATAATACACTGATATTTTGCGGGGGCAACGCTTATTTGGCATTTAAATTAGAGTTTTCTGATGGAACTATTTTTCTTCTGCGTATGAATACTTCCATCACACTGTAACACTGCCAGACTAGGCAAGGTTAGGTTAGGTATGGTCAAGTGGAATCGTCTAGAGCTGTAGGTCGGTCAAGTAACCAATCAATCTAAAAATATAATAGTTTGAAAACATATGTTTGAAAACAGATCGACAATTATTGTTAGATCACATGGAAAATATTTTCGGGAATAGCTGATTGTTTTAATTTATTCATTACGTGAAATGTGTGATACAGAGTGCAGCCTCAAATTTTTAGAATCTGTACTCCATAGTGAAAAGGAGGTGATCGAATTTTTATTCAGGCATGGTATTTTTAAAGAGATTACAGTGTGTTTGAAGTGTGGTGCTGAATTAGTTGTCAGTAAGTGAAATCATAATTTTTGCTCTCAAATTTCAACAACAACAGTGGTTGACTGGTATTCATTTTGCTTTGTGGACCCAGAAACCCAAGCTCACACGAATACGGTTGAAAGGAGTTGGCGCGAAGTGCACTGTACGATTCCAAGGTTTGGAGTCAAAAAAGCGCATTTCGCCGGCTACCTTGCTGAGTTTCAGTTTAAGCGCCGATAACAGCGGGAGGAGCGTGTACATTATTTTTTTAAAGCGGCTGCGGAGTTGTATCCCCCGAAGTATTGAAAGGTTAGTAAGCTTAGTTTTCTTCAGATATGTGGTTATTAATTTGATTTATATCGTTTTATGGTTTGGAGTTCATAATATGTTTGCAAATTATGAATTTTTTCTATGAAAAATAAAATTTTCATCAAAAAAATTTTTGTCGAAAATTTAAATTTTTGTGTGAAAAAGACGCGACCCCCAAAAAATTTCAACGGATTATTGCTTCATGGGGTGTGTAGATGTCACAAAAAAAAAATTGTTGGAAAAATCGAAAAGTTCGGATACTCAATAATTACCCATGTATTCTTATGGCCGATCCACCTATAGTAATTTGAATTTCTATCTAGTAAAATAACCCGACCGCTCTAATTGTTGAACTGTTATCTAGAGCTCTTTTACATCACTTTTAAACTATGGTAAGTAGAGTCAAATGCATAAATTCATTAAATTGCTCATCAACAACTTTCATACCTGAATTCATTGCATAAGTTACAGTTATTAATCTAAAGTAAATCATCTGCTTGAATATCTATATAACTTTATATTGGTGGTGGCTTTTTTGCAAAGTATTTTTGTTGCTGATAGTGGCGGCGATGCTTAGCTTAAACGGCTCTGTGTCTGCATTTCCGTATCTGATCCACCGAAATAATTGACTGAGAGTCGATCGGTTAGGTTTGGATTTGGAATATATCGACTAAGTTACCTTATCGATTTTCAGCCGATTATGTCACTAGACTAAATACGGAAGTGCAACCCCGATTTTCGAAGTTGAAAGTGAAAGGGGTCAATATTAGGTAGGTGGCTAATAATTAGTACGTTTACCTTCCTGGAAACACAGTACCAGTACCATTATGTAGATGTTTGGAGGTATATTATAAATGAGTAGGCAAACAGGGAGTTGAAAAATTCTTTCATGAATTTTTGTCAATTAAGCTTGACTATACTGTTCACTAAAAAAAAATTGTGATTACAGTAGCCTAATTACTTTTCAAATTATTGATAGATTTACCCTACTTGCAGCTTAGTACAGCTCGAGCAAGCTCAACTTTTTTGGCAATGAAACTAAGAAAATTCCTGTTTCAGCACGAGGTCTGTCTGCTGCTTGTTTCCATCAAAGGTTGAAGAGTCTGTTGGCCAACCTACTGTATTTGGTGTATGAATTTTGAATGGTATGTAGCTCCTTCTAATCACTTGACTCTGTCAGTGCAGCTTTCTTCCATCAGTGCTTGGTAATGCCATGTTGGTATGTTTTCTTCTCTTTTAGAACTTTTTGTTAGCTTCATCTGGAGCTTAGGAAATGACAGAGTTCGCCAACACCATAACAACCATTCACGATCATGTAACTATGGTTTGTCTACGAGCAACCGTCTGTAAACATTTACTGTCGAGTATACTATATTAGAAAAGTATCAATCAAAATTCATATAATATGAGTATTCATAAAGAACAATGGTAGTTGAAGTGTTTAAATTTTTTATGACAGGTGTGCAGTGGAGCGTGCATTCATAACCAATACACCTGTTTGCGCTACAATGGATAGAAAACTACCTAACAAACCGAAAGCAATATGTTGAAATAGAATACTACAAAGAGAACAACATCATAACGTATAAATCATCGTTACAAACTGTGACAAAGGGTGTACCGCAAGGATCAATACTTGGACCGCTGCTTTTCTTAGTATATATAAACGATTTTCCTGAAGAACTAGGAAATGAAAAAAGTTGTATTTTATTTGCTGATGACACAACGATACTGATACCTACTAAAAAAAACACAACAAATAATAATTTGATAGATTCTACCCTGGATGAAGCCACCACCATATGCAACAATCTCAGGCTCACCATAAATAAAAAGAAAACAGTATACATAAACAGTATACATGGACTTCACGCCATCAAATAGCACAGAAAACGAACAGACAAACGAAAACATCACTACAGTCAAGCACACCAAATTCCTAGGCATATTGATAGACAAAAATTTGAACTGGCAGACACACATAGATCATTTATGTAAAAAATTATCATCTGTAGTTTATGTTATCAAGAGAATTCGAAATATATCAGACGAAAATACCGCATTTGTTGCCTATCACTCACTTTTTGCCTCACATCTTCGATATGGCATAGTCGCTTGGGGGTCTTCATCTCAAACAAACCTGGAAAGGATACTGCATATACAAAAGAGAGCCATAAGAACCATACTGAGAGTAGACAGGATTGAACACTGTCAGGCTCTTTTCATAAAGTGCAAAATCCTTACCGTGATATCACTGTTCATCCTGGAATCTATTGTTCAAGTTAAAAAATCGACTCAGATACTCAGGTCAAATAAACACAGTTATAATATAAGAAATGGAAATGACATCGACCTACCACAACACAGATTAAAAAAATACAGTAAATCCCCAAAGTATGTAGGATCATACCTTTATAACCTTCTGCCTACAGACCTGAAAACTATACCAAATACAAATACTTTCATCAAGGGCCTGAAACATTATCTACACTTGAGACCGTACTACAATCTATGTGAGTTTGTGGAGGAGCATATGTACAAGAGCAAAAGAGGGACCAAATAATGGTCGAGTGCCCCCTGGTGAGGGGAAGAAAAACGGACGATTCCCGCAGCCATGGACTGCTGGTGAAGACTACTAAAGTAAAAAAAGTAAAAAGTTTGTTTACATGCAACCCTCTGGTCACAAGCGCTATATGAAAGAAACCAAGCTATTTTTTTTTTTTTCAATTTTTAACCAACTTCCAAACAGGACGAAGCTCTCAATTAGGCATGTTTTTTCATGTTTGTTCATCAATTATTGGGGTACTATTGAACCGATTTAATTTTTTTTAAATAAAAGCGTATCATTCAGCGGTAGTCCTATCCAATTTTCGCAAGGATCGGCCCAATACTTAGCCCAATATCAAACAAAAAGGAACATTCATTGATGTCTTCATTTCAGTTTTGTTCAAATAGGATAGTTTCATGCATAACTGGCAGTCGAGTAACCAACCATTGTCGTTTACCAGACTGATCATTTTATGATATGGAGCGCTTTCACCCACTCGATTTTTGAAATCATATGATGCATTATAGGCTAATTATGCCAGGTGATTGACATCGGTTACCCAGAGCCGGTTATGTACCATTTTGACCAATTAGGTGAACTTAATTTGAATTAAGAAGAAGATAATATTTCTTTGATGTTATAGAGTTATAGAAATAATATTTTTTTCGTTTGGTTCATCTTTGGAACACGCAAGACCAGTTATTACTTTCTTCTGGCTTCCTTAGCTTTTTCCCTCTTCTCAGCCCAATATTTTTTCATTCTGGCTGAGGCGTCCTTATAATAATATAATATTTTTTTTTTTTTACGCAAGTTTTGCAACATCAGAGTCGCTTCTCGCATCCCTTTCGCCATCGCTCTCTATCCCTCCAGTCATCATCTCGCAACTGTCTCCTTTCCATTTCCTGCTGTACATTAGCCATCCATATTTTTCTTGGTCTACCTCTCTTCTTATGCTGGCGTGGGGTCCATTCCCAGACTTTTAATGGAATTCGCACTGCATCCATGTGGCGAAGATGACCATACCATTTTACTTGACTCCTCCTGATGCTACTAAGTATTGTTTCCTTCACATTCATGTGCTCTCTTATCCTTTCATTTCTCACCTTATCTAACAGAGTCAAACCTGAACATCTTCTCCAATATTATAAATATGCTAAATTATATTGTTTCAATCAAGGTAATTAGAAAACAAGGAAGTGTTCTCGCACATCTCCACTCATCTGTTGAGCCTTATCAGCTGATGAAGTGACGTCATTTGGATGTCTTTTCACGATTTTACCTACACATGTTAAATTGCATAACTTTATAAGTCTATCTCAAAATATATATGATTTTCAAGTAACTTAGATGTCTCCTTGGGTTTATGTTATAAATGTAAGTGTTAATCTACGGCATTTTTGATATGATCATACAATTATTTAGTTCAGAGCACTTGTTAATGTTATAGCATGCACATAACTTCAAGGATTGTACTTCTCGGGTATTTAAGTTATTTTATATGTCTTCAAACTCACTTCAATTAATTTACAAGTACTGTGGAAGGTTAAATATTCAATGTTTAATGGAATTTAATTGTGTGAATTTTTTATTGTAATAATTTATATATTGTTTACATGATGCTGTTTTCCTTCAATACTTTTAACAGTATACTCGTCTTCTGTAGTTGGAAGAGCGTTGAAAGTGATTGGAGAAAAATATATTCAGTTAACTGTAATAAAATAATTGACCTTCAACTAAATATTATGTGCTTACTGGAATTGCATACCTATTTCTCCAAACAATTTTCTTAAAAAAATGAATATTTAATTTTCTACAGTACTTATAAATTAATTTGAAGATAAATAAAATAACTTAAATACCCGAGAACTACTATCCTTGTATTATGTACATGCTATAATATTATTGAATGATCTGAATTGAATAGGTAATTGTATGATCATATTAAAAATACCGTAGGTCAACAGTTGAATATATTATCATAAACCATAGGAGACGTCCAAGTTTCTTGAAGATCATATATATTTTAAGAAAAAGACTTATAAAGTTATGCAATTTATCATGTAAAAGATAGGCCAAATCGTGAAAAGAGACCTGCATGACTGCATGATGTCACTGTATCAGCTGGCTGCAACTTGCTACTGCGCATCATGCTGTTGAACACTACCTTGCCTTCTGATTACCTTGGTTTCAATCATGAGTTGGAGTGAAAAATGTTTTTAAGATCGTTAATTACAAAGCTATAATTTTTTCAGTTTATGCTTGTACATTATGTGTGTTTCATCAAAAGCTTTTTTTTCTGCCATACTGGCGCTCCTCAATCTACAGTGGAAACAATTACTTTGGGCGCATGGCTCTCACACTACGCTCTGTCACTACTGGCCGTCCTGTAAAAGTTGGTTCGCTCACTCCACTGCTTTCTACAGCTCCACTGACAGCTGAAATGGTGACCTTGAAGACAAATGTTTTTAGAAATGAGCGATAAACACTCCCCTCTCCACCCCGCGCCTTCGCTGACTACCAAAAGGCCGCGCGCCCAGACTAATTGTTTCTACTATACCTTGAATGCCCTTGTGTGGGTACACCTAGGCATGCTCACCCCTTGGAATTAATAATAATAATTGACCCACGAAATTATTGTAGGCTACATTACAGATAATAGTTATTCCAATGTAATGACAATCATTGTTAATGTCACCGCACCACGAGAATGTCTCTGGATTTGTCGGTGGCATGGAAGGGGAAATAGCTAGTATGCATGCACGATTGCTTCCTTGGCTGAAAATGTTGGTGTAATAGCAGTGTCGCCAACTCTGAGTCCTTTGCACAACCCGTGATAGTATTTGCTACACATGACAGTATTGATATGTCTAGGTATGGCAGGTCTGGACATTTCTCCCACTAAATTTCTCTGTCCACTTCTTGGCAAAATATATTCTCATGATGCGCCAACATTATTAGAATTCTACATAAATATAACAAAGTATGTGAGAGCATTTCAAAGCATAAAATTCGGCGCCGAAAAAAGTGCTAGTATACAGTAGTGCAGGCTGTAAACAACATAGGCAGAGCATAATCAAATTTTGTTCGTGTTCTTGCTGCGTTTGAATGTATTGGCGGGGGGGGGGGGGGGGTTTAAAAGTTGATCAGAAAATAGGGGAAAACTTTATTTCTTTTCTATACAGAGATATTTTTGTAGTCATTCTCACACATCTTACATTAAAACGAGACCGTAGTTTTTAATGTCATGCCATCAATGTTCACCATTCAAAGATGACCAAAGAATAATAAAGTCCGTTCATAATATTGAGGGATTTTGGAGCTAAGGTTCAATTTATTGTAATTAGAAATTAAGTTTAGCTTTTAGATTATTTAGAGCAATAATAATTTTCAATAAATGAAAAAACCTATTCATGAAGTAGAATATTAGTAACTATTATTTTTCAAAACGGGACAACTGGGTGTTCTGACAAGTATGGTGGGGACAACAAAACATGCCTCTCAAAAACGGGACTGTCCTGTTGAGAACGGGACGTCTGGTCACCTTAGCCTATGCCTGTTATATCTTTACTTGATTGTGTTTTGTCATGGATGAATCAAGCTTTAGTATCATCAGTTGTAAATTTCACTCACACTAGTTCGATTTTTTTATTTATTAACTGACTCAATTTGGTAAATGGATGATGGCACCATTCCATATCAGAGATATCTTTATTCATAGACATTTTGTTTCTCATCCCTGTCGTAACTTTTAATTGCATGAAGTACTGTCATAATTATATACATAATTGTGTATGTTCCATGTGTTTATAATTTGAACAGGTCTACAATAGAATACATTATTCATTTTAATTTTTTTTTTTTCAGAGAATAACACCTGATGGCTGAACTGTCATTTCTGAACTAGTTACTGAATGTTATTGCAAGTGGATTATTGTTTATTTATAATTCAAGCATCATTCACAGCTTGTGAACAATCTATGAAGTATCAGGTGAGCTCTCTTGTCAAATATGAGTCTAATATATTTCAAAGGTACAAAAATTGCTTCTAATTGGTTCTTGCATTTGAGGTTGCACAAAAACTAAAAACTGTGATAATTAGTTTCCAGCCACTTGTGTTCTCAGGCATGAGAATGTGGTACAACCAAGAGGTTAGAATGCTCCAATTGATTGCATTCTTACCAAATCCAGAAGAATATGTAATACCATACATAAAGGTTCAGAAATAATGCAGTAGATTTAATAAGTGATATATATATATAGAAGATTCATTTTTTCACTACACTGTGTCCTATCAATTCTAACATCAACCATCAAACTTTGTTTAAATTTGACTCTATTATATGACATCTTGAGTTGAACTTCAAACTTGTGAGTCAGTGTAAGACACAATTATGTTCATAAATTGAAAATTATTACCTGTATCTTTTGAGAAATACTATTGAAAAATCAATTTAAATAAAGCCTGCAATTACTAGGTTATGAAATAATAAATGTCATACTATCGGCTAACTACTGTAATAATAATAAGCGTATGGCTTTTAATGGTGGGGAGACCCTTACGGGTAGTTCCACCTCGCCGTTTGTGCCATGTTATGGGGAACATGGTGGACCTACTATTTTAGGTGGGTTCCGAACTACTGTCAATGTAACATATTGAGATAGCGACCATACAAATAATAAACAATAATAAGATAATAGCAGCTAAGACTACGTATTTCAGCTTCAAAATAATTAATTTGAGAAATTATTGTTTTAATAAAAATTATAAAAGGAAATTATAAAATGAGACCTGAAAGCCATTTACTCATCTAGTTTCTGTAGGCTATATTTGCTTATCTGTCTTGAGTAATATCCAATAAGGACTCACACAACCAAATTCCAGGTTAGGATTTTGGAAGTGCTTGTATATTATGTTGTACTCTTATTTTTAACTACTTGATTTATATTTTGCTAATCACAATCAATGTTCATTTACTTGAACACAAATTCTTGAATATATAATAATTTCTTAGTTTTTGAGGTACACATGCTTGGAAGTTATCAATATTGCAAAGTAGGATTGATCGATTATAATCTTGAAGTTTTGAATTTTTTGTCCCCAAACTAATTGTTTATGAACTGTTTCAAATTACACCTTTTATCATTTTTCTGTGCATTGCTTGTTGTTATAAAATTTGATTCGTTCTAAAAATCATGATCTTTTTCCCGCAGATCACTCTATGGTATTGCCGGCTCCTCTAGCCTAATTAGACATAGAAGGGGTGAATTTTTTATTGAGGATACATGAATTCTGGGAATGAAATCCACCCTTTCTTCTGGCATAGCATTGTCAAACAGCTGGATAACTCAGTTACGATTTTCTCCAAAATTTATCCAGCACTAGCTGGCCTGACGCGCGTTGCTGCGTTCTCATAAAAGATTCTTGATTTTATTATTTGTCACCTCCCACTGAGGTTACATTTCAAATTTCAACCTTCTAGGACTATTAGGGAAGAAGTTAGTCCTAGGGCTCTTCCAGCTGATCCTTCGTTGTTTTCTTACACAGTAAGACCTTACTCACCTCCTCTCAATGAACATTTCAAATTTAAACCTTCCACGACTATTAGGGTAGAAGCTGGGTTTTTCATTTTATTATTCGCCACCTCCTACTGATAATACATTTCAAACTTCTAGCTGCATTGGTTAACAGATGTCATCAACCCGGCTTAATTACATTTCATCATACCCAGTCATATGTTTCCTACATACTGCAAGGCTCCGACTGCACAGTATCCTACATGCAAAGTTTTTGCGTTCCAGACAGCATAAATAACGCCGCTAAGGGGCCTGCCATATGATTAAAAACTGTTGACGTCCATCAGCTGTTCCTTTAAGCTATTTGGCCGGTAAGTTCAGTAGGTTGGTGACTGATGATTTGCAAAATACACAAACAGCTTGTCCATCGAAACAGCGTGTACCTTGATCGCGTGTTACCCTTGATCGAAAAATTTCAAGTTATTTCCCATATGATTAAAATATCCCAGTAAGCTAGCTTGCCATGTACCCGAGATTTGCATAGGAAAAACTTTAACCCCCTAAAAACACCCCTAAAATTGCGAATTTTGAAAAATCCTTTCTTATTGCATGGTGAAATCCTATAGGGATTGTTCATACGAAATTTCAAGTTCATAGGCCTAGTAGTTTTGGCTCTGCGTTGATGAGTGAGTCAGGGTATCATCCTTTTATAGATAGAGAAGATTTCAACAATGTGACAGTCATTGACTGTATGGGACATGTCATTCCCCACACCCACAATTAGTGAGATGTCCATAAAACTCCAACTCTTTGATTTAAGATAAAAACTTTCTCATAATAACTTTGACATGAAACTACAAAAAATACGAGTACCATAAATTACAAATGATTCTTCTAGCACCCTAGTAAGGGCGTGCCAGCCATGATTCGCACAGGTAGTAATTTACCCTTGAGCCAGCTCTGCTTGTAAACAATGTTAATTTGTTTCTAATTTTTTATATTCTTTTTTCAGACCTGATAACTCATCTTAAACTGCATGGACACCCCGACATCGTTGCTTTGCATAAAATAAGCAAACCTTGACTTATATCTTAATAAAAAGTTTGAAATGTTTTATTATTACCAACAACAAATTCTTATTTTAGAAAAAATGAAATTGGTTATTATTAATACTATATCATTTTATTATATATTATTATAACAAATGTATTATTATATTTATACTATTTTGTCAATTATAAGGCCATTATTATCATTATATAGTATATTAGTTTGTGAAAGTTGATTCAACATGACTAACTAACTACGATTTATAAGTTACAAATTTGTCATAATTCAATATAATCTTATATGATGTATTTTGTTTTGTTGAATAACATGTATACGTTATTGGAATAAATCTCTTATTGAAATGTATCAGTTCTATTGTTTTTATTCAGAAAAAATATAACACATTATATTTCTCATCACAATTGACAGGTTGCGTGAAATTGACGTCAATGCTAAACTTCCTCAAACTTAATGAAATTGTTTCTTTGCATGCGCAGGCTAAAGCAGCAGAGTGAGCGGAGGTATGGAGTGAAAGAAGAAGGGTGACGGCTCCTTACTTGTTATAATTATATATAATGTGTAAATTATGTAATTATCTGATGATGATTATGACAATAATAATAATAATGTGTATCAGCGGCGCCGACCTGAATGATTTGGGAGTTTAAGTTAGTGATAACTAAATAGAAATACAGTGTCAGTTTTGATATTAGATAGTTCATCAAGCATTTCGTCATGAACATCACAGATAACTAATAATACATTCAATCACTCCTCATGTCTATGCATGCGCAGAGCTAATTTTTTTGAAGATAAACAAACCTGAAAAATGTTATGCAACAACTTTGAAGTGTTGTCAAAATTCTTAGCATTTAAAAACTTGGACTCTAGCTTTTAATTTTCAAGTAATCCGTTCCTTGGGAAGTGAGATAATGCGCTCAAAGGCACATACACACATATATATATATATAATTATTTGAGATATATATGTGTGTGTATTTGATAATTACATAAATACATCAATTTACTGTTGTGGTCTACATCATACTCATATTCTAATTCAATATTATGTAATGGTACTGCATCAGCTAGAAAGTAGAGAATTGCCATCCTCAATACACGAATTGACAACAGTATTCGTACCATGTCACCTAGTTTTCCAATCCCTGTTTTCTACAGAAATGTTTGAAACAGAGAAATGCAAACTAGCTCAAGTTTGAGCTTAAAAAGTGCTTGAAACTTTTTATTTGGATGGCTAGTGTTATTAAATTTGTGGAGAGTGGAGGACGTACCTGCAGTTACACACGAAACTCATCAGTTTGCAACACGAGAATTTTGTTTAAAACTCAACCAGTTTGCAAAAAGTTACTTTTTTTAATTGCAGACTTGCTGAAAGCTGTGAACTTCTGTGTGTATGCAGCTTAATTTATTAGACCGCTTTTATACAAAGCGTAGGTTTCCAATAATGAGGTAGATGACAGACGTCGTCTAAACTTGGCATAAATTTTGTTGCAATTTGGCATTATGTGACGCTGGAACCCATTGACAGAGACGTTAGGAAAGAAACACTATCAATTATTGATAAACTCTAAATTGTCATTAGGTTTAATAGCTGTCTTCAAGTCATTCTTATTGGAATTTCCTGAAAAGAAACTTGATTAAGCATGTATGTTAAATAAATTATCAACGAAGTTCAGGCATGAGCTGTTGAATACCCTTCATGTCAGATATATGGCCTTAGAGTTCGAATTAAACATTATTTCTTCAGAGATATTGAATATTGAGACTAAAAGATGAGATGATTCTTGAACAGAAAAAGCTCAGATTATAGAAGTAGCAAGTTGAAATGAAAAATTTCATTTTCTGTGAAAGTGATTGTGTTCTATCCTGTAGGAATAGCTCTTAATGAGGTCAAGAATAATAGCCTACTCCTCTAAAGCCGTCTGCCTCTAGTTTTTTGAAGAAGGAATCATGAAGGTATAGAAAGCTTGTCTGTTATTATATTATAGAGAAACAGTATTTTTGTGAATTTTATTATGGTTTCTTCTGTATTCTTATTGATTTGAAATCCGAATTAGTTTCTGTTTATTTCATATTTACTGGAATATTATAATACTGTTTTCTTAACTATTTCCCCCATAATTTTAGCAAAATTAATAATGAGACTGATTGGTCTGTAAATTGTTTGGATTAGAGGGATCTCTTTATTTAAACAGTGGTTTTATCTTAACCGATTTAAAATGTTTGGGAAAATATCCTTGCTCATAACATTTATTGAAAATAGCATCAAGTGGTGTCCAGAGTCGGCAACGAGTTTAAGTACATCTGTTACTTAAATTATCCATTCCTGGCTACAAACTCTTCCAATAAAATTAATATAAGTTAGTTTGAAGTGACTGCCAATAATTGAATAAACTGACAAATATACTATCTAATAGCAATTAAAGGAATTCGAAATTAATAAATTCTGTTTAAAATTAATATGCTTTGGTATATCATTCAATTACTTTTTATTGCATTCATGGAATGCTAATAATAGCCTATAATTTAACTATGGAAGTAGCTGTGATTCCACTTTTGTACCATCATAATTTACAATCGTCATGTTTGATTGAATTGTTTATCAAATAAATAACTGTGATTGGATTTTTTGATAACGTTTTCAGCCGAGTTATTACTTTTTTCAATATTGTGATTGTTACGCATACCATTTAACAGATGTTGGAGCTATTTTGACTATTGAACTGATAAATCCTACTTGCAATAACAATCAAGAGTTTTGTGTAGCATCTACACTTCCACTCGCTAACACTGATATAACCTGCGCGTGCGAATAACTGTTCTGATCTAAAAAGAGTGAGCAAAACTTATTGGGCGCATTTTAAAGGAAGATGAAAAATAACAAATCAATAATGCTGTATTCAACAAATTCACTCTGAGAATACAATAATTTCAAACGGTTTCATTTACTACAACTGACAGTTTAATCTTTCTAATTCCTAATAAACAACTTCCTTGAGACTAGTATTAGTGAAAGAGTATACAGTTGTAGAAAAAACTGAAATAGCACTCCTATTTTTGTAAAAACAGTTTGTAAAGGAGCTGGAATTTGAGATGGCCACCAATGAACACCGTCTGCTTTGTTGTGATTATGTGAGCTGGTGTGGAAGTATTGCAGCTAGTCCAGTAAAGGCTTAGGTTGGAACAAAAACATGTTATCAAGATGAGGAGCATAAGTTATATGTACTCATGTTGAAATTTATTCAATGCATCATGCGTTGTAAAACATTGTTTGCAATCGTCTTTTCAATAAACCCACATACACAAGTATGTACAATGCTTTGCTAGTTTTTTATTCACTCTAGTTTGTACACGGTTTTATTTTTTATTCACTCTCTAGTTCTGAATCAGACACTATAAATGTACTGGAAATATGTATTATTCTTGAAAGATTACGGTAGCCTACGTACAATGTGCAGCTATAGATATGGTACCGGACCATAGATTGTTATCCAAGTACGTTGAAATAAGTTAACTACAAGATTTGTAGTTATAAGAGATGGATCGTACAAATTACAAAATATTGCTGGTTTATCGAGTAACATCAAGTATTTTAAGCACGATTCAATATCATGCAAACTGGTTATAAAGTGAGTGGTCACAACATAATGCTTCATATTTCATTATTCAAATAATGCAAATTGTCCCACTCAATTTTAATACTGTAATAGTTTTAAATTACCATTGAAAATTGAGTTTCAAATTTGCCAGTTCACACAGCTCAGTGTGCCAACGTACGGTATCAATCATTGTTCAACCATAGGCTAAAACCGTTCAAACCGCTCTAGAGCTCACAAATTATCTTTTATTTATTTTAAAAATGATAATCATAATGAATTTCATCCATTTCGAGTAAAACAAAGTAATGCGAATGTACTCTCAATTTATAATATGCTAGATAGATCGATATATTAAAATTTTGCTGATACATTATTGCAATTATGAAATAAGTCTCAGAAAGTCAAATGAATTAATGATTTTGTGTGAACAATCAATGAGTTTCAGCTCACAAATCTAAAAAAATGCTATCATTCAATATTGATTAGTAACAGTAGAATTATTATTTGATAATTATCACTGAGAGGGATTTTATGCTCTTATAGGTTGGTGCATTCCTCATTCTATTTCTTATGAATCGGTGAATTCCGCATTCCATTAGTGGCGAGTTGGTCAACAGCTGATTTTTTTTATATCGTAGTCCAGTTGGTATACACCCGCTATAATAATTTATTGTAATAGGTTTGATACATCGATACTACTGTCAATATGCATACTGCACCAATACCATCTAAAAAAGTTCAGTTTTCAGCCGCTAGATCGCATTCTAGCATTGCTCTTCTATTAAGAAATTTAGCACTCAATTCAAAGTAACTATATTTGTTTCGATATTTTGGAAGGCAATTATAAATATTTCCGAATAGTTAGCTGCCATCACTAAAGTATTGTAGGCTATAGTATTTAAGTTAGTTTACAGTGAATTGGGAATTGGGTGGTTCCAATGAAACTCCCCTTATTATTGAGTATACAGAGTTACAGACTTATTATTGAGTAGGGTAGACCTAATACAGAGTCTACCTTTGGGAATCATGGCTCATGGCCATTGCTATTTGTCCAAGTAGTCTACTATGTTGAAAATAGTTAACATTGATCAAAAATAGTAATAGTTAACCCAAAAAGGGGTATCATGCTAGTACCGGTATACAATAAGACTGTATAAAAATGAAGTTAGTATTCGATGATCCATGATAAACTACGATATAAATAATCAATTTTTCTTTTATTACTGACATGCAGTTTAAAAAATGTATCACTATACATGCCAGTAGGCTAATATGTGGAAAAGTGAAGAAAAATTAAGTAGGCCTACTGTATTATAATATCGTTAGTATTTTTTTGTTAATTTATGAAGAATTTCGATTATTTTATGGAACTTGCATATTATTCACTATGTGAAATACAAAAATAAGTGTTGGAGAAAAGCCCCAAAAACTTGTTTGACTGCAGATTTTCATTATATCAGAGTGAAGAGTTATTGAAAAATATATTGGATATTGATGCAAACACTATTTTTTTTAGAACACTTTGGTATTTGGAACACTCTTGCATTTTTCATAATGTTCTATGCAATTTTTCTCAGTATTAGAACGTCTTCTAATTAAAGTAGGCTATGTACAATAAACTTTATAGGAAAAAATCAAAGTCTAAAGCATCTCTTCCCAATTTAGAAATATATTTTAAATGAAGGCTTATGTCCAAATCCACAATTTATTTCAGTTTTCCAATCCAAAAACTGAAAAAAATGCTATGAATTAAGGACATAGCCTACTGACTTTTCCAGTTCACTATTAATTTCAATATTCCAGTTAGTAGCCAAAGATGTTGTATTAAAAAAAATGCTATGATGTTTGAGAATGTTTTAGCTTTTACGAGTTTCTTATTGACTGCAAGAAATTTGACTGCCACTGCAATTTACAGTCAGATTTGTGATGTGTATGGTGAAAATGTCATGTCTGATTGTCTGTATAGCCTACAAATGGTTGATCTTTGGCAAGTAATGTTTTTGGAAGGAAGGGATAATGTGCACGATGATGAGCGAAGTGGCCGACCTCGGCGACCTACTGCATTGCTGCTGTGCAAGCCATTGTTGATTCCGACAAGCGCATCACAGTATCACATTCGAAATCATGCATCAATTGCCACCAAACATTGAATTAATCCGTACATCTGTGTACAGCATTATGAAGAGCTTCAGCTGTCAAAGGTTTGTGCGAGGTAGATGCCTCGCTTACTGAATGACGTGCATAAGGAGCAGTGAAAAGTGTTAACACTACTTGGTTTAAACCAATGGTGGCAAAATGGTATGCAGCTGGGCTAAAAAAGCTACCGAATAGATATGAAGAGTGCTTGAAAAGGGATGTTAACTATGTTGAAAAATGATGTACAGAATTATAATCAATAGTTTTGAAGGTGTTCAGATTTGTTTTAAGTTTTTTATTGGATAGGGAAACTTATTTTATAAATACTCCTTGTAATATCGATTTCCCCAATATACATCAATTATTGAAGAATCTATATCTCCAACGTACCGATTATTAAAAGAATAGGTAGTTCGATATGTTGGTATATCGATAGTTTGACCAGATAAATAAATTATATTGAACGTTTCTTCAGTGAACGACAAATTGTCCCAATGACAAGCTGGTCCACATTCCAGAGTGGTATAGTTTGACGCTGCACGCAAAGACAAACTAGTCCAGATCAGTTTCTGTCAACAAACGACAACATGTCCCAATGACAATCTGGTCCAAATTCTAGAGTGGTACAGGTTGACAGTGCGTGCAAACGACAACCTGGTCGTTTGTCGCAGTCCCGCCCAGACTAATTGTTTCTACTGTACAATGGGAGGGGACAGATGGACTGGGTTGTGTTTGATGAGCGTACATCGGAAATTCTTTGAGGAAAATCCGGTCTGGATTCAAACGAGAGTTTTGGACAAGATAGTTTTCTACGAATCTAAGAAAAATGATAATAGTATAATAGTATAAGTAAATACAAGACATGTTACAATAATAAGTTTTTTTTTCAAGCAAATAATTGTAATATCTTAGTTGATAAAGAACTACTGTAATAATACATAATTTCTTTAAATGTTGGTTTCATCCATCTTTTCTGTAGTAAAATGGTTTAACCTGAACGACCATGCCCCCCGCCCCCCACCCAACCATTATGATTCTGGGTATGCCCTTGGCTAGAGTAGTTATGTTTAGGATTTGTGCAGGAAGTTATTATTTAAGCTTAGCGAGATATAGACATGAGAGCTAAGAGTGAGGGGCATGGTATTAGTTTTAGGCCGTGTGCATAGTGAAGCGTCCGAGAGCAAAGAGCCTAGAGCATAGAGCAAAGCCTCGAATTCAAACACATGCTATAGTAATGTAGCTGTGCATAGTGGAGCAGTGCGTCAAGGTTACGCGAGGAGGTCGTGAAAGAGCAGAGCTGCGAAATCAAACAAGTTTGATTTCTCTGCTTTGCTCGCTTATCGATGCCAGCCGGTCCTGCCATTTTTCTGCGTTCCGTACCGCATTCAGCAGCATATGCTCGCTTTTAAAAACTTTTTAGAATCGGGTTTCATCGGTTTTCAAAATGAATGTTGATTTGCTGATAAAGTGAAATTTTAAAGTAAATTTGCTGATTAGTGGAGTGTTCAAGAGGTAACCTTTATGGGACCTAAAGAATAGGAATCACCACAATCGCGTCATTCATATAAAATATTTCTGTTTGTTATATAAATGATTTAACCTGTACAGCCTACTAGAAATGATAAATTAATTTCTTGAATTTCTTGTTCCATAACGATCTGCGTTGTTAATATTAACTTTTTATTGTAAATTCATTACATGACTTGCAGTCAATTTTAATTGTGAATAAATAATAAATGTACTCACATTTTCGAGTTATTGAATCTCATTTTCAAGGCCTTGATTATATTATTCACAATTTAAAACTGAGTGCAAGTCGTTACATTTACACCAAAAAGTTGAGATAAATTATTATTTTTTTTTTTTTTACTTTTTGTTGTCTAACGGCTTTTAGTCAATTTTAATTGTGAATAAATAATATTTGTACCCACTAGTTTATTGATTTTATTATTCTCAAATTTATTATTTATTCATTATTTAATTTATTATTTTATGATTATTATTAGTTAATTTATTATTTATTCACAATTAAAATTGACTGCAAGTCGTAAAAGTTTCTATTAACAACGCAGATCGTTATGGAACAAGAAATCCAAGATAAATTAATAAAACAAAATATTATCAATGCCCATAAATGTATCAGGAACACAAATCATTTGTGCTATTGATACATTAATTTATTAACTGTCTGTATCGTTAATAGATTTGTCATTCGAAATATTTTGTTTATTCATTTACTAGATGAATATAACTATTGTAGAGGATAATGCAGAGGATATTCCCAATAATCAATAAAATATGCTTTTAATTAATAAATTTCACGATACATTTCGGCATGTAGTTGTGAACGAACTGGACAGTGGGGAGATGAACGCTGCTTCAACTCCTCACTATGAACACAGTAGTTCTTTGCTCTTTTATCGCGAACTCTAGGCTCCTTACTCTAGGCTCTTTTATGCTTTGCTCTCAGCTCCACTATGCACGTAGCCTTAGAAAGAATACGGGGGGGGGGGGCTTATTTTATCGCATTTTGGGGGGGGGTGGTGGAGGCGGTTTACTTTATCGCATTTTATTTTGGGGGGGGGGCTGGTGCTCTATTTTTAGGGGGGGCTGGTGCTCAATTTTCAGGGGGGTGCTGGTGCTCAATTTTTAGGGGGGGTGCGTCATGAGGCTTTGGGGGGGTGGGCACCCCTGCATTTCGTAATGAAAGATCGAATAACGCATGCAGGGGCGTTGCAGTTTATGTACAGGACAATTTATAAAGACTAAAATATTAGCTACAGTACTTCAGTACAAGAATATACAGCTGGGCCCGAGTTAATGTTACTTGAATTAGGTCTATCTTTTTTCTTTTTTTTTGAGGATGAAGCCCACATAGGTCTTAGACCTGTGCGCGGGTAATGAGTTGGACCTACAGTTTTAGGTGGGTTCCGAACCACCGGGAAGTGATTTTACAGCAGAGAACAGTGTCTTTTTTGCTGGCCAATATAATCGGTCACCATTACGAACAGGACCTATCAGAACGCAGCTTATCTCTATCTGATTGAACAGATACCTGCTACGGCTCGCGGCTATCACTTCCCTTTTCACTTCTCTTTCTTATCTAGTTTAGATAAGTTGCTTGTTGATATTTAGATAAAAAATATCTTATTTCACAGATTAAGAAAACGAGCTGCTGTCTTCTATGGCAAATTACAACCGTATTCTAGTTATGGGAGACATGAATACCGACCTCAACATGACTATCTGAGCTCATAAGAGCAATGTCAAATTCACTTGATCAAACATAATTTTGAAGTTCTGCAGATTTGTGCCAAGTTCAATCTGGCAATGCACTTAGCAAATAATGTATTTGTCTGATTGTTAAAAATGCACCTTAAGATTCAACTGCAACTGTACTGAGCAAGCTAGAAAATGAGCATTTTGTCCAGTTTTATTTCATTAAAATCTCAAGAATGGAACCTCAAATTGACTTGAAAATTTACATGATTTATCTTCATACTTTTACAAAGATCACTTGCTTTTCAAAATTCGTTTTTTCCTTTCAGTTTTTCTTATTTTGGGAATTTAACATGATTATGTCATTTTTTTAAAAGAAGCATTAATCAGCGAAATTAAAAAGCAAGACACATAGAAATTAACAACACGAATCTAAATCCATTGAAATTTCATTCAAATTCCTTATACTTTAGTCATAAACTGTGAAACAAAAACGTATGACGTCACGAAATTGGAACAAGAAATAAACGGTTTCATTTGAAAAATAGTTGAATTGGTCGCTCACCAGGAAGCGCCACCGGTCTCCATTACCCCCACCGCCACAGCATGGAGTCGTAGGGGGTTTCATCGAAGTGAAACCTAAAGAGTGGGGGAATTGGCTTGTCGCCAACCGACAGAAAGTCTGCTGAATTTTGATCCGTACAAATTCATACCCAATGGCATTTCACTATCTGAATATTGATGGAATATTTTGAAATTTGGTAGATTTAATAAACGATATTTTGTGATTCGAGCGATGCAAAAAACCATAAATTTCCTGCACACGTTCAGTTTTTATATGAGAATTTATCCAACGATGTTTCAAACACTTTGTGATGTGACATTGATGCAGACCCTAATCGAGAATTTTTTTTATTTCTTGGGTAGGAAAGTTTTGAAAGCGTGAAAGTTTTAGATAATGATCTGATCTAAATTTTTTATTTGAAACCTTTTTCTCTAAGAGGGACAAGTCTCCTTGTATTGACATGCAAAGAAGAGAGACAAGTACTTGAAATTGAGCGCGCGCTGTTGGAGAAATGATTTTTGTAGACGAAAGGGGAAAAATGGGGTTTGTTGTCAAAATCATGTTTTTTTTTCAAATACAGGGGCAACTTCATGTTTCAAAATGTGAGTACTGCTTATTTTGTAATCCAAAATAATTTTCTAGCAGAGATTTGGGCTCTGCTTTTATTGTGGAATAGACTAATACAGTACAGTAAAATAAATAGTATTATTGGCATCAGGAAACAGACAACATTTCATTATTATTTCCTGGTCATCTCAGCAACTTTTTTTAAGAGCAGCCTTCTTATTTATCTCCATATTTCATGGCTGAAGAACTTTTAGCGCCCCCATACAAAAGTTCAAGAACAATATTTTGACAACCAGTGAGTGGCGTCCACTTACTAATCCTTCCAAAATTCGATGTCGTTATTCGTTTACGCCTCTCTCCAAGCCATTCAGCGAGCTCCATGAACTTAGAGCGCCCGTGTCTAAAAAATTATGAAAAAATTGACAATAATCTAAGATTTTTGTGCCACAAGAATATATAAAAATTAATTTCTGCACAAGCATAGTTTTTTATAATACTTAATATTTTCTCTAAACGAGTTTAATCTTTTAAAATATCGCGGTAGAAAACGCGGTCAAGGTCACGAGTCAATGTTATTTTCCCTATGCTAGAAGTGTGAACTTGTAGGGCACATGTCCTAAAAATTCTGAAAAAATTGACAATAATCTACGATTTTTGTATCAACAGAATATGTAAGATATAAATTTTGCACACGCAAGATTTAAAAAAAAGGAATAAGATAGCTGAAAACATTTATTTTTGACAATAGTTGTGTCAAAAGTCCCATAATTTGTTAGTCTATTATTCTTAACCTAATAATATTAATTCGATTTTAAATAAACTTATTTGAAGAAAATTTTTTGTTGTTTCTTTGCCAGTCAATTCTACAAGTACTTGAGTGTTTACTGTATTGTGAGATTGGTAGATCTCGCGCAAGAAAAAACGTACGGTACTTTTCTCTTTTTTGGCTGATTGAAGGTTTGATGCTTCGTGACGTTTAGTGTGTGTTTACTCATAGCTGTTATTAGAAAAACGTGCATAAGGCTTGTTTCATACAAATATACGGTTCCATTCTACGCGAGAACATAAATTTAGGAAGTGAAGCAAATTCATACACAGTGCAAATACACACTACTCCCTCCACTCACTTATACCATTGATCAGGGATAGTAAGATGGTTCGTCTATGCTTATACCTACCTCAATGACTAGAACCGAAAACGGACTATATATTTACGTGTGAAACAAGTCCAATGCTGTTACATTTTTAGCCCAGTTAATTATTGTATAATTAACTAGACTTCTAGACAGTGGTTCCCAATCAAATGATTGTAGACTCATGCAGCAAGCCTCTAGATTACTCTACAAGAGCACCCTATTGCAATAAGTGTCCTTGCTCAAACAGTCCTTCAGTCAATTAATACAGTATAAACTATAATATTGTAGTAAGTTACTAAAATGTTCAATACTCTGAAATTCAATAACTTATGATGGTGTACAATATTTCGACCGATGAGGAGGTCCTTAAAAATATTTTGTTGGAAGCCACTGATATGGAATCTATATAAATATAACAATATTAATTATTGTAATATAATCGGCAAGAAGTACTTTTGTACATTACACATGGAAAAGGTACGACATCCAACTAAATCTCTAGTCCCTTTGCCGTGAAGCCCAGTGGCGTAAGGTTTTCCAATTGGGCCCCCCTGCAACCGATTTCCCGTCCCCTCTCCACGAAATCATATAAATATCCCCCCTTACCCTCGCCACCCATCCCTGAAAAACTTGCATAATTATTTTGTGGACAGATAATTATGTAAAAACTAAACACCTTTTTGTCTATTAAATTTAAAAATTCAACCATGTTTCAAGTGGGGCTAGTCTAATGATTTTGGCTGTTGCCTACGGGCTCCTCAAAGATGGAAATAGTCAGGAAAATAGAAAAAATTAAAGAAATTTATTCTTAAGAGGCAGAATAGAAAAAACGTAAACTACTTACACAGTACTTGATCCTATTATAAGAAAAAAATTCAACTGCGTTGGGAGAATTGACACAATTGAACCAAAACTGGATATACTTACAATAATCACGGAATTTATCCGAAAAACAAGGGTATAAATATTTTTTTTTTTTTTTTTTTGAGGATGAAGCCCACATAGGTCTGAGACCTGTGTGTGGGTAATGAGTTGGATGATGGTGATTGATGAGTTGGACCTACAGTTTTAGGTGGGTTCCGAACCACCGGTTCCTTCTGAACATTGTTCAAAAATGTACTAGTCGATAAAAAATAGAAATAACTAAAACATGACCATTTAACATCACAATACCATAAACGCAGCATGTTGAAAAATAAAATGGAAATAAAAAAAAAAATGGCACTCCAAATAATTTAACTCACAATCACGAACTCAATTAATATACATACGGTTTACTCTAGGCCAATTTACCGGACACGTGTAGGCCTACATGCATCCAACAGGACGATTCAAGAGACTGGATTAAAAATACTGTATGAAGAAAAATTTTGACTTTCATTTCTAGACAACCCCCCCATTTCGCATTACTTCGTATATGCTAATATACATTGAGGAATTCGATGAGAAAATAATATTAATTTCCTCTAATATTTGCACTGTGGAGACATAGCCGTTATGGCTGAGTGGATGAATCCTCGTTTACCGAGTCAAAGGTTGGTGGATCAAATCCTCACTGGGGAGAATTTTTTTGACAAGTGATTTTCAATAAAATACTAACTTTATGATTACTTTTTTACAGAATCGATTGCCTTGTCAGTTGCCAATATGCGTAAAGATTTTTTAAGAATGCCAAAATTAAATCACTTCAGCACTATTTTAATAGGTATGTCAAACAAAACAACCTCATTGGAAAACATACAGTAGAAACAGTTAGGGATATGTATCAAGTGTAAGTAATTTTATTTTCTGGGATAGTTTCTTGTCAAGTTCATGCTTAAAATTTCAAAGACTAACAAGGTGAGACTTGGGGAGTTAGTTTCCTCACAATTATTGATATCAAAATCAATATTAGGTAATGTATATCCACGAGTCAAGTTTAAAATTAGAAAAACTGCAGCATAACTTCATGGATTTATGAATGATTAGCATGGAAAGCATTGTCAAAATAAAATTAATGGCTTCATTGAACAGTTGGTAGGAAGTTTAATTTTTTTTGATGAATCTAGTAGGAAGTGTTTATTATCACGATTTTGTATTTAGTTGTGCATTAGTATTTATTTATAGTTAAGTAAACAGGAATTCAAAAAAGTGGATAATTAAAGTTTAATCAATTCATAATGAACTGGCTCTCAACAGAAAATAATCTTCAAAATTGGAATGATAAAATATTATTCATGACAGCGAACATAAGTCAAGAGAGGTGTAGCTCCACGCTCCACGTCCAAGCACAGCTCCCTACAACTTCCCCTCTTGGCTCACAGCTCCCCCACTACCGTCGAAAAAGGCTCCTCCGCAACGAGAGGTGAGAGTCCGCTAGACGACAGTCCGAAATTGCAATTCAAAAACACATCCTCTCTTGCTCTTGTCTCTCCTTTTCTTGCTCATGACTCATTAGCGAAACCAGTCTTGATGAGATAAAAATGTAGCCTGTAAACGTCTGTCCCTCGCTCCCTCACACACTCTCATACGCGCATACCCACTAATGGCCAGTTGGTGGGGGAGCCGCCGCTGTAGGAAGGAGACTCTCCCTACTGTCTACACTAATTCCGTTCAGCGCTACGCTGTGAAGTGCGGAGAAATATTAAACTAAAATGTGTTTTCTCGTCTAACTGCAGTTGAATCTTAATTAGCAACTCTACTCGCCCACCTCGTTATGTGGCCACTACTTTACATATTACAGCAATCAAGTGTTTTGAAACTGAACTAACAATATTGTTATAATTTATTGTTGTGGACACGAAAGAATGAACAGTGATTTTCGGTGTTATCTGCTTGTGTCAACAAGTCTTCCGGTCCAAGCAATTAATCACTGTTCTTCTGTACTCTCTTCGCCTTGTAGTTTATTTTTGACACTTTTATGATATTTACTTAGAACTTTGTAGAATATTTAATTAGAACCTCATGGAAATTTATCAAATATTGTGGAAAATGCGAGACTCCTTATCTGTTTATTTTAGAAGTTGATAGAAAGATGGAGAGATATCTAGTTCTTACTAGATTATGGAAAAATGTATAAATAGGAGAGACTTTCGTAAAAGTGAGTTCAGTTGTAATTTGATCTTTAATGCAATAAGTGGCAGTATTGATAGTTCCTGTTTATCAGTAAGCACTTAACACAGACCATGATAAACAAACGTCTGTTGTTACAGTGTTAATCGCAGTATTTTGTGACAGATTATTATTCAGGCCTACTTGACAGTTTATATAGTGACTTGTAAGTGCTTGTACAGTTTCAAATGTTATGTATTGGACACTTCTCCTTGAATTATTGAACAGTTATTATTTAATATTAGATTGGTCTTTTGACATTTAGTGATTATTTTTTGTACAGTAATATTGCAAACTCTTTATTAGTTGAACAATATCGATTTATCTGCTCTGATTTCATTATTTTGTGTAAGAAATTACTGAATAGTGCGTGTTGTGGTTTATTTGTGTAAATTGTAAATAAAGTGCGATAGTTATATTTAAGTGTTGCCAGCATTATTTTAGAGGTAGAACCCGTAACATTATATTGGGAGTTTCCATCCTGCATCGATTACACAAAAACACCCCAAAATTGAAATGCCCATAATTAATGTAGAACAAGCTTTACAATCACATAAAAAAATTAAATGTGTAATATGGGGAATATTGAGAGTGTTATATTAGTGATATTTATTAGTGCTTTAGTGTTTTTTCCAGGTGCATTGAACTGATTAGAATTAAGCTGACAAATTTTCAAATATGGACTCAAGTGAACTTTGGATTGCTATGTCGTCGTAATTGTGAGAGAGTTGATTTTTTAAAGAAATGGCTGTCTCACAATTACCTATTTTTGCGTATAAGGTTTTGCTAACTTGCATCTAAGTAGTCAAAATTATTGCAGGTTTCAGGCATTTCCACAGTACTGAATTTTCATTTGTGATGGAATTACAATTGTATTTGGAATGCTTGAAACGTGCAATGACCTCCCTTGAAATTTTGGCGACTCTGCTAAAATTATGTTCGGTGCTCCACACGTGGTGAGGCCGGTTGGTCACCTGGAGGGGGACATAATTGAAGTGGAAAAGCCAGAGTTCGAATCGAGACGTGGCCGCGAGAAGAGCAGAAAAATTGTGAAGGAGCCTCGGGCCTTCTAAGTGTGGCTGCGGCCCATTTAGGAGGGGCGAGCGATCAAGTCGGTGAACTTAGTTGTGAATTTATTCGGTCAAAATTTTGATAAAGTATATTAAGTCAAAATCGCGGGTTCAGTTTGAAGGAAATTCGAAAGTTTGTTGTACGTGATGTTATGGCGGGCGTTTGAAATAAAATTCGTAGAACATGGACAGATAAAAGACACTGGTGAGTGCCTAATCTTTAGTATAAAGCTCAAATTAAGACCCTATTGATTGACCGAGGCCCTCAATTCATTAATTTACATGTTAGCAAAAGACATAAGTTAGCAAAATCTTGTAGAAAATTAATGAAGTAGTTTAAATGAAAATTGTGTGACTTCTTTATGTTGAAAATAATTTTAGGATCGTATAACAAATATGGGTTAAATAGCACCAACTCTTTTATTTCCAAAAATACAGTTCGTTCCTTGCTCTCTTGTTAATTCAGTTGCTAAACAGGTGAAAGACAAGAAATATATAAAATGATCTTTGCATTTGAGTAAACGAACCTAAAGCTCCCAATCATAGATTTGGAATTATTGAATGCCTATACAGTTTAGTATAAGAGATGACATTTCCGGTTACAAAAATGGTGTCATATGTGTGGGTGAAGGAAGGTACTTTATTGTTACATGAAGGGTGTTCAGGTGTAAAGAGGTAGAAGATTTCACGGTTGCATGAGTGGTGTCAGGTAAGAGTAGAAAAGTCGGCCGGTTACAAATGAATTTCAACCAAGTAAAATAGAAACTCGAGAATTTACACACACACTCAATCTTCTATTGAAAAATATAGAAGGTCTCCAGCTTTGATTATTTTTTCTAGACAATCTCACAATAGGTGTGATATGTAACAATTTCAATCAATGATTATTCTATTCGGTTCTATGTAGTCAACTGGTATCACAATCAGTGGTAGTTTATTAGTCTTTCCTGGAGGGTAAAAAGAAGCAATAACGGATTATCATTTTTATCAATGACTAGCAGGTCACCCGTGCTTCGCTACGGGGTCTCAGAAATCCTGTTGAGGCTAAGGATATTTGTGTGAAATATCTAATCACTGCGTGCACGTTAACTGTTAGAGGGAATTTTAAAGATATATAAAACTCAAAACCTACTATAATAATTTTGCATGTTAACTTTGACATAGAACCCGAGAAACATTTTTAGGCCTATTTGATATAGATGGAAATTTTCGTCCAAGTTAAATGAGGTTACTGATAAAAAATTTTGGATTCATTTCTGATGGATTGGGGCGGCTCTATGTTTTTATCATCCTAGATCATACTTTCAACATATGGTATTAATATCAAATAATATGGTATTAATACAATATTAATCAATGCTGAAAGTTGTCAAAAAAATTTCACCCTGGTCGGACTCGAACCAAAGAATTCTGGGTGAAAAGCAGGCTCGCTAGCCAATAGACCATTCCATTCGCCGTTCTCCATGAATAACAATTTTTTAGCATGTTCAATTTCACATGGCTTTCAAATAGGAGCATTATTGTTCGGACAATCAATGGATGTCAAGTTTGATAGGTTAGGTCTGTAATTTTACTAATTATTTATTATTAATTTTTTTATAAGAACTATTGAAATATTTAAATAGGCCTATGTCCTTCCTTGGTATACAGACAATCTTTATGCAAAATTTCAGCTTTATCAGTCAAGTATTCTAGGCGTGATGGATGTTCAGACAGACATACAGACACCATCTCATTTTTATAATAGTATAGATAGATAGATAGATAGATGTTATATAATCTCAACTATTCATGTGAAAGCATAAAAAAAGCACACAAATTGTCAAAAGTTGGCAACATTTCCATCTTAAAGAGATTAATAGTATGACATTGCAGATTTGTAGACATTGTTGGATATTTGAATTGTTTATTTATGTTTTTTTTGCTCAGTATTTGGACGAAATGTTCATCCTTTCAAATAATTAATTAAATTTCGATGTATGCTTATTTCCTCTCATACTCTCAGGTATTATGAAACCCGTAATCTCCATCATTTCTTCAAGAGTCTGAAAAAACAAAATGTCATTATTGCAGGTCCTTATGAAGTGAAACATTATAGATACTACTGTTCAAAAAAAGAAAATTAATTATCATAAGTGCATAGCTGACTATTTTAATTGAATATCAGCTTATTGGTTTGTTGATCACCATAATCAGCTACAATATCTCTAAAATTACAGGAAAGTTGAATTGATTGCAATTTACAGATAATTAATGGGGAGGACTCTTTCTTTCACGCTTTATACTGAGTTCAATATGATTGTATAATATATTAGGCCTTAATTATTACCCTTAAAAGAACTAATAAGAAAATGCAATTAACAATTTGAACGAAATAGATGAAAATAATGTAGGAGCTTTTTAGAAAAACTCTAAAGTATGTAGATATTTGAGTAAATGAAGAATGAATAAAATATAATACACTTGAAGGACTCTAGTGGAAGGGCATCCTTGAGTGCTATAAAGTTTCCTTGGAGATAAGGAACAAAGTCTCAAGTCAAGATAGCTTCATATATATATATATATATATATATGGGAATAAATGCTAAATAAGTAGAGTATTCTATAAAGTTAAATTTCAAAAAAATATAGAAATATACACTGCATATTGAATATTCGAGCAGCATAAAATATTCACCAATGAATTATAGTCATAAAATTCGAATTTATTGATTAACAGACCAATCTCCACAGCATAAATAATCTATTGATTTTGATCGATAAGTCACAATAGATACAAAATTACCATCATTGGAGTGTAGAAGAATACTGATGTGTAAGTCATTATTTGAATTTGAATACTTACCATGTCTGCAAACATATTCACTACCCATCTATTTTCTACTTCACGTCTGGCATATTGCTCATTATGCTCTTTGATCTTTTCAACTCTATCATCAAATAAAGCCTTCCTCTCAATCTCTTCTTTGGGAGTATAATTTTTCTTATATTTTATCTGGGGAAAGAAAAAAATTGTTTTCAATTCTATTCGAATAATAATCACTTATTTATAACAATTTTTGAGACAGTTTTGTTGTATGTATTTAATGTTTATAGTCAGTGCTTTTTTTGTAAAGATTGAGGTGCTGGAACTGCAACCTACCGGGAATTATGACCCCACCCACTCCCTAAAAAAAGTTTGCCTGTGTAGAGTTTTAGGTAAAAAATTAAACATTTCAATAAAGTCAAACTTGTTTATGAACATAATGAAAATAAGCAGTAGGTTTCAAACAATACAGCATACTGCATTGCTGATTGTTCAACTGATATTATTTCTTAGAATGTAGTCCAAAACTTTAGATTCAAACGGGATGCACTTCCAGTGAGCATTGAACTTTATAAATAAAATGTGAACTAAATGTATCGGGAATAATTTTGTGTCAGTTAAATACTGTTATGGGTTCTATATCCAAAATAATGCTGGCAACACTTCAAATAATTAACATTAGCACTTCCTTCACACAAATTATGCACAATGCGCACTAATCAGTTATACGGTATCACACAAAAAAATCAATCAGAAACAGATAAATCGAAAATGTTCAGCTAAAGCTGCATCTCCATCAACCAAACATGCTCGGCGAACAGTATTTGCTGGAATTATCTGATGTTGCCAAACATTGGTGTTGGTTTAGTGTGGACGCCTTCTCGAACATTATGATCGGTGTGGTGGGAATAGTGGCAGGAACCTGTTGTTGGTCGTCACTGTTCGCTCACAGACTGAACATTTCAATTGAACTCACAAACATGTTTGGTGACCCATATGTTTAAAGTTTGACTTTTTTTTGTATTTGCCAACAATGTTTGATTGATTTTTTGTTTGATTTCTTGAGGATGAAGCCCACATAGGTCTTAGACCTGTGCGTGGGTAATGAGTTGGATGATGGTGATTTATGAGTTGGACCTACAGTTTTAGGTGGGTTCCGAACCACCAGGAAGTGATTTTCAGCAGAGAACAGTGTCTTTTTTGCTGGCCAATCTAATCGGTCACCGTTACAAACAGGTCCTATGAGAACGCAGCTTATCTATCTGATTGAACAGATACCTGCTACGGCTCGTGGCTATCACTTCCCTTGATGTTTGGCAGACTTGTTCGGTTGGTGGAGATGCGGCTTAATAATGAACTTGCTATAGTACTGTTCAAAAATCAATCACTTACAGTTAAACGGCCAATCAAATATCAGATAATAACTGCTCAATAAATCAGAAATAATCCTCAACAACATAACAGTTTAACCACTACAAAGCACTTACGAGTCATTGTATAAACGGTTAAAGAAGGCTGAATAATAATCTGTCACAATATACTGTGTTTATCACATTAACACATTGAACGTTTGTATAACACAGTTGCATTGGTGCTAACTTGTAGGCTAATATGGTTTGTATGATGAGCAGAAACGGGAACTGTCACTGTGCCACTTTATCACATTAACGTTTATTAATGTTTATATGAGAGCTTCTGCTTTGTATACATTTTTAACATGCCAGTAAACAGTAGAACGTCCTCCAATTTTTTAAGCTATTCTATAAAATTAAACAGTTAAGAGCATTCTAGAGGTCTCTAGATGAACTGTCAGGCGAGGAAAGAACAGGTGAAGAGTAAACAAAAACATGCCAATTATTGCTTCCAGGAGTTAGTATTGACACAGAGGCAGGTGATACAGAAAATTACTGTCCTTTCTTCCTTGCATCCCATAACAATTCAAAATGTCCATAATCACATTCATGGATAACTTGCAAAAAATATTTTTCCTAAATTAAACATTTTTTCCTAGTGGCAAAATTTTTATGATTTGAAAAGATAGGTAATGGAACACCGTTCTGGCGCCAACCAAACACTTATAGGGGAAATTGTTATTCAATAGAATCAACATCTTGAAGTACAGGCAGAATTTAATTTTTCAAATGTAAAGCTTGGAATAGCGTTTCACCAGATCTGTACTGTAGTAAAACTTGTTACATCCAGACATCAAGAAATAGCAGTGTAGGAGAAGAACAATTGACATTGGTGACAAACCATATGACTGCTAGTCAGACTTGTAGACTAGGCAACATAGTATGAGTTGTCACAAACTCTCTTGAAGTCTCCTCGAGAGAGGGTGACGACTTATCAGGGGTTGCTCCTGATGGACTGAACTCAGTCGGTGTAGGTTGGGGCGGAGGAGGTCAGTCCAAAGTCGTCCTGAGGGTAGGGCGATTCCTCCCTCAGAAACAGTTCCCCTGTGGAGGGTGGGTACGCAGTCTGTAACTGCGATTGACGGCTGGCTGTCTGAAACGGCTAGCCCAAGGTTGTAGGGTAATGGGGAAGGGAAGGACTCACAGTCTGGAACTGCGAGGAGGAAGCAAGCTGTCTGCAACGGCTCACCATGAGGATTGGGTACGCAGTCTGTAACTGCAGATGACGGCTGGCTGTCTGAAACGGCTAGCCCAAGGTTGTAGGGTAATGGGGAAGGGAAGGACTTGCAGTCTGGAACTGCGAGGAGGAAGCAAGCCATCTGCAACGGCTTGCCGTTAGGGTCGGGTAGGACTCACTGTCTGCAACGGCGAGCAGAGGATGTAAGCAGTCTGCAACTGCTTACTAGGGGTTGAGGATGGGAGCTTGCTGTCTGCAACCGCAAGCACAGGAAGTGAGCAGTCTGGAACTGCTGACTTGGGGTCGAGGAAGGACACCCGCTGTCTGAAACGGCGAGCAGAGAAAGCAAGCAGTCTGAAACTGCTTGCTGTGCTTGAGGATGGACACTCGCTGTCTGAAACGGTGAGCAGAGGAAGTAAGCAGTCTGAAACTGCTTGCTGGGGGGTCCTGGGATGAAGGAGGTCGAGGTAGGAGCTTGCTGTCTGCAACGGCAAGCACAGGAAGCAAGCTGTCTGTAACAGCTCACCGAGGTCGAGGACGGAAGGGGCGGACGACTTCTCGATGTCAGCTTGATGCACCAAGCTACAACGGTTCAGGGTTACAGCTCATTTGCTGTACCCTAGGGGAAGCTCACCTCAAGAACGAACTCTTGTTCTGCTTTGGGAGAGCTCCCAAGACGAAGTGATGAACGGTTGCCACTCCGCCGCTTAAATACTCCCCTCTGCGGGTAGAAGGGAGGGGGGGGAGTGGCAACAATGCGCCCTGAGCGGGGGAGGCGTGAACCGGATGCGCGGTCGGTACTCCCGCAATCTCCGCGATCGCTAGGGGATGTTGGAGGGCGAGTGTAGCTTCCCCCTTCTTCCCCCTTCGTCACAATCACTTTGTGACAGAGTCGTCGTCGTCTTCCTTCAAGGTTTAGGCAAAGTGATGAATGGTTGCCACTCTGCCGCTTAAATACTCCCCTCTGCGGGTAGAAGGGAGGGGGGGAGTGGCAACGATGCACCCTGAGCGGGGGAGGCGCGAACCGGATGCGCGGTCAGTACTCCTGCAATCTCCGCGATCGCTAGGGGATGTTGGAGGGCGAGCGTAGCTTCCCCCTTTGTCACAATCACTTTGTGACACCCCACTCCTACTAAGGAGGGGGGGGGGGAGAGGGGGATGAAAGGGGGTTCGTTGGGGCGCCTTACTTGGCTCCACCTACTGGTTCTTAAAGACGATCAGGTAGCGGTTCCCGTGCTTAGAGCGTGGGAGAGGACCTACTAGGTCAGTGCTGAGAGTCTCGAACGGACGGGATATTCTTCTCTGTTTCAGCATCTGGCCATAGGGTGCCTTCTGCTCTACTTTGTGTCTGACACATTCCTTGCACTGGCACACGTACTTTGCTGTGGCCCCAAATAGGCCAGGCCAATAATATTGGTGTGCAATTTTATCATAGGTCTGGTATATGCCGGGATGTCCTGCCATTGGAGCATCATGATTATAGCTGAGGATATCGTTGCGATGCTTGCGAGGGACGCAGAGTTTCCACCCCTCGCTATCCTCTCCCTCATGCATCTTATGTTTTGGCCAGATTTGCCTATATAATCGCCCCTCCCGTACCATGTAGTCGGGGTACTTTTGCGGATGATTGGTAAGACCATCCCGTATTTTCTTTATCCAATTATCCTCCATTGCCTCAGTCTGGCTGATGAGATAAACGGCTGGTCTCTCTTCCATTTCCTCCAAGTTCTCTCCCTCTGGGGTCCGGGATAGGGCATCTGGGACCACATTAAGCTTCCCACGTCGGTATTTAATCTCCAAGTCATATTGTTGCATTTCCATCACCCAATGGGCTAGGCGACCTGTTGGGTTGGGAATATTATGCAACCACTTCAACGATTGATGGTCTGTCAGTACTGTGGTTGGATAGCCTTCAATGTATGGCTTAAATTTGCGTAGGGCAAATATTACTGCCAGGCACTCTTTTTCAGTGGTGGTATACCTGAGCTCAGGCCCTCTCAGGCCTCTGCTGGCATAAGCAATCACCTTCTCTTCCCCATCTACTACCTGAGTGAGGACGGCCCCAAGGCCATAGTCAGATGCATCCGTTTGAAGAGTAAATGGGAGTTCAAAGTGGGGGTAGGTGAGTACCGGGGAGCAAGTCAATGCTCCTTTTATTGCTCGGAAAGCTTTTTCCTCGACTTCACCCCATCGCCACTTGATCCCCTTCTTTAGAAGGGCGTGTAAGGGGCCAGCAAGCTCAGAGAAATTCTGAATGAATCATCTATACCAGGATGCCAATCCTAAGAAACTGCGTAACGTTTTGATCCGTTTTGGTTCCGGGTAGTCTTGGATGGCCCGGATAGTTTCAGGGTCGGTTTGAAGCCCTTGTTCAGTCACTATGTGGCCCAGATATCGTAGTTTACTCCTCAAGAACTGGCACTTCTCCTTATTGATTAGAAGACCAGCCTCTCTCAGTCTTCTGAACACTTCAGTTAGGTTCCTCTTATGGTCTTCCAAGGTCTCTCCCAATACTATGAGATCATCTAAATAAGCAAAAGCATAGGGTTCGAGTTCAGGACCAATTACTCGATCAAGCAATTGCTGAAAGGTTGCCCCAGCTGAGTGGAGTCCAAATGGCATGACTCAGAACTGGTACAGTCCCTTGCCTGGGACAATGAAGGCTGTGAGCGGTTTGCTAGCTTCATCTAAGGGCACCTGCCAATAGCCATTTTTCAAGTCAAGGGATGAGATGTACTTGGCTTGACATAGTTTATCCAAGATACTGGTCATATTCGGAAGTGGATATGCATCACGGTCTGAATTGGCATTCAGCCGTCGGAAGTCAATACAGAATCGCAACTTCCCACTTGCCTTTTTAACTAGTACTATGGGTGAGCTCCATGCACTGCTACTAGGTTCAATGACCTGGGCATCCAGCATGTCATCAACTGCCTCGTTTATGACTTGTTGCATAGCCGGATTATGAGGGTAGGGCCTTATCCTGAAAGGCTCTGAACCCTCTTTCAACCTTATTTTATGCTTCAGTAGGTGGGTTTCACCTGGTACTTCAGAAAATTTCTGTAGTTCGTTTTCTAGGAAGGTTTCAAATGCTTCCTCTCCTGAGACAAGGGCAAGGTTCTTCCTTATACTCAGTTGAGGAAGAGTTATCTGGCCCTGCTGAGGATCTATTTGTACTCACATATATTGTAGGTGTCGTAGGCCAAGAATCATGTCTGCCTTCAGGCCATCAACCACTGATACTCTGAGTTGATATTTCCTCCCATCCACTATGGTTGGTAGTTTCAACTCTTTTAATACCTGCATATTCGTTCCATTTGCAAGTTGTGGGTTGTGTGATATTGGTCTAGGTTGGATGCAGTCACTCCTACCTATACTCTCTGACACTGCTTTTGATATATAGGAGTACTGTGCTCCCGTTTCAACCAGTGCGCTTAGCTTCTTCCCTGCTATATTAACACTGGTGTAGATTCTGGTGTCTGGTGTCTTGTTATTCCCATCCTTGATTATGGTGGCCAGGTCGATTCCTGGTTTTGGTTGGATGGGTTGCAAACCGAGTTGAAGAAGGGGAGCTCTTTGGTGCCGCTTGACCAGGAACCCATTCAACTCGAAAAGGGTGAGTACGAATTGTTACTTTGTAGTCCTGCATAAACTGTATGCCTAGGAGTAACTCCTGTCCCATCCCTTCCATTACTGTTGCGGTCAATGGTAGACTAATACCATCTATTGTGCAGTTAGTCACCACTTGTGCTATAACCTTAGCACTAGTACCATTGGCCATGATAGCTCCATGCTTCAATGGGATTTTTCTTACAGGCCCTCTTTCTTCTAGAGTCTTGAGGACCTCTGTACTCATATAGTTGGCTTCAGCTCCTGTATCTAGTAGTGCCTTGCATCTTTTTCCTGCAATATGGGTCACTATGAACAAACGAGCATCCGTGGGTGACTGGGCCTCTAAGGGAAGTAACCTCACAGCTCTAACAACTGCTGTTGTGTTGGCTTTCTTAGGAACCTTATCACAGAAGCAGTTGACTTGTGTCCTTCCACAGCTTTTGCATAAGTCATTCTGTGGGCATGATGACCTCCAATGACCAGGCTTTTTGCAGAGCCAACAAACCGGCTCTGGAGGTGGGGTAGAAGGCTTCTCATTGTTCGATCTTCATTCATGGTTTGAGGAATTAGGAGAAGGTGTTTTATACGGCTCTTCCGGTTTCTTGACTCTAGAGGTTTGCCTCATAGACCGCTCTTCAGCTTTGATCAGCTCATACCCTCTGGCTATATCTAACAACTCCTCAATGGTGTGAGCCTCACCTGGTCTGATGTACAACTTATACCTAGGTTGTAAGTTCTGATAGATTCTAGCTAACTGTCTTGTGTGGTCGTACCCACCACGACGCCGCATTAGGGTCTGTAGAACCTCAGCATAGTCATCTACTGACTCGCCTTCAGACTGCTTCCTAGCAATTATCTGGCTATCCAGGTCTTCATCATAAGATCTGGGGTAGTACCTGGCCTAAACCTTGAAGGAAGACGACGACGACTCTGTCACAAAGTGATTGTGACGAAGGGGGAAGAAGGGGGAAGCTACGCTCGCCCTCCAACATCCCCTAGCGATCGCGGAGATTGCGGGAGTACCGACCGCGCATCCGGTTCACGCCTCCCCCGCTCAGGGCGCATTGTTGCCACTCCCCCCCCTCCCTTCTACCCGCAGAGGGGAGTATTTAAGCGGCGGAGTGGCAACCGTTCATCACTTCGTCTTGGGAGCTCTCCCAAAGCAGAACAAGAGTTCGTTCTTGAGGTGAGCTTCCCCTAGGGTACAGCAAATGAGCTGTAACCCTGAACCGTTGTAGCTTGGTGCATCAAGCTGACATCGAGAAGTCGTCCGCCCCTTCCGTCCTCGACCTCAGTGAGCTGTTACAGACAGCTTGCTTCCTGTGCTTGCCGTTGCAGACAGCAAGCTCCTACCTCGACCTCCTTCATCCCAGGACCCCCCAGCAAGCAGTTTCAGACTGCTTACTTCCTCTGCTCACCGTTTCAGACAGCGAGTGTCCATCCTCAAGCACAGCAAGCAGTTTCAGACTGAGTTTTTACATACTCTTTGTGACAGAGTTTTTATGTCAATTCATGGATTGAGCTTGATGATGGTTCACTATCAGATGCTGGCATGGTAAAATATCTGACAACACCACAATTTTTCAGAGCCGCCTAATTTCTTAGCATGAACTAAAGATTACTTATTTATGCTAGTGATGTGTCTATCAGTGATGAACTATCAGATGATGTACCTATGAATGTATCCTAATTGAACAATACTGCATGGGTCAATCTGGATGGGTGACCGTGCTTCTAAGACTTGATGTTATAAGCATTATATCAAATATGTGGTTGTTTAAAACCCACCTAAAATTATAGGTACACCGTGTTCTCTATAACATAGCTCAAATGGTGAGGTGGGATTACCCATAAGGGTCTCCCAAACAATACAAGCCATAAATATTATTATTATTTAATACAACAAAATTATTGAAACAAGAAATAAATAGCTTATGAAAGAAATTTGAATCTTGAAGCAAATTCAAATTCTGGTTATATTTTCAGGCAGGAAGCTGAGGAATACAGCATTGATAATATTTTTTGCCTAGAATTTCAGTTTTACCAACCTTGAATTTTTCCCAATCATACTGATCATCTTTCTTTTCAATTGGAGACGCCATAGTTAAAGCAGCAAGAACAGCAATCAACAATAAAAGTTTCATTTTGAAGTTATATACCTAGAAAACTGAAAGATATATAGATTACAGAATTTTGTAATTTACACCAAAATAACATCAGCTAATAAGTTTATTATTCACACCTATTTGCCACTCTGCTAGGACTGATTATCCTACTTTTTTATCCAAAGAGTATTATATCGATTTTCTGCAAATTTGTAGTTTTGGGTATAATTCAATTCATAGTGTTACAAAAGCAAACAAAGCACTTGTTCTATTTACATCATTCCATTGTTTTCATGGTCAGACGTGACTTGACACCTGATCTCCATTCTCTTGCTTTTCAAATGTCTTTGTCACTCTTATTCTTCAAATATGCAACTCTCTCACTCAATTAAATTTCTCAAGATTTCTACACACTTCCTGAACATGTGGAATACTGAGGGGATTCAGAATGAATTGAAATTCCATTCAGTATCCTAAAACGAGTTGTTAAAATATCATTGATAGTTTGAATAATATAAAAACTGTAGGAATGGATGGGGTATCCAGTAAAATTCTAAAAGAATTTAAAGATCAATATTGTTAGACCCTATGATACATCTGATCAATCATTCATTAGAACAAGGTGTTTTTCCATATAATTTGAAAGAGGGGATCTTACCAAACTTCAAAGTGGTGTAAAGGTGGAAAACTATAGGCCCATTAGTATTGTAAATGTAATGAGTAAAATTTTTGAAAGAGTAGTTCTAAATAGGTTACTTCTGCACCTTCAAGAAGCTCCCTTTTTCTGTGATGAACAGCATGGCTTCCAAAAAGGAAGATCAACAAGCCATAGTTTCTCTATTTGAAAGACTAATAGATGTAATAGATTCAGGTGATAAAGCTACTACAATCTTTTTAGATCTGTCAAAAGCATTTGGTTGTGGTTAATCATGAAACTTTATTGGAAATACCGCAAAATGTGAGCGTAAATGGGGTTGAACTAAAATGGTTTTAATCGTATCTTATTGGGAGAAAACAATGAGTAGAACTAACTACAGTAGTTGAGAATAGTACAGTAGAGAATAAATCTAATAAATTAGAGGTCCGAGCTGGAGTGCCTCAGGGCCAATACTAGGTCCATTGCTTTTTTGTTATATATGTCAACCGTTTACCTACGGTAAAGAATTAATTAGTGGTAGAGCCCTCTTATTTGGAGACAATAAATCACTCATTTTCAGCAATTCCGTTCTAGATAGTTTAGAAATAAGTGCCCATATAGGTGTGCAGTCCATTATCGAATTCTTTAATCAGTTGAAATTAACAATAAATAGAAAAAATGCCAATATTTTTAATTCAAAAACAAACATAATACAAATGAAGATAGGGCTATAAACGATCGATAATCAATTAGACCAGGAAGAAAACATTGCATTTCTAGGAATTTTGTTGGATATTGGCTGACTTATATTTTTTTTGTAGATTACGTCTTGGAGACTCCAGTTAAGGAGTATAAGACAAGTCAGATCAACAATATTATACACTAGATACCATAATTACTTCAATTAGTTGAGGTGAGGCTTAATTTTGATGTGAAAGGAACTCTTGTACACTATAGAAAGCTTTATCAACTAAATATTTCTTCAATTGTTTTTTAAATATTTCTATATTTTCAAGACTCTTCAAAAACTGCGGTAGCTTGTTGTTGAATTTCCTACCAATATAACTAGGTTTTTGTTTGAATAAGCTACTATTGTGACTCACCAAGTGATAATCTCCTCGGCGTCTTGTATTATAATCATGTACATCAAGATTTTGGTTAATATCATTCGTTTTTACATATAGAGTAGCTTCATACACATAAGCAGGGTACAGTTAGGAGACCAAGTCTCTTGAACAACGGCCTACATGAATCTAATCTATTTACTCTTTCTATACACCTAACCGCTTTCTTTTGGATCTTAAACACCCTATCAAGATTTTGTTTTGATGAATTACCCCATACTAAGATAGCATACCTAATATGTGACAGTAAGAGCCCATGGTAAGCTGTAAAAAGTAACTTTTTGTCATTCAATCTAATGAGCTGTCGCAGGACAAATACCCCAGATGAAATTTTACAACATATTTTCTCAATGTATGGAGTCCAGGTCAATCGTCTATCCAACATAACTCCTAGAAATGCAATTTTTTCTTCCTGGTCTAATTGATTATCGTTTACAAACACGTTTATAGCCCTATCTTCATTTAAATTATGTTTGTTTTTGAATTGAAGGTATTGGCATTTTTTACTATTTATAGTTAATTTTAACTGATTTAAAAATTGGACAATGGACTGCACACCTATATGGGCACTTATTTCTAAATTATCTAGAATGGAATTGCTGAAAATGAGTGATGTATCATCAGCAAATAAGAGGGCTCCACCACTAATTAATTCTTTAGGTAAACGGTTGACATATAACAAAAAAAGCAATGGACCTAGTATTGACCCCTGAGGCACTCCAGCTTGCACCTCTAATTTATTAGATTTATTCTTTACTATACTATTACCAACTACTGTAGTTAGTTCTACACATTGTTTTCTCCCAATAAGATATGATTCAAACCATTTCCGTTCAACCCCATTTACACCTACATTTTGCAGTATTTCCAATAAAGTTCTATGATTAACACAATCAAATGCCTTTGACAGATCTAAGAAGATTGCAGTAGCTTTATCACCTGAATCTATTATATCTATTAGTTTTTCAACTAGAGAAACTATGGCTGTTTTTGTTGATCTCCCTTTCTGGAGGCCATGCTGTTCATCACAGATAAAGTTATCTTCTTGAAGGTGCAGAAGTAACCTATTTAGAAGTACTCTTTCAAAAATTTTACTTATTACATTTAAAATACTAATGGGCCTATAGTTTTCTACCTTTTCTCTATCGCCACTTTTGAAGATTGGCAAGATCTTCCCCTCTTTTAAATTATCTGGAAAAACACCTTGTTCTAATGAATGATTGATCAGATGAATCAAAGGGTCTAACAATTGATCTTTACATTCTTTCAGAATTTTACTGGATACCCCATCCATTCCTACAGTTTTTTTATTATTTAAACTATCAATGATATTTGACAACTCGTCTTGGGATACTGGGTGGAATTTTAATTCGTTCTGAATCCCCTCAGTATTCCTCATGTTTGCATCACTAATACCTGTATTAAGAGATTTTTGAAGACTCTTAATAGCAACCAGTTGATAATATCTGTTGAAGAAATTACAAATGTCTACACTATCATCAATATATTTGTCATTTTCGTTAATTATTCTGGGGACACTAGTATAAGCATCTACATGAGCTACTTGCCTATTTTTGTTTATTACATCCCACACTGCTGTGTTAAAGTACACACTATTATTCAAAATTTCAGCTGTTTTCTTACATTTCGCTCTTTTCACTTCTTTCATATAGTTTTTCTTTAGAGCTTTGTAATTATCTTCACTTAACATATTTCTAGATGGTTTGAATTCATCATATGCATCTTTAACCCTATTTCTTTCTGCAAGGATATCATCAGTTATCCACTCTTCAATTTTGTCTAATTTGCTTTTTTCAGGGACTTTTATAACTGGACAACTCATAGTAATATGAAACCTTGAAATATTAATGAAACTATCATATTTGTTATTCAAACTATTGCTATTGTAAACCCTACTCAAGTTTTCTTGTAGCAGATTCTGCTTCAAACAATCGATATTCCCCTGTTCACATTGTTGAATTTCTTCAATTACTCTACTCTTTTTAATTGATTTATAACCTTGCACCCACCTCCAAGATTTGATAGTCATGATCAGATAGTTCCGAGCCGCCTAATCTTGTTTTAGAGTAATCTATATTAGTAAGGATGTTATCAATTATTGTTTGTGATGTTGTTGTGACTCTGGTATATTCATGAACTTTTATTTCCAAGTTATTCATGTTTATAATATCCCTTAAATCTTCTGTCATTTTATTCTGTGTTGCAAAGTCTGTATTGTAATCTCCCGCTATGATAACGTTTGTAAAACGAGTAGTAGTAATCTCTAAAATCCTATTGAATAGTTCACAAAAATTGTTCCATTCCCCATTTGGTGACCTATAAATACCTAACACCGCTACTTCGAAATTATCGTCGATTTTTACTCTTAACCCAGAAACTTCTAAATCCATTTCCACAGCAAATTTCTCTACATATTCTTAATGAAATGTTTGCATATTCTTAGCATTTTTAGTGAAGATTGCTACTCCCCCACTTCGATGAGATGTCCTGCAATACGACGTTTTCAATGAATAGTTTGGAATATTAAGTTGTGACAATTCATCTTCTTTTAAACCATGCTCTGTAAAAATAGCTATATCAGGAGCCTCTTCTTTAAAAAATACTTCGATTCTATCTATTTTGTTACGAATGTATTGAATATTCTGATGGAACACAGTGAGTACCGGTACTTCCCTATCATCCCTTATTACTTTATCGTTGCTTTTGCATATTGAAGTAGATTTACTTAATCTCTTAGAATCTTGAGAGCCTATCAGATTGCTACAAGAGTTCCTTCCACTAATGCTATCCTGATTTTTTGATCGATTAACGTCTTTTAATACAGTTGAAGATATGCATTTATCATCTGAAACTAGTTTCCCTTCCCGGTTTTGAGCCACTTTACTAAAAAAGGTTCGTTAGATGATTGTTCAGGAGAATTATTGACAGTAGATTGCAAACGACTTTCAATCAGCTCTGCCAGCCTATTACAAAATATTACTTTGCCAGATTGATTTAGATGTAGACCATGATTAGTGAAGTTTTGTTTTTTAAGCCTTTCATTTAGAAAACAAATCCCCAACTGCTTAGAATTCTTATTTTTTAGGCTGTTGATTGTATTATGAATTGATTTATTTGTTGACTTAATGGCTTCATTTAGCTCTGGCCTATCAAACATATACGGAGTTGTACTTATTATTACATTAGTTTTTTGGCTGAGTGGCACAATCTCTTTAATTTTTTCATTTATTTCAGGAAGATGTTTTAGATTAGGTTCATTTATATTGTTTGAGCCACCCAGTACTATTAGAAAATCGTTTTTTCCAAAATCTTTAGTTTTTTCCTGTGCTGACTCTACGATTGCGTTTATAGGGGCACTTGGTTTGAAAAAGCTCTGAACTTCATACTTATTTTTTAATCTTTTATTTAGTAGGTCACTACAGTCTCATCCATGACTGGATGTCAAGAGCAGTACTCTACCTTTCCTATCGTTATTTACCCTTACTTTAGTTTTGGTTGCTGTTTGCAAAACCTGACTATACGTTTTGTTTGACCATTTCTATTTATTTTTTCCTCATTTGATTTAGGTTCTACTTTTTTTGTATTGATCAGAGGTTCAGATCTTACATTAGCCAAGTTTATTTTTGATTTTAATATTTCGATTTCCTCTGACATAGACCTACATTGACTCGTGAGATTTAGTATTTCAGTTTTATGTTCTTCCTGCTGCAATTTTACAATAACTTCCAGAGATTTTATGTGATCCACTAACCCTATTCGTTCTTCCTCAGAATTTTTTAGTGATGTTTCTAATTTTGTTTTCAATTTGGTGTGATCACTCAATAGTTTAGCAACCTTTTCTTCTACATCTACAGTAGCTTTAAGAGCTGTTGGAGATTTTTTTGTTAATAATTGCTGAGATCGTGTAGCTACCTGAGTTTTAGTTAAACAATTAGATTTAGATGCCTTGTTTGGACTCATTTTCCTAGCTAAAAATTGTTTTCAATTGATTTTAGTTAAATGTTTAATGAAATATTACTTAATTTATTACAATTGTCAACTTCAGACTATTTAATTACAAGAAAATTTATCAATATTGGTACACCTAACCTCGAAAATAGAATTTGACTTTTTATTTAAATACTTTAACTTATATTAGACAAGTTAATGATGTAAATTATTAAGATATTATAAATACTAATAATAATAATAAACAAAAATACTACTTATCCGTTCGAATTAATATTCTATGCTTCAAAATTCGCAGAGCCTGTTCTGACAACATATGTACAGTACCACTGCTACCTCGATCGACATATATTGGCTGATGAGGCTTCTTTTCAGAAGTCAAATGCATTCCTCAAACATCTCCAATATATGTGAGTAAAACATCATTTAAAAGTGAAATACAGCAGTGTCAGTTTTAATATTAGATTGTTCATTAAGTATTTCATCATGGAAAACATCACAGATAAAACATATCTAGTTAAAGCTTTTTATAGTGTACAAGAGTTCCTTTCTAATCAAATTTTAGCCTCGCCTAAACTAATTAATAAAGTAATTTTGGTAACTAGTGTAGAAGATAGTATAATTGTTAATCTGACTCGTCTTATACTCCATAGGCCTAACCCAAGTCTCCAAGACGTAATCTACAAAAAAATTGTGATTATGATTGTTCACATGTATTGGATGCTTCACTTTGCAAGCACCTGTAGGCGTCTTAACAACATTGAAATAGAAAAAATTCTCCTATTCCTGTCAACTACAGCACTATTGAAAAAATTAATAGATAATAAATCAATTCTTTGATAGACTTGATTTGAGATTCAGAATATGAGAAAGATTTCACAACTGTTGAAATAGCACCCACTACATTTCAAAATTGGAAACTTCCAATATGGTGTCTGACAGCCCCTATCATATGCAAATAAATTTAAGGATGTTACAGTACCGTAACTCCAAACTTCATTTTCAATCAATTATGATTATTTTCAATGCACAAGATTTCACAATTACCATAGGCTTCTGATTGTTGATGTCTTTTCTTTCAAACAATTACTGTACGATTTATGATGCATTACAGTTTTTTTGTAGATCACTACAGTATTTTTACTCATAGATTTGTATCAGTAGAAACTTCGCTGAGCACTATGCTATATAAACGAGTTGTTTGTTATCAGTACACTTGAAATGAGTCACCAACTCACTTTTCAGAACAGTACCGTACTTCAGAACATTTAAAAAAAATGAGTATGTGAGTCATTCCATTTTCCATAGAATAAAGTAGCACTGATGAAAAATACATCAATTGGAAACTTCAATATTTTATGAATAAAAGATTATTGTAAGGGTAAGTTGGCAAGAGAATAATGGATCCACATGTTGCTACAAACAGCTGTTTGCAATTCACATTCCAGGCAGCCGACAAAGTTGCCAGAATCAAGGTTAGCAAGAAGGATGATGGTGACTTAAAAATATAATGAATTTCAGCCTTTTCTGCATCACCTCACCATTTTGACCCCAGATTGAAATAGAGACAAGTGTGGAAGAATCAAAGAGCCACAGAAATTGCACAAACAGAAGCTGAAATAAGGTCTAATGTAGTTTTGCATTTCATGGAAAAAAACACCCAGTGCTTTTATTTGTGCCAGGACAGAAGATGTTGTGATTTTGTACAGTGGAGCATGCAATAGGTACTTGATGATAACGACCATTGCAAAATCTACCAAAGCACATTATCCAGAATACAGTATTCACCTAATATGATGTAGTTCTGAGCGATATGGCCCAGTATTGACCTAATCCAATCTAATGTGTCTGATTTTGTAATGATTATACCCAAGTATTGATTGGGTTATTTACTGTGCAAGCATCCTCATACGTGTTTTTTCTTCAATGTCATTAATAAGTCTATCAAAAAGTTGACATATGGTATAGTAGCCGTATACCTGATTTTAAAACAAGCTGAAACACCAGATCCAACAAAAACCAGCTCACCTAACAGACAGCACAATTAACAAATTCAACAAACCAAGAATATATAAGCTCAAATGCAACACATGCCCCAAGTACTACATAGGACAAATAGGCAGATCATTCAACACAAAATACAAAGAACACATCAAAGCACTATATTCCAACACTGACTCAACATTTTCAGATCACTTAATCAACACTAGACACTCATACAATAACATCCAAACTGTTTTAGAAATTCTACACACATTCCAAAAAAGCCACAAACTAAATACACTGGAGCAATATGAAATATTCAAACACCATAAACAAGATAGAACTGTAGGTCCAACGCATAAATCACCATCATCCAACTCATTACCCACGCACAGGTCTCAGACCTATGTGGGCTTCATCCTCAAAAAAAAAAAAAAAAAAAAAAAAAAAAAAAAAACCAGCTTACTCAATGACCCAACACAATTTATATCAAACAACATTTTTAACTACATAATGGCTGCTCATCCTAACCTCAACAAAGCATGACTCCTGGTGGCAGGCTGAAAAAGCTTCTTTTCAGAAGTTAGATGCATTCCTCAAGCATCTCCAATAGATGTGAGTAAAACATTATTTAAAAGTGAAATACAGTGTCAGTTTTAATATTAGATTGTTTAAAACAAGACTAAAATGGAATAGGCCCAATGTCGTTTTCAAATATAAAACCGTCTTCTATTACTGTATTTAGGAAGACTTTTTCACATTCGTGAACTTGAGTGCCCATTCTATATAAATAAATACTAGTATGGTTTTGTTGAATAATTACTATCAAAAATTTCATTTGAGTTAATTGCACAATAGAAATAACATGCAAGACCTTTTTAAGATGTTAAAGCAGGAGCAGGTGACAGATTATAAGTAAAGTACAATAATTATCGGTATGATTGTTAAAATTAGGTATTAATTATGTTGATTATTATGTTGATAAAGTAGGTATGGCACCTAATAAAATAATAAAAAAATTGGAAAACAAATACAAAGATTATTATTTGTCCTCCTTCCTATGAAGAATTCCCAATCTTCTCTTTAAATTTTTACCAATGAAAAACAACATTGAGGCCCATCAAAACCGGCACTTGTGACAAACCGCTCTAACATATCTAGACAATCATGTCTATCTCTAATCTAGCAACAAGTGTCTCCATTTGACGACTCTTAAATCAGTTCATGAAACAGAAAGTGAGTTATCTATATTCACACATTGATGAGATGCCAAATACGATATTGAAAAAGTCTACCATACAGATTCTAATTTGTAATGGGTTCCAATCATTTCTAAAGAAGTTTTATAACTACAATATAGATTTGGTTTCTAGTACAGACAAATTTTGATAACTGATAATTGAACAGAGAAGTTGAATTGCTACAAGATCTGAATCAGTTATTGAGTAGAGGTATTAAGATGAAAAGTGGTCAAAGTCCAATTGAATTTTCAAGGAAAACTTAAAAAAATCAGCTTAGTAGTTGAATTGCTACTTTATTTGAATTTGATATCTTGAAAAGGTTACTAAAATGATAAGCGATATTTATAAATTCACCATAGAGATTCAAATAATGATAAACAGTTGAGTAAATTGCACAAATGTGGTACCTCTGTATGGACGTAAGGAATAATGTAGCAGATGAAATGCTTGCACTGAACAACTAATATTGACACTATTGTTGTAAGTAATCACTTTTCACATCTCACAAATAATTTTTTTCGAAGGAATATATACTTAGGTCATCAAGAACATTTAACAGTAATAAAACTTAAAGCGTTAACATCAGTTAACAATATAGGAAAAAAGTGATGGCCTACAAAATATGTTGTAATAAAACAGTTTATTGTTAGCAACAATTATTTTTGCTTGAACTCACTTGACAATAAATTTTTCCAAGTAAAGTGAACTTTAATGAGTTTCTGGTAGATTCATCAATCCAGTATACAAATATTGTTAGTCAATAACATACAATTTATGATCTATGTTGCAACTAATTCATTCCATAACTGCTTTACTTGTATTGTTCTCCTTCACTTGATTAAATATGTACTGGTACGCTATAGCCTATTTTTAAATTTAAAAAAGGCGAGTAAAATGCTTGTTGAGCTCACAAATGAAAGATTAAAATTTTTGATAAGAGCATACTGTCAGGCAATATCCAAATATAAGAGAGGATGTTCATACATTTTCTTAGTAATAAAATTATTTCTTTAATAAAATAAAGAGGATACCCTGTTCATGAGAGAAACCACTGACGAATATATTGATTTTACAAATTAACTAGGTTATCCCGGGTCGCACTTTATTAAACTTTGTAAAATACATTCCAAATGTAGATTTTCTACATACTGAACGACAGCATTGCCTATGGTGATAAGTTTAAGCACAGTATGAGTTGCTCCATTTCTAAGTGGCTATCAAAGATGCCTATGATGCTATGAGTTCCTTAATTTTCTCAGCACATACCTGTGCTGGCAAAAATTACATTTTTCAATTCTTTATCAGCTCATAAATATAAAATTTTCTTAACACACCACTCCTGTGCTAAAGAAATTTTTTTATTCTTCTTCTTCTCCTCCTTCTTTTTCACAACTTCTTCTACTTATTTTTTTTCTTCTCCATCTTCTTTTTCTTCGTCTTTTTCTTCTTCTTCTTAATCTTCTTTTTCTTCTTCTTTTTCTTATTTTTCGTTCCATATTTCTTCTTCTTTTTCTTCCTCTTCTTTTTCTTCCTCTTCTTTTTCTTCCTCTTCTTTTTCTTTTTCTTCTTCTTCTTCTTCTTCTTCTTCCACTTCTTCTTATTCTTCTTCTTTTTCTCCTTTTTCTTCTTCCTCTTCTATTTCTTCTTTTTCTCCTTTTTCTTCTTCATCTTCTTTTTCTACTTCTTAATCTTCTTTCTCTTCTTCTTTTTCTTCTGCTTCTTCCACTTCTTCTTTATCTTTTTCTTCTTCTCCTTCCTCTTCTTTTTCTTCTTCTTTTTCCTCTTCTTTTTATTCTTATTCTTTTTCTTCCTCTTCTTTTTCGCCCTCTTCTTCCTTTTCTTTTTCTTCTTCTACTTCTTCTTCTTCTCTTTCTTCTTCTTATTTTTCTTTTTCTTTTTCTTCTTCTTCTTCTTTTTCTTCTTATTCTTTTTCTCCCTCTTCTTCTTTTTCTTCTTCCTCTTCTTTTTCTTCTTCCTCATCATTTTCTTCTTCTTCTTCTTATTTTTCTTCTTCTTCTTCTTCTTCTTTTCTTCCTCTTCTTCTTCTTTTTCTCCTCTTTCTTCTTCTCCTTCGTCTCCTTCATCTTCTCCTCTTTCTTCTTCTCCTTCTTCTTCTTCTTCTTTTCTCTCTCTTTCCTCTCTCTCTCTCTCTCTTCCTCTTTATCCTATCCTCCCACCCTCTCTCTCTGAATGAACAATGAAAAATAAACTTTTTGTTTCAAAACAGCTGATCATCAAATCATAAGTTGAAATGTGAAAATTTTCAGCTCACCGATCCCTATGTTAAAGCAATGGCAAAAATTGAAACTTTGATCGTTCATTGCTCATGTCCACTTTCATGACTTTTTTCAAAATGTGAGACCTTATCAAACATCTTAGCCCAGGCAATGAATGCAAAAAAATGGCCATTGTCGTAACAAATTAGGGGAAAGCTGAATTTTCGCAGGATGTTAGTATACATAGTACTTACTCAAAAAAAAACAAAGTCCCGACCCCCACCCCGCTTGCTTCCCCCACCACCCCCCTATCAACATTGCAAGAGCAGTACTTCAGTTAAAGGCTTATAACTCGGAAACTAATTAAGTTATCGTTGTGATTCTCATCTCGTTTAATACTCAAAACTATTTTCTAAAAAATATGTCATATACATTTTCTATGTAGATAGCCTAGTTTTTCAGTAAAAATATAGTTTATAGAAAAAAATGTCACCACGAACCACAAAAATCAACTTCAACTGATCATATCTTTTTTAATATCGCGTTATTGGTTGTGCCGTACCTTACAAAACTTATAGATAATTTAATAAGCTTTAAAGTGATGTGTCTATTGATTACTATAGTTCAAGTTATGGCGTCATAGTGAGCGATGAAATAGTAGCGGACACCGCGTCGCCGAACCCTACAGCACTGTGTATTGCATGGCGCTTGGCTATCCAGCCCAATCCAATAAATAATTATTGTCAGACAAGAAAGACTATATATGCCAATCAATAGTACACGTTTAAAAGTACATTTTCCGAAAAGTCCCCAAAAATCCCCCCTCAACTTTTCCCCCACGCCCCCTCAAAGTTGAAAATGTTTCTAATTATTGGAAATTCGATATCTCTGTAACTAACTATCGAACAGAGTTGATTCTTCTTCCATAATATCAGTCATATAATGTTCTGCAACAAATGTTATGTTCACTTTGTCGGTAAACCTGATAGTTTCTTTAATAAAAATTGAAATATCTTCAAAAGAGAATTCTATCAACTAGATTTTTCATTATTTAGGGTACATTTTTGTATGTCAATTTACAGAAAATAGCGTTAAATAGAAGTTATAGAATACTGACGATTAGAGATGTCGATTTTATAGGATGAGTGGTGTAGAGGGGGGGGGGTGCCCCTTTGCTAACATTGTTGGGCCCTTCTCTCAGGAACAGTTTGTCGCACTCCATACCTTTATTTTCTCAGCTCTTTGAGGCCACATTTGACAGATAATTTGGAATTCTACTTGAAAGGGCAGTATAGGCTCCCCCTTTTATCAGACATGGGCACGCTTTTGAAGGAGGGGGCTAGATGAAATGAGACATTTTATGTGGGCGGGTCAAAAAATTGATTAGTACTCATTTTTTACAATTCAATCATCAAATAAAAATTCAAGTCTCAATGAATATTATCCTAAATAATTAAAGATGTAGTAGAAAGACTGTTGTTTAACTCACGAAGGGATGCAGTAATCCAACTGAGATTAGCTTTAGAAGCAATCTGATTTTTAACCCATCTTATCAAAGCAAAAGGTGTCAGGGGGTACTTCTCCACAATGGTTTTGGTAAATTAGCGTTTAAAACCAGTAATTTAAGCAGCTCTAGACATCATTTCACTCATTTTGACACACATTAGAGTATGAAGTTCATTTAGTGCTCATATCATTTGAATGTCTCCCTAACAATCATGCTATTTATAGATGGCCTTTTACATTTAATTTCACTTTTATATTCAGTTTGAAAACAAGTAAAGTTTTTTTTAATGTTTCGGTAGTTATACTTATGTCTGGTATTTTCCTTTTTTGTTCTGGATAAAAGTTATGTCATTGAGACTAAACATTCCAGTTGGACCTTTTTTAATGTGTGGACCTTTTGGCTTTGATAATCAATAATGAAACTACAGTAGTTTCTTTATTTTGTAACTGATGACCAATTTCAAGCATCTATTCGTTTCAACATATGAAAACTTCATCCAATGACAACAGAGGCAGGAAACCTCTTGAAACAATGAACAAGAATTAGACCTATATCGTCATAATACAGTAATTGCAATTTGAGTCTTTCTTCCTTCCCCGTCGATTTTACGTTGTAAGCGGTAGCTCAACTCTTTAGTAAGTTAACTCATATCTAAACACTGAGAGCAAACTGAGATGCGATGATATTGTACTGCAAAATCGAAAAGATAAATGAATAAATAACCGTTATCCTAATTTAGCAAAGAAAAATATATTTTTTACATTATATTTCATATATTTCTTATAACTTAATTTGCATGTGTGATTTTAGTCCACTCGAAATCATCTTCCGGGCTAGCTCACGGGCCGTAGTTTGCCCATAACCGCCCTAAAGTGTACTTGGAAAATGACGATTTTCATTATAAATAGTTTATAACTCGTAAACTACTGAAGAACGAATTGCAAAATTCGTCTCAAATTGTAGGTAACACCTTTTTCTGTCATATACTTAGTAAGAGAACCCCTGAAAACATATTTTAAATCAAACTAAACAATTCTATATGTAGGTTTTCCCGATAGTAGAGTCATACAATGTGTTGGACAAAAATGTATAGGACACAGTTATTTTAGACAATACAATTCCCTGAAACATACCAGTGGCATCTTTGTATCATGCATGAATTTTGGGTTATTGTAATTCAAAATGTTGAAAGATTATGAAAAAATTAAAATATCAACTTTATGAATGATTATAACTTTCTATTCATGCTACAAGCCTGCCGTTGATACCCAGTTTTGGGTAATTGTATTGTCCACAAAAAAGGAATCCTGTTTATTTCATGTTCGACACATGGTGTGGCTGTAATATCGGAAAACCTGGAAAATTACAAAAGTTTTTACTACATATAAAATTGTTTAGCTTGATTTAAAACGTGTTTTCAGCAGTTCTCTTCTGATGATATGAAAGAAAAAGATGATACCTACAGTTTGAGACAAATTTTGCGATTTATTGTTCAGTAGTTTACAAGTTATAACTATTTATAATGATAAATCATCATTTTACAAAAAAATGAAGTATAAGGGAAGCCTATACTGCCCTTTCAAGTAGAATTCCAAATTATCGGTCAAATGTGACATTCTACATAATGAATTGAAATAGCCTCGAAGAGCTGAGAACATAAAGGTGGAGTGCGAAAGATGTAAGCGAAGGGGTACCCCCCTCCTCCGTACATCACTCATCGAACAAATCATCATCTCTAATCGTCAGTATGCTGTTATACACATCTTTGGATTCATAAAAATAAGTTCTATAACTTCTATTTAACGCTATTTTCTGTGAATTGACATACAAAAATGTCCCCCTAAATAATGAAAAATCTAGTTGATAGAATTCTCTTTTGAAGATATTTCAATTTTTATTAAAGAAACTATCAGGTTTACCGGCAAAGTGAACAGCACATTAATTGCAGAACATTATATGACTGATATTATGGAAGAAGAATCAACTCTGTTCGATAGTTAGTTACAGAGATATCGAATTTCCAATAATTAGAAACATTTTCAACTTTGAGGGTGCTTGGGGGAAAAGTTGAGGGGGGATTTTTGGGAACTTTTCGGAAAATGTACTTTTTAACGTGTACTATTGATTGGCATATATAGTCTTGCTTGTCTGACAATAATTATTTATTGGATTGGGCTGGATAGCCAAGCGCCATGCAATACACAGTGCTGTAGGGTTCGGCGACACGGTGTCCGCTACTATTTCATCACTCACTATGACGCCATAACTTGAACTATAGTAATCAATAGACACATCATTTTAAAGCTTATTAAATTATCTATAAGTTTTGTGAGATACGGCACAACCAATAACGCGATATTAAAAAAGATATGATCAGTTGAAGTTGATTTTTGTGGTTCGTGGTGACATTTTTTTCTATAAACTATATTTTTACTGAAAAACTAGGCTATCTACATAGAAAATGTATATGACATATTTTTTAGAAAATAGTTTTGAGTATTAAACGAGATGAGAATCACAACGATAACTTAATTAGTTTCCGAGTTATAAGCCTTTAACTGAAGTACTGCTCTTGCAATGTTGATAGGGGGGGGGGGGGGTGGGGGAAGCAAGCGGGGTGGGGGTCGGGACTTTGGTTTTTTTGAGTAAGTACTATGTATACTAACATCCTGCGAAAATTCAGCTTTCCCCTAATTTGTTACGACACAAAACATTCATTGCCTGGGCTATCTACTCCATGAGACGTGAACGAACAAAATCGGTCGAGAAACCACAGAGGAGTGGTCATCACAAAAAACATGTTCGCCTATTTTATATAAAGATTTGCATTTTGTGAAATTGAGAGTCAATCATAACATAGATTATCATTCATTTTTAATCCTTCTCAGACATTTCTTGAGTGTGTGAGACTGCAGACATTCAGCAAATATATGGCTTGCAACAGATACAGGTCGATACACACTACTTGCAACTGTATCTTTTGAGGTTTTTTGCTGATGAATAGTAGGCATTAGTCTGCAACTCAAATAATATCAATTTTATTGCAAATACAAACAATAAATGAAATTTGAACTCTCTAGTTGTCAGATACGAAACGTGCGTAGAAATCAAGCTGTCAGAAACAAAAACACGTACTATGTTCATTAACATCAAATGTAATAGAACATTTTATCTTTTATACCTTCTTCCACTGAATTATTCTGTTCTGTTTGAAAACTTCCTTCCAGGCGTGCCCGGTTGCAATTTTCTATTAGAAAATATAAAAGGTCTTCATAAATCTCCTGCTTTGATTATTTTTTCTAGACAATTTCACATTAGGTGAGAAATGTAATAATTTCAATCAATGATTATTCTTTTCGGTTCTATGTAGTTAACTGATACGTCGTATCACTATTAGTGTATCAGTGGTAGTTTATTAGTCTTTCCTGGAGGGTAAAAAGAAGCAATAATGAATTATCATTTATATCTATATATAAATCTCAATTATTATATATCAGTTATATAATCTCAATTATTCATGAAAAAGCAGACAAATTGTCAAAAGTTGGCAACATTTCCATCTTAAAGAGATTTCCATCTTAATTAAAGAGATTAATATTAGGCCTACGTCATTGCAGATTTGTAGACATTGGATATTTATGTTTTTCTTGTTCAATATTTGTGCTGAATGTTCATTCTTTCAAATAATGGAGAAAATTGCAATGTATGCTAATTTCTCCTGTTATTTTCAGGTTCATAAAGTCACACACATCAAAAAGGTTGTGAAGTAATGTACTGTATTTGGTATTATTTATTTCATTGTTATAACTTTTATAAACATATATACTTATATTCTAAAATATAATTATACTTATTTCCAACATTTTATGTCTTATGACATAAGTAAAAAATGGCTGCCTTGTTCAGGCATGAATTCGTTTTACCACGTTTGTTGACACTTTGTGGAGTACTTCTACACTAATATTGTTAGCCTCTGTTGTAATGTTCATTTTCTGTTCATTCAGTGTATGAGACCTATTTTTATAAAACCTTCCTTAAAGATAACCTCACAGGAAAAAATCTGGAGGCGTTGAATACTGGTGAAATACTGTTCAAGAAGGAACACTCGTTGCTCTTGGGATAACGACATGTTTACCTTATTGTAATCTAAACAATACTGCAGACATGTTGTAACCTGTACACACAATAATGGGCTTTACATCTGTTGTTTATATTAACAGTGGTGCTATCTTGTGGTAGCCACTAGAACTAATATAAAAAACCTACTATTTACAGACTCGTTCATTTGGATATGCATGACTTAAGGCCTACTTTTATTCAAATAGGCATTTGAATAATAAATATTCAAAATATTCAAATGCACTCTACTTTTGAAGCCATATGCAACGACATCACTTCTTTACGAGTCTGAAAAAACAAAATGTCATTATTGCAGGTCCTTATGAAGTAGAACATTATAGATACTACTGTTTAAAAAACAAAAAAAATAATTGCCTTAAGTGCATAACTTGATATTTCAATTGAACCTCAGCTAATTATTTTTGTTGATCACCATCAGCAACAATATATCTAAAATTTCAGGAAAGGTGAGTTGATTTCAATCTACATATAATAATTAAAAATGACTCTTTCTTGCATGATTTATACTGAGACTTAATATTGACTTTATACTGAGACATATGATTAAAAAGACTTAAAAGAACTGATAAAAAATGCAATTAATAACAATTTGAACAAAAATAATGTAGATAAAAATAATGTAGTAGGTTTCTAGAAATGCTCTAAAACATGTAGATATTTGAGTAAATGAAGAATGAATAAAATATAATTCACTTGAAGGACTCCTTGAGTGCTACAAGTTTCCTTGGAGATAAGGAACAAAATCTCAAGATAGCTTCATATATATGGGAATAAATGCTAAATAAGTAGAGTATTCTATAAAATTATATATTTCAAAAAAATATAGAAATACACTGTATATTAAAAATTTGAGCAGCATTAAATATCCACCAATGAATAGTCATAAACTTCAAATTTATTGATTAACAGACCAATCTCCACAGCATGAATTGTTTATTGATTTTGATCAATAAGTCACAATAGATACAAGTTTACAAACTTTGAAGTGTAGAAGAATACTGATATTATGTTAGTCATTATTTGAATTTGAATACTTACCATATCTGTGAACATATTCACTTCCACTTTATTGACTTCTTCCTGTACAGTGTCAATCTTATTAATCTCTTTGATGAGTGCAACTTTTTCATCAAATATAGCCTTCCTCTTAATCTCTTCTTCAGGAGTGTAGTGTTTCTTATATTTCATCTGGGGAAAGGAAAAAAATTTCAATTCTATTTGAATAATAATCACTTATTTATAGCAATTTTTTAGACAGTTTTGTTTTATGTATTTAATAATTATAGTCAGTGCTTGATTTATAAAGATTGAAGTGCCGGAGCTGTAACCAACCTGAAACATGTTTGCCTGTGTAAAGTATTAGGTAAAAAAAAATATTTCAATAAAGTCAAACTAAGGTATCAGGTCTATTCCTGGATATTAGGAAAACGTTCTACACTGTCAGTCATTCAATTTTGTTGGAAATGCGTGATGTTTTACCTTTGATGAGTTGCGGTGTTCCACAAGGATGTGTTGGGGCCAGTATTATTCCTTGTGTATATAAACGCTCTGTTTTCACATAATTTTTAAGGCTCCATTACTTCCTTTGCTGATGATACCGCACTGGCTTATGCTGCAAAGGACTCCAAACAGTTGCATGGTATGATGCAAAGTGATCTAAACGACTTGAGCTTATGGTTTTATGGTTTAGAGTAAATATGCTGTCACTGAATTCAAGTAAGCTACCGCAGTTTTTAGAGTCTTGAAAATATAGAAATATTTGAAAACAATTGAAAAAATATTTAGTTGATAAAGCTTTTTATAGTATACAAGAGTTCCTTTCACATCAAAATTAAGCCTCACCTCAACTAATTGGTATAGTAATTATGGTATCTAGTGTATAATTGTTGATCTAACTTGTCCTATAATCCTTAACTGGAGTCTCCAAGACGTAATCTACAAAAAAAAAACTATGTACATGTGCTTTTCATTGTCTTCCTCATTTGACTTTCCTGAGCCTCTCAAGTATTAATCCATGTTGGATTGTATATTCCAGAGGTATGAATGTGATTGTGGCACAGTTTGCAAAACCAGTTCCATAAAGTACCTGGGCTTGACTCTTGATGACGTTTTACATTGGAATTTCCATACCAAGAAACTAAAGAAATTCATGTTTCTTCTATTGAGGCGATTTTATTATATAAAAAATGTTATCCACAGTAAAGTTATTTGGAACATGTATTTCGCCTTTGTGCAGTCTAGGTTGAGCTACGGTATTTCTTGTTGGGCTTCAACATATTTGATGCATTTTATGCCACTGATTCGATTGCAGAAGGCCTTTGTCCAAGTTATGTGTGGTGAAAGTAAGCGAGCGCATTCTTACCCTCTTTTCAGAGTGACATCTATATTGCCTTTGCGTCACTTATATGTTTTTGAAGTCCTTTCATTGTTTTTTAGGCAGAGTGGCAATCGGGGCTCTGACATAGCTTACAATACCAGAGGTACAAATAGAAGTTTTATAGTATTACCCATATCGCATTGTAGTCTTTTTCAGACGAGTTTTATTTTCTTGGGTCCAAAATTTTTCAACAGTTTACCTTCTGGAATGAAAAAAATCAGTAAATTTTGGGTCCTTCAAGTCCAAACTGAGTGTGTGGGTGCGAAGTCTGTCACTGGATCAAGTTGAGAATTTATCTGTGATTCTTAGATTATATATATGAGCAATTGACATCGGTGACTGCTTGTCATACTTGTAGACTAGGCAACATAGTATGAGTTTTATTGTCAAGAGCTTGATGATGGTCCACTATCAGATGCTGGCATGGTACAATATCTGACAACACTGCAATTTTTTAGAGCTGCCCAATTTCTTAGCATGAATTAAAGATTACTTATTTATGCTAGTGATGTGTCTGTCAGTGATGAACTATCAGATGACCTTATCAGATGATGTACCTATCAATGCATCCAAATTTAACAAGACTGCATCTGGATGGGTGACCATGCTTCTAAGACTTGATGTTATAATCATTATTATAGATTACCTGGTGGTTTGAAACCCACCTAAAAGTATAGGTACACCATATTTTCTCCATAATATGGCTCAAATGGCAAGGTGGGACTACCCATAAGGGTCTCCCCAACAATATGAGCCATACACTTATTATTTTATACAACAAAATTATTGAAACCAGAAATAAATAGCTTATGAACGAAATTTGAATCTTGAAGCGAATTCTGAAAAAAACTCTGATCATCTCTTCAGACATCTTACAATAGCTAATTGAAATAATAATTAACTCTTGTCAACCAAACTAAGAGCTTCAATCAAATCAAAATTCGTGTTCATCACATAACAGAATAGGCCTACTGAAATAAGGCTAATAACATGTAAACTGTTTATTATTATAGCTTGTCTCCATAGAGACTGATTGGTCATGTGATATTTATCATATCATTCTTCCCCGGTAATTATGAAGTCTTGGGGGCAAGATGGCGGAGGGATACTGTTGATTCTTATCCATCAATATGACGTATGTGGGCATACTCTGGATTAGCTTCGATCAATTGAACTTCTTCAACTAATGCGTCTTGTTTCAAATTCCGAACTGTTTTTTTAGTTCCTGGGTTGGTCAACCAAGATGGTAAGGATGGTCCATTCGTTGAAGTTCTTGTATGTAAGAACATGCGCTCGTGAGGAGTGCAATTCGTCGCTGTACAGAGAAGAGACCGAATAGAGTGAAGAACATCGGGTACTACTTCTTCCCATTTCTTAGAATCCAATCCTCGTGATTTCAGGGCCAGTGTTACAGCTTTCCATATGACCCCATTGTATCGCTCTACCTGCCCATTCCCTTTTGGATTGTATGGTGTTGATCTGCTTGTTGCTATGCCTTTGGAGAGGAGAAAACCTTTCAATTCAGCAGACATAAATGTTGATCCTCTGTCTGAGTGGATGTACGATGGAACACCAAACATTGAAATCAATGAGATGAGGCATTTTATCACTGTTCGTGTTGTCATGTCTGGGCAAGGAAATACGAAAGGGAATCTTGAATACTCATCAATCATAACTAATATATATTTATTCCTTGTTGTTGACTGTAGTGGTCCCTTAAAATCCATATTGATTCGCTCAAATGGTTTGGTGGCCTTGATTAGAGTCCCTTCCATTTTCATGTATCTTGGTTTCACTTCAGAGCAAATTTTGCAATTTGAGCAGGTCTTTCTTACATCATCTACTGTGAATGGGAGATTTTTCATCTTCGCCCAGTGGTAAAGGCGAGTGACACCTGGGTGACATAGTTCTTCGTGGTATTTTTCTAGACTTTACTTTGATGTTGAACAACCAGCAGCTACACAAACCCTAGATAGTGCATCTGCTGGTGCGTTTTCTTTCCCGGGTCTGTAAACAATGGTAAACTTGTACTCGGATAATGCGAGTCGCCACCGTTGTATTTTTTCATTTTTTATTTTCTGGCTGTGCTTAATATCAAACATGAATGCTACCGATCGTTGGTTGGTGATCAGTGTAAATTGATGTCGCAGTAAATAGTGTCTCCATTTCCATATTGACTCTACTATTGCATATGCTTCTTTCTCAACGGATGAGTGTTTCCTTTCACTTGAGGACAACGTTCGTGAGAAGAAGGCTACCGGGCGGGAGTTCTGAGACAGAGTTGCACCAATAGCAAAATCTGATGCATCTGTTTCGATTGTGAATGAGGTATTTTCATCAACAAAGTCTAGTGCTGCTGAAGCAACTTCATCCTTCAATGATTTTAAGATATCCAAATGTTCTTGTGGTAGAGGAAATGTTTGTGAGTGGACAATAGGGTGAGTCCTTTGTGAAAAATTTTTAATCCATCGTGAATAATGGGCCAGTAATCCCATAAGTCGTTTCAATTCTTTTGTATTCTGTGGTGGAGGAAAATTTATGAGAGGTGAAAGGCGTTCTGGATTGGGTTTGATTTCGCCTTGTTTAATTTCATAACCAAGGAATTTCAGCGAATTCTTCGAAAATTTACATTTCTCTTTGTTTAAGGTCAATCCATATGATTCAACTATGCGTTGGAAGTTCTTCAGATTTGTGTCATGTTCTTCTTGGCTATAGCCACAAATGACAACATCGTCCAAATATGCATAACAGTCTTTCAAATTTTCTTTTTGTATGAGATTATCTATGGTGTGTTGGAAGACTGATACTCCATTGGTGACTCCGAATGAAATTCGTTTGAATTGGTAAAGTTTTCGGTTTACTTCAAAGGCTGTATAATGACGTTCGTCTTCAAGAATTGGTATCTGGTGATAAGCTGACTTGAAGTCTACTGTACTAAAAACTTTATATTTAGCAACAGTGTTGACTAGGTCTTCAATCAAAGGAAGAGGGTAGGCATTCAAATTTGTAAATTTATTTATTGTCTGTGAGTAATCTATGACCATTCGTTTCTTTCCATTATTAGAGACGATGGATGGTTGTGCACGCCAACTAGAGTTACTTTCCTCAATTATTCCTTCTCCAAGGAGGCGTTCGACTTCATTTTTCATAAAAATGTGGTCATTGTGTGGATGTCTCCTTGATCGGGTGGCTATTGGGCGACAATCTGGAGTTAAGTCATTGAAGAGGGAGCATGGATTTAAAGACGCTTGCGCCAATGAGCAATTCTTTGTAGGAATATCAACTCGGTTACTATCAATCACAAGAGGTTGTTCATCACCTCCAAGTTCTAGACTTATTGTTTTGTGATGTTTCAAAAAATTATGACCAAGAATCACATTGCAACAACAATCTTTCAATACTAATAGTTGAACATTACTGTATTCCTTTCCTTCAAATGTAATATTGCCATACACACATGTTTTTGTAACCATTGCATGTTGAACAGATGCAAATTTTATAAGAATAGAATTCGGTTTAGTTTGAAAATTATATCTTTTCGTAAAGCCTTCATCTATAAAGTTTGCAACGCTACCTGTATCGATAAGAGCTTGTGTTTTGATACCATTAGGTGTAACAGTTATGATAGCTCTGGACAAGTCACCTGTTATGCCAGCTGCAATTATTGTAGATGCAGTGAGTTCTTTAGGTTTCCTACTTCTACATACATTGGAAAAGTGTCCAACTCGAGAACATTTATAACACAGTTTTTCAATTGCAGGACAGACTTGCGGATTTTGATGTCTTTTTTAGCCACAACGTTGACAGGTAGCAGGAATACCTTTTGTTTCCGATCGTTTCTGTGCGACTGCATTCAAGTGAGAGCTTGGAATTTCATCAATATTATCCTCGGTTATAGAGTTTATGTGGATGGAGGCATTTTTAAAAGAATTTGCATAAGTTTTGACAGTTTCAAGAATACGTGCTTGAGTAACTACTTCTTGTAGACTAATATTTCCTTGCTGAAAAAGGTTTTCTTGAATTTCAACTGAATATAATCCTGAAACGAAAGCTTCTCTTATGTGCTCGTTCTTGTTCACTTCTGCTGACACAGAAGTAAAGTTGCATTCTGACTGTTTTGCATGAGCTAGGCAGTAACGTGCGTAAACTTCGTTTTTAGGCTTGACGAACGTCTCTTCTAATTTCGAAATTGCTTCATCATAAGTCGAATAATCTTCAATCACTGAGTATAACTTTGGTGACACAAAATTTATCAGCATTCTCATTTTGTCTCTTGTAGTTGTCTCAACGCCTTCCAACAGGTTTTCAAATGTAATTTTCCAATGTTTCCATTCTCTTTCTGCTGTAGGAGAATCCGGGTCAATCGCTAGCTCTTTTGGCTTCAGCAATTTCTCAATGTGAGGATTAATTTCACTTCCTCCAGTATCTTCCATGACTACTGTTCTCCTCTTTTGTTTGGGCATCGTTTTTGATTTGATTAAATTGAAATAATAATTAACTCTTGTTAACCAAACTAAGAGCTTTAATCAAATCAAAATTCGTGTACATCACATAACAGAATAGGCCTACTGAAATAAGGCTAATAACATGTAAACTGTTTATTATTATAGCTTGTCTCCATAGAGACCGATTGGTCATGTGATATTTATCATATCACTAATCTTTTTGAAAACTGTGAATCTGAGGGATAGAGGGATAATACTGTGAAAACTGGGAATCTGAGGGATAATATTTTGTGCCTAGAATTTCATTTTAACCAACCTTGAATTTTTCCCAATCATATTGATCGTCTTCATCGTCAATTGGAGATGCCATAGTTGAAGCAGCAAGAACAGCAATGAACAATAAAAGTTTCATTTTGAAGTCAGACACCTAGAAAACTGAAAAATAAATAGATTACAGTACTGTGTAATGAAATTTACACCAAAATATCATTGGCTAATGTGTTAATTATTCACACTATAAACACTATTTGCCACTCTGCTAGGACAGATTTTTCATCTATTGTATTTTCTCAAAATTTGTACAATTTTGGGTATGATTTCAATTCATATGTTTCATTTGTAGCCTACTGTTGTTTTATCCTTACTGGCAATTCTCCTTTATTATTGTTTAATACGTAGTACTAAAGTATTATGTTATGAGGTTGGTTTTATTATTTTACATGGGTTTTGGTCCTAATTTAGAAGTAGTTTGGTTATTTTGGAACGTTTTTTCTTTCTTCGAGCTATTTAGCCTTGTTCTGTATACCGATATATTATGTCAGTTTCAAGTCTTGTTTTGTATACATGCAATAATTTAATAAAGGGAGAAAGCTAATTGAGTTTTAGATATTGCTATCCTGTTTCCTCCATTCATATCTGTTCAGATTAGTTGATTTACCAAAATCATCTCTTTAAAATGGAAGATGCAAGATGACATCAAGTATTTCTACTGTGGAGGCAGCAACAAACAAAATGTTTTATTTATTAAAATCTATTTCAGTTTCAAAGTATATAAAAATGACATATCTTGCTTTCACAATTAAGTATCCAACAGGCTTTTTTTGTTGGTTACGTCTTGGAGACACCAGTTGAGGAGTATAAGACAAATTAGATAAACTATTATACAATCATATACACTTACTAGTTACTAGTAAATTAATATATGAATTAGTCAAGGTGAGGCTTAATTATGAGAAAGGAGCTTTTGTACACAAAAAAAGATTCATCAACTGAATTTTTTTCAATTGTTTTTTAAATATTTGTATATTTTCAAGGCTCTTTAAAAACTGAGGTAGCTTGTTGTAGAGTTTCCTACCAATATAACTAGGTAATACCGTACTTGGTGATTATCACCTCACATGCTATGTAATATGAATGCAATGTATGCACATATCACATGCTATGTATGATAGATTAAAGTAATGCGACTACAAAAATTTAGTAGCACAGGTTTCATTTTTTGATTATGATTATTCATGGGTATTGGATGCTTCCCTTTGCATCACAATGACATACATTAATCTACAATGAAACAGACTAGCCAAAATATTCGAAAAAAGTCGGCCACACACCATCGCATTCCGAACAAAAAACAAAATTAAATATGCACTTGCACCCAAAACCACACTGAACACAAATAAATACGATCTCCAAGGGATCTGCAAACTAAACTGCTCTGATTGTAACAAACTTCACATAGAACAAACAGGCCGCGCATTCAAACAACGTTGCAAAGAAAATTTACATGCCTTTCATACAAATACCGAATCGACTTTCGCATACCGGTACCATATCATTTAAACTGGATACACTTTTACCGACATCCAGCGAAAATCTTTTCATGGGAGGGTTATCGAAGATTCTGGAGCCCCTGGGCGGTATGGAATACCCCCCATGGCGAGGGGGGTCCGGGAAAATTTTTATTAAAAGTCCCTCTAAAATCGTATTCCAAGAGATTCGAGACCCATGTCTAGAAAAGCTTAAATCGATTCATCTTAGTCCACATTATTGGAAAATTATTTATTAAATAAAGTTTTTAAATTGGGTACAGTGAAAGCTTGAATTCAATAAATCATTGCTTTTATGAATCGCTTGCCTAAGAGCTTGAACTCACTTTTCGTATATTGTTGGTTCATTAATTAGTCGTGAACAAATTTTAATGTTTAAAATCCAAGAAATACTACTTTTATAAAGCCAATGTAACAATAATTTAAAGTGGTTTCAAATTATTATTATTATTAGACTCATGGCCACCCAGAGACATTATAGGGACCCAGGGTAGTGTTGTTGCTGGAGGCTCCCTTACACCTTCACCCTAAACACCTATTTTCAATAATTGAAAATTATTAAATAATTTTATACTAATTAAATAATTTAATTATAAATGACTCGAATTCCCAACTAACATTGATTATGTATTCCAGCTATGACTAGTGTTCTACTTTGAGTTTTGTACTCAAAAGAATCTGTGTAACTTATTTTAATTATTTTTTTAATTTAAAGATAAAATTCGACTGTAGGCCAACTGAAAGCCATTCCTTGAAGAAGTTGTGGAAGCTAGGGAAAAGGGCAAGGAGTGGCATCAGAGAGAGAGAGAGAGAGAGAGAGAGAGAGAGAGAGAGCAATAAACTTCTCTTCTATTTTTGTGTAATCTCTTGAATTCGCATCGAACTAATATGGAATATGTAAAATGTGTAAAAATATAAAAATTATTATGACTGAAAGGAGCTTGATTCAACGTGCAAAGAGAGAATGAATTAATACCACATCCAATTCCAAACTTTAACTTTAATTTCGCATTTACATATAGAGTGATGGAAACTCTAAACATTGGGGATTCTAAGGGTCCTCCCCCAGAAAGAAATTGTGTTCCAGGTCTTGAAAGTGCAATTCCAAGTTTTTATCAACTCTTCCCTCATATAATTTGTTGATTGATTCATGGCCAGACAAATTTCACGATCACAATAAACTCTATGGGGTATCAGATCTGAACAGTAACAGAAATGAGCATTTGAAGCCCAAAAAAGAGATCTTTTCTCCTTTCAAGCCTACTGTGTCAACTTCATTCAAGTGGTCTGGGGGAATGTTTGAGGGTTTCGAAAATTCTAGGACCCACCAGCATCGTGTCCTAATCATTTCAAATTTAATGCGCATGACCAGTATGATGGATCAAAGCCGAGGCAATTAGTGGGCCCTTGTTTAAAAACGTTCAAATTTGAAATATTCTAGATGCAGCCTACTTGAATCTCTACTTCACATGACTATACTGGCAATAAAAACGGGCCCGAAGTGCCCGCGGTACCACTGGACTCTAGGGTCTGTTAGGCATCGAAGGGGCCTCTAGAGGTCTGAACTGGAGAAAAAAGGGGCCCTGGAGGCCCCTAGCTGGACATTTTTGGGCCCCTTATTTTTGTTTTGTAACTTGCTTACATTTGTAAAATAATGTGGCCACTTGACGTTGAGGTCCAAGAAAACTTGACTTGTTCGCCCCATACCCTCTGTAAAGTTATTTTTTTAGTTAATCAAAGTATATAAAATATTAGAATTATAGTATTTTTTTCTAGCTGTAACACTTCACGTATGAAAACTTTTTTATCTCCAGTAACCGATATTATCGTATTACTATTGATGCCTCCCTACTCGTTTTTGGGGCCTCTTTTACAGGCTCAAGGGGAAGTTGTAACCCGGAAACCCCCCTATACTACAAGATCTGAATCAGTAATTGAGTAGAGGTATTAATATGAATAGTGCTCCAAGTCCAATTCAATTTTTAAGGAAAACTTTAAAAAAATTGGCAAAGTATTTGAATTGCTACTTCATTTGAATTTGATATCTTGAAAAGGTTACTAAAATGATAAACTATATTTATAAATTCACCTACGAGATTCAAACAATGATAAACAGTTGAGTAAATTGCACAAATGTGGTACCTCTATATGGCCGTTAGGAATAATGTAGAATATGAAATGCTTGCACTGAACAACCAATATTGACACTACTGTTGTAAATAATCACTTTTCACATCTCAGAAAAAAAAATTTCACAAAGGAATATATACTTAGGTCGTCAAGAACATTTAACAGTTATAAAACTCAAAGCATCCGTTTCTCAAACAATATAGGAAAGCAGTAATGGCCTACAAAATATGTTGTAATGAAACAGTTTATTGTGTAGCAACAATTATTTCTGCTTGAACTCACTTGACAATAAAGTTTTCCAAATGTGAACCGTAATGAGTTTCTAGTAGATTATCAATCAAGTATACAAATATTGAGAGTCAATAACATATAATTTATTATCTATGTTGCTACAAATTCATTCCATAACTGCTTTACTTGTATTGTTCTCCTTCAGTTGATTAAATGGTTGATTAAATATACTGGTACGCTACAGCCTATTTTTAAAATGAAAAAAGGTGTGTAAAATGAATGTTGAGCTCACAAATGAAAGTTTTTAATTTTTTGATAAGAGCCTACTGTTGGGTAATATCTAAATACTGTATAAGAGAAGATGTTTATATTCTTTTCAATAATGCAATTTTCTTAAATAAAATAAAGAAGTAAAATAAATAATCACCCTGTTCGTGATAGAAACCCCTAAAGAACTATTCACATGTATAAACTTGCTGTGCTGAACTGACCTTTTTTGTCGCGACGGACGCGTTTCGAACCATGTCGTTCTTCTTCGGCGCTTGGTTGCAGACTGACTGGCTTTTTGGTATGTAGGGTCTGGTGGTCATAGGAAGGGAGTGGGAGGAGAGGATGTTGTGAAGGAAGTAGGTGAGGTGGAGGAGTTTTTAGGAGGGGTTTGTGATGATGTTGAAGAGGGTATGAGATTTGAATTTAAGTCGGTATATGAGTTGAGGATGTAAAATGGAATGTTTGTAAATTTCGAATTGTTTCCTAAAGAATATATTGATTTCATAAATGCAACTACAGTTTGTGAAATTGAAACCCTTTCTCTCTTATTTCTTCTACATATTGAATTAATGAATTTATCATGTAGATCAAATAAAATCAAAATCATTTATTGGCAAAACAAATATCACTTTAGTTAACATAATTTCAAAGTAAAATTTATAGTACGGTAGTTGAAGTTCATAGATTTTCTCGTGAACTGCGCATTAGGCTTTTGAGTTGCATATGCTTTTCGAGTTGCTTGAAGCGAAATCAGTTTGGAAAACAACAATATACAGAAAATAAGAATAATATAAAAACACATTCGAAATCTGAATTAATCTCGCCTTCTGCAGAGAAATGAATAGAATTCGTAGTTCTATATTTATTGTATAATGCATGGACAGCTGAATAATACATAGTATATTGTTGTTGTTACAATACTCAAATCCTTTCACAAATAATTTCCACAACACTTGGCTCCATGAGTACAGGATCTAGACATCTATTTATTGCACTTCCCAGAATTTCATCCAAAAGGAAATGAACCAAACTGAAAAAAACAAAAGTTGACAATGTTGAGATATGTTCATCATCATTCAATGTTGAAGTATAAGAATGAATCTTTTGGCTTCTATAATTAATTGAAATCTATATATCTTATGAAAATGAGGCAGTGAACTTATGTAATGAACAATGAAATACCAAACTGAATGAGCATAAAATGAACTGCAGATGGAATATCTTAACATTCATCTAGAATCTAAATTAACGTTCTTTCCTAAGCTCAGTAAAAAATAACTATACTTCATGCCACGAAATTAGGCGGCTCAAAGAAATTATTGCGGTCTAGCAAAAAAAAAATATTACTGCTACGGCCAGTTGCACAAAAGCCAATTAAATAAGGAGTTTAAAATGTCAGTTAACTAGCTGTCTTAAGTGTAACGGGTTTATTTCTGTTGCGCAAAGTTAATTAATCAAAAATGCATTAGTTAATTTTCATGCTACACTGTAATGTGATCAACAGCTGATTCTGAAGTTGAGAAAAAAGATGAGTTAGAATCATTTTATTGTGAATTATTTGAATCATTATTCAATTATCTCAATATATATTATATTCTTAATAGATTTTATTAACTTTTAAAGGTTTTTAACACCTGCGACCTAATTTGCAGTTCCGTGTTCTAGTACAGAAAACATAATCTATAAAATGTAACTTAATGGGCATTAGTGAGATTTAATCACCAGTGATCAGGTGGTTAAATATATTTTACGCCGGTTAACCTAATCAGCGTTATCGCTTGTAATTTTCCTTTGTGCAACTAAATTCTCTCCATTAATTTCAATTTCTGAAGAATGATGTCATTCTATGGGGATTAAACTTAATTGGCTTCTGTGCAACCGGCCGCTAGTCTTGTCAGACTTGTAGGCTGGGCAACACCGTGCGAGTAGTGTTGTCAATTTAGGCATTGAGGTTAGTGATTCTCCTACTATCATACAATGGCATGGTCCCATATCTGGCATTAATGCAATTTCTCAATGCTACCGAATTTGGTGGCATGAACTACAATCAATAGTAGGAGATTCCAACTGATGTTTCTGATTTATATCATCTGTTGAAGTTGATAACTTTATTTTCAAAAATGTCTTATGAAACTTATGTTTGACACTAAATAACTTTGATAGAGTTATTTTTATGGGATTCAAACAATGATATGTTTGGCAAAATGGATCATATTTATAAAAGTTACTTATCTAAGTATGACTTGGAAAGCCTCTATTATGTTGAATGTGGTCACAAGCTAACCTTAACTTGAAACGTAATTTCAGATACTAACAAACATAAATTATTAACATAGATGAAAAAATAAAGATAGTGCACTATACATAAATTTACAGTTACTGTGTATTTTTGAATATGACTAATTTTGTTTGAGTAAAGCCGCGTCTCCAACAACCAAACATGCTTGGCAAACAGTGTTTGCTGGAATCAGCTGATGTTGCCAAACATTTTTTGGAGTTGGTTTGGTGTGGACGCCTTCTTGAACATTATGATCGGTGTGGTGGGGTTAGTGGCAGGAACCTGTTGTTGGTCTTCACTGTTCGCTCAGAGACCAAACATTTCAATTGAACTCACGAACATGTTTGGTGACCCATATGTTTTATGTTTGCCCGTTTTTTTTTTCGCCAACAATGATCGGGAGACATGTTCGGTTGGTGGAGACGCGGCTTTACAGACTTATGCTTACTTTTCATCAGCAACAAACCGCCAAAGATACAGTTGCAAGTAGTGTGTATCGACCTGTATCTGTTGCAAGCCATATTTGCTGAATGTTCGCAGTCTCACACACTCAAGGAATGTCTGGAAAGGATTAAAAAAGCATGATATGCCACAGCAATACTAAAACCTATTCCTTGATTCCTTGAATAGTTGATTTGAGTTGAAATTAATCACTCCAACCTACCTTACAAACTGAAAGTGAAAACAATGTTACTTTTAGAATTTCATAATCTTCTCTATCTATAAAAGGATGATACCCATAGGCCAAAACTACTAGGCCTATGATGATACCCAATAGGCCAAAACTACTAGGCCTATGAACTTGAAATTTCGTATGAACAATCCTTATAGGATTTCACCGTGCAATAAGAAAGGATTTTTCAAAATTCGCAATTTTAGGGGTGTTTTTAGGGGGTTAAAGTTTTGCCTATTCAGAGCACGGGTACATGGCTAGCTAGCTTACTGGGATCTTTTAATCATATGGAAAATAATATGAAATTTTTCGATCTGCTGTACACGGTGTTTCGATGGACAAGCTGTTTTTGTGTTTTGCAAATAATCATTCTAAAAACAACGTCTGTCTATCAAAGCGGTAAAAGTATGTTTGCCAATCATCTGTAATGGTCATGCTTTTTCAGTGCTCAGGTAATTTTTTGGGCATACGGGATTATACTGACTTTAACCAATAACAAATGTTTAACACATGTTTTTTTGTAATCAAATAAAAATTGAATATTCGAAATAAGAAAATTCGAATATTCAATTTGTTTATCAACTTTAGACAGTTTGAAAATTGTAACGTCTTCCCGAATTATACCAGTTTAATAAAAATTATTGAGTACTGGCAATACCTCCTAACAAAAAAAAATGTGTTCTAGATAACAGGTGATATGAAGTTGAACCTGAAAAACGATTCAGGCAGTTTTTCTATCTCATGGAGATTCATCTTACTCTTTGTTATTGAATCAGGCCATTTTACATGTTTTTGAATGTTTCTTTATTCAGAGGTGGTGATTAAGAAAACAATGAAGAAGGCCTCTATGATCAGCTTGAAGAGCCCTAAGACTAACTTATTTCCTAATTTGAAATGTAACCTCAGCGGGAGGTGGCGAATAATAAAATCAAGGAACATTTTTATGAGAATGCAGCAACGCGCGTCGGACCAGCTAGTATAGAATAAAATCATTGAATGTCAGTTTCGAAGACCTCAATAAAAATATTATGACAACTTTTAACATTCTGCCCGGATGTTAGGCAAAATGCCTTGATTTTAGGCATAATGCCTATTTTGATAGTTTTTGGACTTTTTTGCCTATTCTACTATACGTTGCCTATTTTTGCCTAAACGCTGGTTTTAAATTAAAGCCAGATAGTATGAAAGAATATGGGCATAAAAATTAATTATTTTCAACTAATTCTATCAATAAAAATGATAATATAATAGTGAAGCTTGAGGGGTTTCAACTATACAGCATAGAGTAGGCACATAAGATGATGCTGCTTTGATTCGATAATTCAAGAACTTTTTAAATAGTTAGTGTCCACCACAATTTATCCTTTATTCAAATGCATTATTCTACATTGTCTGAAATAATAACAAAACTTGAAAAGAGGAGTCTCTCTTATTGCTTCAGTAAATCTAGTGAATGAAATGGTAAATAACATTGCAGTTGTTCCTGGTGAGGTGGAATGTGTAATTAAAGAAAAGTGCAAACGTGTGTCATCTTCAAACTCAGGTTTGGACAAAATAAAATAATTTTTTAAAAATGTAAAATAATTCAAGGTGAAACATCTATTGAGCTTAAAATGAGCCCAAATTCAGTAGCATGCAACAAACAACCACCAATCACATCAGTCGATGTGGAGAGATCGTTTCCAATTATGAAAAATATCCTCTCAGGCAGAAGACAAAGTTTAACTCACGAGAACTTGAAGAATAAATTTCAATTATGTGCTACCAGTAAAATGTAAGATATCCAATTATTATATTTATATTTTCACAATGTTTATAGAATGCCTATTTTTCATTTTTAATTGCCTATTTTCATGTTTTACTGCCTTTTTGTCTGCCTATTTTCGTGGTTTTTTACTGCCTAACATCCGGGCTCTATTTATGATATTCAATGAATTGCAAATTTATTCAAATATTATTTATAAGTGTGTGTTTTTTAATATTTTACAACAAACAGTAGTTTTAATAGGAAGTATGAATACTTGAAATAAGATATTTTAATAGAATAGTATAAATTCTTTTTTCATAAACAAGGAAATTTAAAGGATCCCAAATTAGTTTCAAGAATTATGGTTTACTTGAAATGAACACTAAATAAAATTTTACATGTCCCGATTTCTATCACAAATTGATGTGTTTTTTATCGTAAATATTGTAATTTTAAACAAACTTATACATTACAAATACATGAGAACGAATATGAGAGTAAGAGAGTGAGTTTCAAAATAGGGAAAAGAGAATGTTTGAATCCTGAATTAAGGTATAAGAATGAAGTTAATGGATAATTGCAAAGAAAATGTTGGGGAGGAGAAAATTTCTAGATAGGAATGTGTGTAGAGCGAGGATCAGTAAAAGAAAAAAGAAAATCTGTATAATAAGGCTGAGAACCTAAGATGAAGAATCAGTTAGTTAAGCCCATTAGGCGAGTATAGCACTGTAAAAGCTTTTAATACAGAAGGTAATTTCAAATTAATAAAGATTTGGAGAGTGATAATCTATAGTTAATGGTGTAGCCGTACAGGGACATACTGCAAATCTATAGAATGAAAGACGGCCTCTAAACCACCAAAAATAATAACAGATCTTTTGTGATAGATTTAAGTACCTGCATGGCTACATAAACTGTACATCATTACTCTTTTGATAGATTGATAGTTTATTCCCAAGTAAATAAATTTACAACAAAAGAACATTTCAATGTTTTACAGCTATTGGTAGTCTAAAGAAACTAATTAAAAATAAGCTACATAGCAACTAAATATAGAATAAAAAATTATGTCATTTAATCTGTGATGTTTTCCATGACGAAATACTTAATGAACAATCTAATATTAAAACTGACACTGTATTTCACTTTTAAATAATGTTTTACTCACATATATTGGAGATGCTTGAGGAATGCATTTCACTTCTGAAAAGAAGCTTCGTCAGCCTTCTTTTCAGAAGTGAAATGCATTCCTCAAGCATCTCCAATATATGTGAGTAAAACATTATTTAAAAGTGAAATACAGTGTCAGTTTTAATATTAGATTGTTCATTAAGTATTTCGTCATGGAAAACATCACAGATTTCAACACTGCAGGACCAGCAGACTTCCAACAGGCTGACGAAGCTTCTTTTCAGAAGTGAAATGCATTCCTCAAGCATCTCCAATATATGTGAGTAAAACATTATTTAAAAGTGAAATACAGTGTCAGTTTTAATATTAGATTATGTCATTTACTTGAAGAATTTTTGAGAACATACATTCCAGCACACAAGGCACACTTGTGGACCGCTAGAGGGAGTTGAATACAAAATTCAAAAAAATGCAGATAAAAAAAGAAGGAAAAGGATAGATTGAATTTTAAATTATATATTGAAAAATTAAGGGGTAGATTGTAATTTTAAGGAAAGAGCAATAAAGAAGGGAAACATATGGGAAACCTGAGTGATTGTGTGAACTGCAACACAAATCAAAGAAAAGGAATAAACAAAACATCAATAAATCTGCTTATAAGGTAATCCCTGAGCATAAGCTTCAAACAATGACTCGGAACAAGCCTTCTACAAGTCTTTTTTTTGTAGATTACGTCTTGAAGACTCCATTTAAGGAGTATAAGACAAGTCAGATCAACAAGTATTATACACTAGATACCATAATTACTATATCAATTAGTTGAGGTGAGGCTTAATTTTGATGAGAAAGGAACTCTTGTACACTATAAAATGCTTTATCAACTAAATATTTTTCAATTGTTTTTTAATATATTTCTATATTTTCAAGACTCTTCAATAACTGAGGTAGCTTGTAGAGTTTCCTACCAATAAAACTAGGGTTTTCTTTGAATAAGCTACTATTGTGAATTACCAAGTGATAATCTCCTAGGCTTCTTGTATTATAATCGTGTACGTCAAGATTTTGGTTAATATCATTCGTTTTTACATATAAAGTTGCTTCATACACATATAAGCAGGGTACAATAACAATGATAAAAATCTTCCTGGATTTCTTGTTCCATGACGAACTGCGTTGTTAATATCAACTTTTCAAGTGAAAAGTTTACAAAAACCACAATTCTTCTAACCAAAAAACTGACATCGATGATCAAGAAGGACGCCTCTGAAAATGGATCTCTAAGATTCGAAAACGTTCGGCCTACAGAGTAAGTAAATTCTACTTATTCTTAATAAAAATTTGACTGCAAGTCGTTGAATTCACTTAAAAAGTTAAGATAAAAATTGGAGATTTTTTATAAAAGATTTAACAGCATAATACCCATCTTCCAATAACGTACATGCAGAATTACAAAAATAATATGGGACAGATGAGCTCACCTTCAAACTAATTTTAATAATTCCAGTCAAAATTGAGACCTTTGAAAACTCAACAGGAGCGAAAATTTCGATTCGTTCCGAAAACAATTTGTGGATATTGGTGGCGGCCATGGAATGTGACGACCAATTGCTGATGCTTCTATGCTGATGGCGGGAGTGCGTCTTACGACTTGAATCTGAGCTCCGTTCGGGGCGAGAGCCTTCCTCGAATAACATGCCGACCTGGAAGTCATCAATGGAAGCTATACTTATTAACAATCTACAAGAATGAATATAATTATTAAATTGAAATAATGTAATAGGAGAAAATTGCACATATACCATTGGAAATCACAATAGTAAATAATAAGACGAAATTGTAATTCGACAGACAGCTACAAGGTATTCTTAATTCAAAAAAAGAGTAATATTTGGGCTGAGACAAAGGGATTCATCAAGTCTATTTTTCAAAGATCGCAGATACTCACACAACCAGCCATCTACATTTATCAACTGCTAGTTTTAAGAAGTTTGATATCAATAAATTCCAATTTTGTTCATAAAGGCATAATTACACAACACGTAACCAGCACTTGCTGTCTTACCCAATACACAGACGAGCTAAATATGAGAAAATCCCTTCATATGCAGGAATAAGATTATTTAATAGATTACCAGATGCTATTCGTAAAATTGATTCTCTGGAATTGTTCAAGAAGTCACTAAAGCGAATTTTTATTGACAAAGCCTGCTACTCGGTTGCAGAGTTCAATGTTCTTTGAACAGAAAAGGCACAGATTTTCATAATTAATCACAGTGTCTACTCGTCTACTGTATAATTTTATGTAGTAGACTTCTGGTATAATTCTATTGTTATATACAACATGTATTGTATTATATTGAGACGAACTGAAATTTACTGAATGTAATTATTATATTAAAATGACAAGTAATTCACAAAATGTAATTGTATTATATTAAGATGAAATGTAGTTGACAAGATATAATATTGTAAGAAAATTATTGACGAAATGTAAGATTGTAATATAATTATTGATGAAATGTAATGTTAAGTTAAGTTGACAAGTCACCTGTCAGATGGGAAATTCCCCCAAAAATGATGTTTTGTGACAAATGTAACAAATAAAAAAATTTGTCACAACCACATTTATTAAAAATATTGAGAAACTAGTTTCGGTTGTCACAAACAAACTGATAATGGTATAACAATATTTTTAATAAATGTGGTTGTGACAATTTCGTCTCGTCTTATTATTCATTATCGATATACCTTCCACAATATCACCTACGCCACTACAAAGAAAGAATATCACAATCATTTTTGTTGAAAATAACTTTTCAAATATCTACTTTTAGTTTCAAGGTTTTTATATTAACTAAAACATCTATATATTTAATTTCGTAAAGCGGTTATTTGCGTCACAATTGTGGGCGTCTGGCAAGTCGTAGAAAGATGAGAGAGGACTCAAATTAAAGGTCTCTATTCCGTGATGGCGGGAAAACTATTGGAATTTTCAAAATGTTAGCACAAAATTAGATACAAAGTAAAATTTGTTCTCCATAAGAATAGCATTGGACGTCAAAAACGTCTAATTTGTTTACATCAATACATGTGATCATGCTTTATCTTCAAGTCAGTGCTCAATATTAACATGTGGGTTACATGGGATAGTATAATCTAAAATTAGACAGTCATATTAGGCCAGCAAAAAAGACACTGTTCTCTGTTGTAAAATCACTTCCCGCTGGTTCGGAACCCACCTAAAACTGTAGGTCCAACTCATCAATCACCATCATCCAACTCATTACCCATGCAGGTCTCAGACCTATGTGAGCTTCATCCTCCAAAAAAAAAATATATATATATATATATGTTCTAAAAATGTGTTGGTTTGTTGACATTTCTGGGATAGTACAGTGGGGTTACTTGGGATAGTATAATCTAAAATTAGACAGACATATGTTCTAAAAATGTTTTGGTTTGTTGACATTTCTTCACATTGAAGAAGCTAATCATTTCAACAATAATAATAATAATAATAATAACTGGGTCTGGGAAAGGTAATGTAATATTTTTACCAACAATTAGGCTTATCTCAACAGGCCCTAATATGCCTTTCCATACGTTAAGAAAACAATTTCCTATCAAACTAGCTTTTAGTATTACATTCAATAAGTCCCAAGGCCAAACCTTCGACAAAGCTGGGATATACCTATGTAAACCGGTATTTACTCATGGGCTTTCTTTGTAATGACGAAGGTGATATTGTGGAAGGTATCCATAATGAATAAAAGACGAAATTGTCACAATCACATTTATTAAAACTTAGAGAAACTAGTTTCGGTTGTTACACCATTATCAATCTCAATCAAACTCAATTTTGAAAATCTCAAACAGTTTGATTGAGATAGATAATGGTGTAACAGCCGAAACTAGTTTCTCTAAGTTTTAATAAATGTGGTTGTGACAATTTCGTCTTTTATTCACTTTACTCATGGGCAATAATTATATGTTGCATTTAGCAGAGTTGAATCTCCGGAAGGAATCAAATTGTTTATTGAAAATAACAACAGCCGAAGCAACCAAAAAGACTGTTCTTACACAAAAAATATATAGTATACAGGGAAATTCTGACACATAGATAATTTGATTGTTAGTTGGTTTGATTTATAATATTATAATGGTTTGTTTTATGTATTAGTTTTTCTTCAGGGCCCTTCGCCCCTACAAGCCACTGGTTACATTATAAGCTCGTCAAATGGTTGGAAACAAGTAGAGTTGAAAATCAATAAAACCACCATTTTGGCGGGCCGCTTAGCGCAGTTGGTTGGGGCATCACAACTTCTGCTTGCTGTCGAAAAAGCGGTCGTGGGTTCGAATCCAACTCCACCATCTGTCATCAATGTCATTCACCTCATTACCCACGCACAAGTCTCAGACTCATGTGGGAATCATCAGCAATAAAAAAACAAATGCAACATTTACATCGATAAATGCAAACGCCTTTTATAGGTGGATCGCCACGAGAATGGCATCAGCTAACATGTATTCTTATGGGGGTCAACGCCATTCTTATGGCGACCCACCTATACTAGAGAAATCTTTAACAAGTTTAATTTAGTAAGTCGACAGTTAAATAATATTAAATATTAAATTTGTGAATTTCTCATAAATTTCTCTAAATAATATTAATTACTATTTATAAATGGCGAACAATTTTTTCACAGTAAAGAGTATCAGTAATAGCCTTTTTCCTAAATCAGACAGTATATTGTGGGGCATATGATGTATAATTTGGTACCGTACATACAGTAATAGTACAAAATAATAATATGGAGAATATAAAGAACAAAGAAGGGGATAATTCAGCAACAGATTAACAAGACAATGCCTGGAAGGCGCAATAATTATTGTCTGTTTCGTTGTAAGCTCCTTTGTTTTCTGGTTGGTTTCCAAAATAATTCAATTGATTGAGTACGAAGCACATAAAATATATAGCTCCTTTGTTTTCTGGTGGGTTTCCAAAATAATTCAATTGATGAGTACGAAGCACATAAAATATTTTTATTCAATTTATTATTCCTCTTTTAATCAATTTACTAATTTCAATGATTATTTTATCACCAACTATTTTTATCATTTCAAGTTTATTATCCATTACGTTATGACTTATTATTCTACAATTCTACATCTCAAGCTAATTATCCATAATCTTTATGACTTATTGTTCTAAGAACAGTTTTCAATATTCAAAATTGCGTTATTACTTTTCTCTTTAATGTTTATTGCTTCTCAATTTCACGCTTTTGCAAACATTTAATTGATTATTTTATTATTCACTTTAAATTAACAACAGTTCAATTTCTTTCCTGATTTAAACTTCTTTACCATCATGTAGAAGCAACAGTATATTCAATTTGGAAGCAACAGTTTCTTCCTATGCTAAAGAATATTATAATATTGAGATAGTTGAATATCGATTCAAATAATTTCAAATTTTATTCAAAAATTCAAACATACATAATATTTACACTGCTTACAATAGTTATTTATGCATTAAGAGCGTGGAGCGCGACTTCATCGCTCGAGACAAAACATTAATTTTACTGCGCGATGCGTAGCGGAGCGCAGTAATTTTGCGAGAGCGATAAAGAAGCTTCACGCGCGAATTGCATACAATATTTTTCCTAAAACTGCAGTTCTGGATTCGAACACAATAAAAGCTTGTAGTTTGTAACATCACAGACCATGCGCGGATTTGGTTAGCATGCGCCATTGTTGAGGTTATGTGAATTTCACGGATTCTATGATCCACCAATGAGACGGCATCAAAATCAAAACAGAAGCGTAAAGAAAACAGCTGGCAAGCGTAAAGTACTTTAACGCTTGCGGAGCAGTAACGAGGTATTTTACAATTAGTTTTCAGTACGTAAAGAACTACTTTACAAGCAGTTGTATTTACAATACACAGAAAATAAAGTAAACGCAAATAGAACTGGCGGGTGATGGTGGCACCATCTGTTGGTGGTGTTGGAAAGATCAAGCTTTAAATTGCATAGTTTATTCTAAATATTGGAGATGTGTCAATCATATGACTTTAAAATCAGGTTTTATTTACGTGTTAGAGAAAACAAACAAAAAATACTCGTAACTTTTCCAATTACAAGGATTCAGCAAAGGCTTAAATTGGCGCTACTCGTCTTTATTCCTTATTTTTGATAAATATTCTATTTTTTAATTTTTATATATTTTATTGTAATTCACATTCATTTCTCATAGTTATGATGACATTTAAAATGGAAACAAACACAAAGGAGAATAGTTTGAAGGAACTTGTTTACTGCTTGAAAATTTCCAATACCACCAACAGATAGTGCCAGTTCTATTTGAGTTCAATATCACCACCCGCCAGTTCTATTTGAGGTTTTTTGTAGATTACATCTTGGAGAAACCAGTTAAGGAGTATAAGACAAGTCAGATCAGCAATTAAACTCTTATACACTAGTTACCATAATTACAATATCAATTAGTTGGGGTGAGGCTTAATTTTGATGTGAAAGGAACTCTTATACACTATAAAAAGCTTTATCAACTAAATATTTTTTCAATTGTTTTTAAAATATTTCTTTATTTTCAAGACTCTTTAAAAACTGCGGCAACTTGTTGTAGAGTTTCCTACCAATATAAATATAACTAGGTTTTTGTTTGAATAAGCTACTATTGTGACTCACCAAGTGATAATCTCCTCGGCTTCTTGTATTATAATCGTGTACGTCAAGATTTTGGTTAATATCATTCGTTTTTACATATAAAGTAGAATCTAATATTAAAACTGACACTGTATTTCACTTTTAAATAATGTTTTACTCACATATATTGGAGACGCTTGAGGAATGCATTTCACTTCTGAAAAGAAGCGAGGCTGACGAAGCTTCTTTTCAGAAGTGAAATGCATTCCTTAAGCATCTCCAATATATGTGAGTAAAACATTATTTAAAAGTGAAATACAGTGTCAGTTTTAATATTAGATTGTTCATTAAGTATTTCGTCATGGAAAACATCACAGATATAAAGTAGCTTCATACACATATAAGCAGGGTACAGTTAGGAGAACAAGTCTCTTGAAAAACGGCCTACATGAATGTAATCTATTTACTCTTTCTATACACCTAACCGCTTTCTTTTGGATCTTAAACACCGTATCAAGATTTTGTTTTGATGAATTACCCCATACTAAGATAGAAGATTTTCGTCTTTATTCGTCAATATAGTATTGTATAGAATTGCTAGTTTAGTATAGCTAAAGTTTGTAATCTAAATGGATGGTTTTCTCCACGATAATAAATCGTACTATCAACTGGTAGTACCTGAGTTTCAACCATGGCCATCTCTTCCATGACTCGTTTCATCACTGCTCTTACTGTTCTGGGCTCCAAGCTATGCAACCAATCTCGTGTTTCAACAGATTTTCTCAGCATCTGCAAACAGCATACTAGCATTCAAACAATGTACTACATGAATAATTCATTACACTGAAACTTAAATTTAGTTTGCAAAAGCCACTTTGGGTATCCGAAAAGCGTGTACTACGTCTATGGATGTGATATTCACTGGATGGGATCATAATAAAAACCGAAAATTGGCTTTGTATAGATGAAGACTGTTTTGTCAATAGTCAATATACTTTATTACAACATATTCTTTAAGAACAGTAATAGTTGTCATTCTTACAATTATGGTTGGTAACTTAAAAAAAAGTACTATTAACGCATATGTAGGTACATAATATATAAATATGCTGATATTACGATGTTATTTTTGAGTTTTGTTGTGTATTCAAATTAATTATTTTCATTTCACTCCTGTCAGTCTAGGTCTCTTGTTTCAAAAAATATCATGGAATGATAAAGACCCTGTAAAGACCCGTCCAAACGGGGAGAGATAGAGCGACACTTACTGCATAAATTTAGAGCTTTGATCAGTGAATCCATAAATTCTAGATAGTAGAGTCTAGAATAAATTTATACTGGTCTAAACTGCTCCAAGATTGCAATTAATGCCGCTCTGGCTCTCGTTATCTGGTCCTATACAACCTAAAACTGTACCTGACCAATATTTGTTTTACCTAATCAACAAGAAGTATTCAATACGTTCTTTATTTAATGGAACAATTGAGCATTGATTTATAAAATGTTTCACTACAAGCACAGAGACAATAGTAGGTAATGTAGTTATTATCCTGTTAATCCTGGCTTCGATTCCCTGCTAGGATTGACAGTTTTTCTCTTACTAATCAATCTCATTGCCTATTTCCAACATTGTGAAGTCCTAGCTGGAAGCTGGATTCACTTAGGTTGCCTACACAGTGTAGCATCCAATGCTACATAATTATCACAGAAAAGTAAGCACATAATAATATATGACACACTTATTGCAGCGTGAATACCGCTATTCCACAGCATGTGTTTGATTTCATCAAAAAATCATCGCAAAATTAAACACATGCTGTTGAATAGTGCTTGAACGATTGAGAGAGTAGAGTGAATGCCATCATTCTACAGCGTTTGATTTTGCAATATTGATTACCCTCAAGTACTGGATGCTTCACTGTGCAAGCATCCTGAGATGATTTTTTCCACATTCGTACTCATGGCTCATCTCATAGATATGACACACGTTAGGGACCCACAGTACCCCTGCATAATTCTCAAACTTATTCAGGTGCAACCTGATAACTCTGACACCAGACCTGAGCCAGCCAGGTCACACGATATTATTATTATTATTCTCAAAGTACCTATACATAATACTGTACTCTGAAAACCAGCAAACCTGCGATATGGCCAAGCCCTGCATTCGCACATAATGATTGACTAGATCTTGTGCAGCTGATCTGAGCTCTGTGCAGATTTCAGACTCATCAGTCCAGCCTTGCATTATTTGACCGCAGTGCTCCTCAACGTTGAACCATTCGTCCGTTAGTTTCAACTGTAAAAGGAACGCTGTTAATCAAGATGTTTAGTTATACAATAGTTAATTGAATACACCAAATTTAATCTATTTCTATTTCTTTTGTAGTATGTATTCAAATTATGGCTGATATACTAAAAACTGCTCGGCTAGTAACAAGGTATTAATTTGAAACTTTAGGTATAAACTATTGGTATTATATCTTATATGAGCCAATTATTGTAATTTTAAAACAGTATTAATTTGATTAAGTTTGTTAAATTCTAATTATTGTAAAAATAATCTTTCATAAATTTTTACTGTAAAAAGAAATTTGATTTGTTGTATTGAGCCTTGTCAAGCAACATTTCAGGTTAGCTCAAGGTTATGTAACTTTGAGTGAATAAAAGATTTTTCTATTCTATTTCTATTCTATTCTATATCTATTGGTATTAATGGATCCTGCTCTTGAGTTCACTTAACCCATGTCATGAAATGTTCTAAGAAGTCGCTTGAATTTCTGTTTCGTAATAATTGTAAGCCTTTCACCACATGTGACGTCATATTAAATGTGTATTACGCGACAGTGAGAAGCAAGCTTGAATGCAGTGGCGGATCCAGAATTTTTTGGGGGTGGCTGGTAGCTACTGATGATAGGTGATAGTGGGGGGGGGGGGGGGTAGAGGTGTTCTGAATGAATACAAGTAGTATTTTTGAAAGATTTTGAATTTTTCATTATCAATCATACCCGATAGTTATTATTCATATTATTGGGAAATAAAAAATAGTTACTAGTGCTTTGAACCATATCAGCGATAAAATTAATTTAAATTTAAAGTATATAGGAAAATTTTGATTGAATTATGGCTGAATCTGGTATGTTCAGCAGTTTGTCAAGGAACATAGTATTATTCTGGTATTACAGTCATATTATTCAATGTTTAAGAATGAAAATCAATGTAGGAGCTTTAGTTAGTTGCAATTTTTCAATTAACTAATGTTTCATCTAGTTTTAATAGATAAACTTTGTGTGAATTCCACACTGTAAAAAGAGATGTTTTTCTAAAGTTTTATCTGACGATTAGTTTTCCTCTTATAGAAATATGGGATCTGAGGCTACTCCCCAGAAAATTTTTGTATAATCTCTGAGAAATCCGTTAAAATGCTATTAGATCCATATTATATACAAGTAAACCCAATGCAAGCATTGTATCTGGAATCTTTCCACGATATAACCTATATCAGTAGCTGGTGATCACTGGTTTGCCAACAACTGTCGTAGAATGTTGAAAAAAACATTGTTTGATATGTTAATGTAGTTCCTCATTACTTTCTATTAAAAAAAGTTGGTTTTGTCGTGATTCAATTACTGCAATTTTATGTTGCACTACTTTTCTATTCAGTAAGTACAAAAATCTAAACAATGAGTTGATTGGTTGCAGGCAATATAAATGTAACTAAGACATTATGCAGTATTAAAATGTTAACAGATTTCATACAATTGAAGACTTAGTAGTGGAATTAGGTAATTATTGCTAATAAATATTTTACAAGCTTCAAACTGATTATATAGGTAAAAAATTTTCACTCTTCCAAAAAACTTTTTGGAGGTTTTGGGGGGCTTCAGCCCGAAAGCCCAGCCCCTCCCCCCCATAAATCCGCCACTGCTTGAATGTGCTGCATTAGTATGGGAACCGTTTCATAGCGTTGCTATTGACGATTTAGAAAAAATTCAAAATAAACTCTTGAGATATCTTTATTTCAAAAAAATTTAATACTATCTGTCCAATAGCTTTCTCCACTGAAAAGTTTAAGGTCCATCTTCAATCTGCAAAAATTGAAAGCCCGAAGGTCAGTCAGTGCCCTATTACTATTATATAACATTGTAAATAATAATGTATTCATGTCTGACTTTATCAACTTGTTGCATTTTTTATGTTCCATCTAAATGACCAAGAGTAAATACGCTGCTCCAGGTCCCGTTTATCAGAACTGCTCACCATTTTCATTCCTACTTGTATAGAACGTTGAGGTTGTACAATAGACTGAACATTTTCATTGATGCCTTTTCTGACCGTTATAATCAATTAAAAAAAAGTTAAATATCATACCGCTCAATTGATCAATAATTTGTAATCGAGCTATAATCTACTAAACTCTTCTTTCTATAAGTTATTTTCTTCCTTTATTTTTTTCTTATAAAATTGTTTTTTTTTCTTCTTCTTTTTTCTACTTTAATATTTTCATGGAGCTCATTATCTACCTAACGTAGCTTTTCATAAATAAACTTTAAGTTTCTTTATGGCTCAATTTCGTCTCTTCCAATACCGTTATTTGATCTTATTTGAAAGTATTGTATTTTTTCTCTATTTTAAATATTGTTACATTTCAATTATTGTACGTCAATAAGGCTCTTCGTGGAGTTTTCTGTGAGCTTTTACATGTGTATAAATAAATAAATACATAAATTAATTAATAAATTACTATAGGTATAGAATTATATCAAGGTGCGTCAGCTTCACCCACAAACACTCTTCATACTTTATTACGCTTTCACAATAACTTTTTGTCACCCGAATGCCGAATTGATTTCTTGTCAGAACTCCTAATCTCTTCATTTAGATAAATGTAGACCACGTCTGTAGGTTTGCTCCACTGGCTGTAACGGCAGTTAAACTCAAACTCAGAGTCAATTTTAATAACAAACCTAAATATATGATTTAAATATTTATCTAAATGATGGTATTGAGAAGTTTTACAAACATTCAAGCCAGGATTTGTGGGACAAAAGTTATAGTTAATTTGTTTTTCAAGCACGCTCTCAAAGCACGTTAACAAAAAAATGTAACAATATTCTTTCAGGCTAGATTATAGGCATAGCTAAGAAGACAATCATTGAATCAATACTGCTTGCTGAAAGAAATTTCTTTGTCTGCAAACAAACGCATAAAAAATAATTAGAATAACTGAAAACAATTTCAATTATCATTAAAAAAGTTTTAACTTTTTGTTGTAAATTTAACGACGGGCAGTCAGTATAGATTAAGAATTTATAATAAATATACTCACACTTGGCCGAACGTTTTCAAGTTTTTGAAACTTGAAGATGAATTTTACATTGTGAATATATAATAAATGTACTCACACTTGTCCGAACGTTTTCAAGTTGTTGAAACTCATCTTCACGTTTCAAAAATTCGAAACCGTTCGGCCAAGTGTGAGTACATTTATTATATATTCACAATCTAAAACTGACTGCAAGTCGTTAAATTTACAACAAAAAGTTAATATTAACAACGCAGATCGTTATGGAACAAGAAATCCAAGAAAAAAGTTTTTATGGTAACGCACACTCACAACCCACTCACCCATTCTTCAGTTACAGAAAAATCGAGCAATACAGAAACGAGGCATAACTGTGAAAGCATTAAGTTAGAGGTTGAGTTCATGGGAGCCTTACCGGTGACCGGTAAATGTTACCGGTGACTTCTGATTGGTCTATTCAAATTCATAGACACTAAAAAAATTGAATAGACCAATCAGACACCACTAGTAACATTTATCGGTTACTATGAATATTTTATATTTATATCGGAATAAATATTTATATTTTGTTTAGAGATAAGAGTTACAGGTAGAGATTATTGTCAAATTATTATGTTTAAATATACAATAATTATATTAAACATACAATTCTATTCTGAGTAAACTATTTTCATTAATTTTTTATATCAAACCCGCAAAGGCTGAGTGCAGGTATTAACTTAATAAATATTACCAGAAAATAATAATTCGTATAAAAAACATCAGTGAAAAAAGAACGAAAAATTCAAACCATACCATAATAAAAGTTCAAAGTGATTACAGAAAGCTTTAAGTACATAGAAACCCCAAATCAATATAATTTACAAAATCTATTAATAATTCAAATGAAAACAAAAGAAATACATAAACCCTAATTCATCAATAAAAGAGAAAAGATTATGTAAATATCTGAGAGGATGCAATTAAAAATCCAGGGAAAACTTAAAACAGAATCATTTACAAAATCTATTGATAATTCAAATGAAACAAAGAAATAGATAAACCCTAATTCATCAAGAAAACAGAAAAGACTGTGGAAATGTCTGAGAGGATGCAATGAAACCCCGAGGGAAAAAACTTTTTACGCACATTTCATTATCCAAAGAATGATCTTATTGAAGCAGAATTTGATACAGTCCATTGATCTATACTATCATGGAATTTTTTGTTTAAATTACTTGATATGAAATGATAAGGTATCATATTAACAAGCTTGGAAAATATACAGATACTGCCTCATACAAATATTCAAATTTGTATCTGGCGTTTCAAATATTATGGATGAAGGTGGGAGATTATAAGGTGGTTCACGTTGCCTGAAAAAATGTGTATAGTTGTTAATGAAGATAATTCGATTCTTAACGTATAAATACCTTACAGTTAAAACGTTCAGTTCTGTGAAAATTGATTTACTACAGGAACGTCTAAGCCTGCTGAGTACAGCTCTTATTAGATGCTTTTGGACAACAAAAACTTTATTCAAATGATTATTGTATGTACCACCCCACACCCTTATTCCGTACTGGAGAAAAGACTGAACGATAGCATATTTGATTTCCAGGCTTTCCATTGCTGTCCCTGTTCTAAGACGCAGAAGACATCAACTATTTCACATTCAGTAGGTAGTTACTTTTCACCCATGAACAGGATTCCTCGGCTATATAATGAAATGGATGGAGATGTTGACATCTTTGGTGATGCTTGGCGGAAGTTCAGGGAAAAAATTAATTATTTGCTCACTCAGCCCTAGTTGTCTATGTCTTAAATTCTTCTTTCTGTTTTGGACAATTCATAATCGTAATCTTCATCATCGTCATCATCATCATCATCATCATCATCATCACCACCACCATCATCATCATCATCATCATCATCAACTTCATTTCCAAGACTTGAATTATTATTTTTTATATTCTTAATATTGCTGTTTGTTATGTATTTACTATTGTATTGCATTCTAGTTTCACTTTTATTTTTTCTGAAGTAGGCTATTATTTCTAATAGTGCTTTTCTTTTTCTATCTTTAGGCTATAGTATCTTTAAAAATTACATGTACGTTGTATTCTTTCAAGTTGTGTTAAGGAGATGGAGATGTTGACATCTGGAGGTGTTAACCTGTTGCCTCCAAAGAGATTGTATTAAATAAATAAATAAAATAGTAAACCATCTTAGATACCTCTAAGTTATTTAGCTTGTTAATAATATAAAATTTGTATATCAGGTGTTTAAGCTTTTGGCAAATATTTTTTATATGAAGATCCCATCGCAGATATGAGTCAACCACAACACCAAGATACTTAGCATTATCTACTCTTCTGTCTTGAACAGTGACAGTCTTCAGCGTTTGCATTTGTGCAGCTGTAATCATGTAAAAAAATATGATCCAGGTTTTGTGGCTGGCCTCTTCTATTAGGTGAAAAAGTCATGAAAACACTTTTCTTTATGTTGAGGGTTAAGATGTGTTCAATGAACCTGAGCTATGCAGCCTATTACAGAACTCACCAGGTAATGAACACTGGTTGCCTCAAATTCGAGGCACATTTTGGTGAGTATCAATAGTAGAGCAAGTGTTGGACAGGGCACCGCCTGGTTTTGGGTGGTGAACGAGCGAGCAGTGGCAGTCAGGTGGTGGATGAAGCCGATCACCAGACACTCGCGCACTGATTCTGCGCAGAACGACTCCACAAACAGCCGCTTCGACATGAACGCCAGTTCTGGTTGCAAGAATACCTGCGAAAGCAACATTTTTGTTCTGTTAAAGAAAGGTCTCAATACTTCATTTTTAATTTTTTATTTCCTCCTCTATTTTATAATAAGATCATAATTTTTCTTATTGATTTTGTTGTTAAGAATAATTGTGAAAGAGGGTTGACTGCAAAAGGGGCCAGTTACGCCATAACTTCGCCATTTGCAGAAATTTGATTCAACAGGAAGTGATAGCCGAGTGCCGTGGCAGGTATCTGTTCAATCAGAGATAATCTATGAAACTCCTGGTTCATCTTTGTAACAATGACCGATTGGATTGGCCAGCAAAAAAGACTCTGTTCTCTGCTGTAAAATCACTTTCCGGTGGTTCGGAACCCACCTAAAACTGTAGGTCCAACTCATCAATCATCATCATCCAATTCATTACCCACGCACAGGTCTCTGACCTATGTGGGCTTCAACCTCCGAAAAAAAACATCATTGCTTTTTTTCAACACCTTTTTGAGTCGCGGTACACTTCTTCCCCCAACACATTCACTTCTCCCACTACCTCCCTACCACCAGTCTGCAACTAAGCGCCGAAGAAGAACGACATAGTTCGAAACGCGTCCACTGTAAAGGTCAGTTCTGCACAGCAAGATTCTACATATCAATAGTAATGATATGTTATTTTGAATGATCAATCAAATCAGAAGTTTTTACACAAGAATATTTTAATCCAAAATATACAAGCACCTGCAGTTTGAAGAATTTATAACTCTTGAGTGAAATATTACAAAATAATATAAAAACTAACAATAGTATTGAATGTAATTTATGCTAACTTTTCAAGTGAATTCAACGACTTGCAGTCAAATTTTTATCAAGAAAAAGTAGAATTTAATTTCTCTGTAGCCCAAACGTTTTCTAATCTTGGAGATCCATTTTAATTCACTTAGAAAGTTAATATTAACAACACAGTTCGTCTTGTAACAAGAAATCCAGGAATGTAATTTATGCTCTAGTTACCTTTAAATCTTGCAGGACTCCTTTGATTTTCTCAACAGTTGATAGGACGAGCGATGTAACAAGCTCTGAAGACAGTCCAGCAGAGGAGGCCTCAGCCGAAGTAAGGCGGGGGGCAGCGAGACTCTGTCGTACGCTCGTCAGACTGTCTGCCAGATGTGCTTTCAACGTGTGCAAGTGAGAGCGACACTGACGACGGCCCGCTCTTATCACTATCTCTGTGGCCATCCTAGATTACAAAGCGCAAAAGTGAGTGATACTTACAAATATCGCAATGAAATATTCTTCATAACAAAAAAAAATTTTTAATATATATTTATACATTGAATGAAATTCATTGAATGAAATTCATTTAATGAAGTTCTTAAAAGTTCGGATAGAAGTTATAATACCTAGCACTTTAATTGAACCTGTTCCAATTACTCCACAATAACTCTAAACGATTGAAATTCAATCGACCAATATCATTTATTTGTACAAGGTTTCACAAACCATACAAATTTTCTGCGAAGGAGACATTCAAGAAAACAATTTCACGCTGACGAGAATAAATTAGCCACATAACATCAAATACTGCGACAACAAGACAAATAGGAAACATCCGTATTTAAAAATGACAATATATTATAAAAATAACAATAACAAAAACACAACAAATAATATAAAGAAGTCTAATAATAATAATAAACACAACAACGGTACTTATAGAAATCCTCCTGTTAGCAAAAGTAGATTAATCAAATAAATTAATAACTGAACTAGTATGGCGGCTCTGGTAGCGCAGTTAGTTGGAGCGCTTGTCTGTGATAAGATAAGGCTTAGGCTGGCTTCGTTTCCTGCAGCCTTGGGTTCGAATCTCATTCAGCCATGGATATTTCTCATTATTCACCCATTCACCTCATTACCTACGCACAAGTCACCATACTCTTGTGGGCAACATCCGCAATAACAAAAAAGATAATAAAAAATATTTATAATATTATATGAAAATATAATAAATAATATAAAGTCCTTGAGTTATGAGAAGGCGATTAAATATGAGTATTCATGTGATTGAAATGACTTGTTGTGTACATTTTCGGCTCTGAACAAAATTCAAAATTATATCCGCTTTCTTTGGACTATTGAACTGTTTCATTGTTTCGTCTCCAAAGTGAACTTTTAAATTAATATTCTTGTTTTGAAAGAATTAGTAATTGTACTTTCAAGTGAAATTTCTAGTTGAACTTCAATATAACCTAACATTTGTATTTTCTTGTTCAACATTTGTAAAGAAAGCAGTAGTGGGCTATGCCTGTTGTATCTTTACTTGATAGTGTTTCGTGTACTTGTAATAAATGAATAAAAGAATCACTGTCTAAACAACAGATCTGCAAGCCTAATAATTAGAATTGAAACACTGAAATTTGAAGCATACACAGATTAGTTGCCCGATGTAATTTTAAAAAATTGAAAAAAGTTGAAAAATTTAGAAAATTTTTAAAAACGCGGTTTTAATCACGCATTGGCTCAAGGAATGTTCAAATACGCCTGCCACCAGTATCTCCAGTTTAAGTGAGTGAAAATCTATATATATATAATCGAAATACCACTGACTGACTCATTCATCACAGTTTCTCAGGAACCACTCGACCAAAAACGATATAATTTGGTACACGTATTCAGTAGGGGGACTAGACGCGTGCTAAGAACGGGTTTCAAAATTTACCCCAAAATGGGCCCAAAATTGAAGATTTTTGAAAATTTAGGTGACAACAATTTCTAGAGAACCATAAGGTCAAATCAGATAAAATTTGGTATTCATGTTAAGTATCGGCCTTAGATGTACCTTGGAAAAAAGTTTCAAAATTAGCCCCAAAATCGACGATTTTTGAAAAGTTTGGTGATAAAAATTTCTTAACGTGTACTTAACAGATGTAACCTGGTAATTACATTTCATCATACCCAGTCATATGTTTCCCACATAAAGCTGGGCATTCACGTTCCAACTTGCAGTACCACTTGCAGTACTGCTAGTAGTACTGCTAGATGGATAGTCGACTCCACTCACGCTCCTACTTACAATCCAACTTTATTCCTAATCAGCTGTGAACGTCGCTCTCGAGCCGAAAAATGTAACCGAAGTTGCCCGTTGTTGCCCGAACTTACCCGAAGGTCATGCACTCACTGACTGAGATAAGATGGACGACTTTGATCCGACTGCCCCACACACGCTCCAACACCGTCGACATTCGTAAGTCGTCCCTCTAGTGGTCCATCTAGTCGTCCATCTACAATTCCAACCATCCAACAAGCCCATTCACGTTCCGTTTTCGGATCCAACCTTGAAGGTTGGACTGCAAGTGGTACTGCAAATCGGAACGTGAATGCCCAGCTTAAGCTGTTTGGTAGCTGTTATATGATAAAAACGGTTGACTTCTATCAGCTGTTCCTTTAAGCTGTTTGGCTGGCAAGTTCAGTAGGTTAGGTCTATTAATGAATAATAATTTGTTTCAAACAAAGCAAACTTATCCCGAGCTACCAAAATAATTTCAATAGCTGAAAGCCTACGTTTATTAAAAGTAAAAAAGTAGCCGAGCTGCCTGTTAGGCAAGTGTGTTAGGTAAGTGTGACTCAAATCGAATAAATATCAATTCTTATAAGAACTTTTACCTAATAAATGGACTTCTATCAGCTGTTCCTTTCCTTTAAGCTGTTTGGCTGGCAAGTTCAGTAGGTTAGGTATCAAACTAAGTAATGGTATCAAAATTCTCCCCAAAATCACCTATTTCTGTAAATTTATCTAATCACAATGGAAATTAGTTGGATCCCCAGGGGGTCCAGGGGGCGGAGCCCCCTGGCTAGACGGTTAAGGCGAGCGAAGCGAGTCTGCCGGCTAGTCATATATAGAATAGAAATAGTGTCATTTTTTATATTAGATAGTTCCTTTCACATCAAAATTAAACCTCACCTCAACTTATTCATAGTAATTAACTAGTGTATAAGATTGGTAATATTGTATGCATATAATTGTTGATCTGACTTGTCTTGCTCAGCAAGGTCTGCTAATAGAGTTCAACTGCCAAGAGCAAGATCTACTATGTATCAGAAAACGTTCTTGTTTTTGGGGCCTAAATTCTATAATAATGCACCTGACAATATAAAATCCAGTACTTCACTTGAAATTTTTAGTGGACTAGTTAGAAGTGGCTGTTCAATTTACTTCCTGATGAGATAGAAGAACTATTTTTCGTTCTTCAATAGCTATGTAGACGCTCTCTTCCAATTGATTGATTATTTGATGGCTTGATTATTGATAACTTGATGGCTCCCTTGAATGAGAGTATTTATTGCCCAAAAAAATATATATATTATTGCATTTTTAGTCCTTAACCGGAGTCTTCAAGACAAATAAGGCTTACTTACATGGCGAAATCGGTGTCAGCACTTAGTGTGTTGATGGCGGTAAGTCGCCGATGGAATCTGTCAAGCGCACGCACGAGCATGGCCGTGTCGCCAACCTCCTGCTCCAACTCCACACGCCACTGCACCACCTCAAAGTACTTGTCCATGTTCGACTTCACAAAGAACGACAACTTGGCTGACATCTCATCGTCACTGCAAAGGGTGAGAAAAAACAAAATTAGAGCGACAAGAGCAGAAACGTTGCTATTGTTGTGGACAAGACAAAGGAGAAAGAAGTATAATTATCTGCCTGTGTCAATATTGATTTCCGGTTACCATTGAGCAGCATGTTATTCTATTTGCTCTTACTCCTGTAATCCCCTCACCTTGCGGTTTATCGGGACACCTCTAGAATGTTCTTATCATGGCAATTAAAATAGCCTGGATGAATGTAGAATATTCTATTTGTTTACTTTGGAAATTGATAGAAAAATGGAGAGATATCTAGTTATTTCTAGATTATGAAAAACATATTTAAAGCGAGCGCTTAGGTAAACATTAGTTCATTTATTGTTTGAATTTCGTCGACATAACAAGTAGTGGCAGTTCCATTCATAGTACAAACGTTAGTTGTTGAAAGTGATAATCGCCGTATATTGTGACTGTATTAGTGAGAATTCTTTTACATTTTATATGAGTGGACTCTACTCTTAGCTATTATTGTACTACGGTTCTTGTTTCATTTATTTATCAAGTGTTCAAGTGTTATTTTTAGACGTTTCTTTTTGAATCATTGGACAGTTCATTTAAACAGTTATTTATTAGCTGAGCGTTATTGATCTATTTGTTTCTTGGTGATTTTTTTTTTGAGTGACATAACTGATTAGTGCGTGTTGTAAGTAATTTGTTTGAAGTGCAAGTGTTAATTTTAAGTGTTGCCAGCATTATTCGAGAGGAAGAACCTATAACAATATTTTGTTGAATGTCTTTAGAATTACTGTAGTTACATATTTCTAACTTGCTTTATTCGATTTTCAGCTTAGAATTGAGCTACTACAAAATTTTAAAAACGAATAAAATAATAGTTAGGGAAGTGATAGCCGCGAGCCGTAGCTGGTATCTGTTCAATCAGAGAGATGAGCTGCGTTCTCGTAGGTCCCGTTCGTAACGGTGACCGATTAGATTGGCCAGCAAAAAAGACACTGTTCTCTGCTGTAAAATCACTTCCCGGTGGTTCGGAACCCACCTAAAACTGTAGGTCCAACTCATCAATCACCATCATCCAACTCATTACCCACGCACAGGTCTCAGACCTATGTGGGCTTCATCCTCAAAAAAAAAAAGGTTCTAACTGCTAACCTCCGCCATCTTCAACTTTGTATTTGTAACGAAGCATTTCCTTACCTATGTTTATATGAACTGTTTTCATTATTTTGTTGAGCATAAAAAGCCCATGAAGTATTGGTAGCTCTATGCAAATCACCCCGTATTCTAATTTATTGGTTATAGTTACAACAGAAGATGATCAAACATCAATCAATAACAATTATAATTAGAGTTAGAACAAAACAATGGGTTCGGAACCCACCTAAAACTGCAGGTCCAACTCATCAATCACGCTAATGCTAACCTAAACATTCTTTGGAACCATCTTCTCTAAATGCAAGCTTCTACCGAGCAGACAAATGCATAGTGTGTTCAGGTTAGCATTATCGTTATCTTTCGCACAAACTCTCTAAGCTTATCATAAGAGAGTTTGGGCAAGATTACGTTAACATTAACGCTAAAGCTGAGTTAAAAAAATAATTCTAAATAAATTATGAAGAAAAAATATTGTCTGTGCATTTAAACTTACAATATAACAAACCATAACTCTAACATTAATTTTAACCTGAACACTCTATGCATCTGCCTGTTCTCAATGCAAGATACTATATAGCAGGCAAATGCATGGGTGGTGTGTTCAGCTTAGTATTAGCGTTATCATTAACGTAGTTTCACAAAAAATACTCTCTGTGAGAGAGATACGAGTTCAGCATTATAATTCAATGCAACTAATTTGAACTAAAAACAAACCAACAAAACCTTACAATAACAAATAAAAATCTCCAAAATACAAAAACGGCATTTGTATAAAAAAGAAAAACGTTTCAAAAAATAAAAGCATCTAAACGCTGAAAAATAATAAAATAAAGTGTAAAAATAATAATACAACTAATATTATGGTGATCTATGAATATTAAGAACTATCTTTCAATAATAATTAATTAAGTACTCACTGATAATTAGATTTATTGACAAACATGTCAGTGAACGATGTGGCAATAAAGCAGAGATCACTCAAGAAACCACTGCTTCCAAGATCCACAAACTCTATTATATCCTGAAAATAGAAAAATCGATAAAATAAGTTTAAATAAGCAAAATTAATACAAAAATATAGACATTGAATATGCTAAAAAAAAGAAAAATATAAGCACATTGTGCATATGCATATGGGCTATGAGAAATTCATAACGAGCGTTTATACAATTGAAACTGTGTGAGAATGATATTGAACAAATACTAGTGCAAGCTCTACAAAAATCACAATATGTTCAAACCTATTTGCATCGTTTTAAAAAAATGTCAACTCATTGATACGCGACCAACCTCACACTTATTTGGTGGGCAACCAAACTTTGAAAATATTAATTTTTTATTGTATATTTAAAGACTTTCAGTCAGTTTTAAATTGTGAATATATAATAATCGTACTCACACTTGGCCGAACATTTTCGAGTTATCGAGATATATCGAGTATAACTCGAAAACGTTCGGCCAAGTAAGAGTACAATTATTATATATATTCAATTTAAAACTGACTGAAATTCGTTAAATTTACAATAAAAAGTTAATATTAACAACGCAGATCGTTATGGAACAAGGGGAACGCGTCAAGGTGTCACCCCGTCAAACTATCCCCTTTTAAAACCGGTTTTAAGGTGACACGTTTGACGAGTGTCGTCCCCGTCAAACTTTCACCTTTCTAAGGAGGTGACAACCTGTCGGGGTGACACATTGTCGCGAGCGTGCAAGGTGACAGTTTGTTGTGTACAGTGACGACAAACTTTTACCAGGGGGTTCAGGAGGTGACAAGTTGTCGTGGTGACACTTTGACGCGAGTGTACGAGGTGCCAGGTTGTCGTGTACGATCACAACAAACTGTCACCTTCGGTCCAGTAGGTGACAAGTTGTCAGGGTGACAACTTGATGGCGTTGGTATATTTTTACGAGGGTACAGGTTGTCTCCTGTGGCCAGAATTTCCAGGTGACAGGTTGTCGTGGTGACACCTTGACGGCGACCCGGAACAAGAAATCCAAGAATTTAAAAGTATCTTAGGAATGAGTTGAAACCAATAATACTGAATCCTTCAATATTGTGGAAATCATTCACAAAAAATCGTAGTAATCAAAATATAAATATTTTCTGAAGCAGAAATTTATTTAAAAAATATGGAAAACACGGAAGCCCAAAAAATGGAAAAAGCCAAAGTGAGGGCAGTTGCATAACAGCACCCTCTGGTTATTAATATTGGGAATGACAAGATTTGTGAGAGCTGCAGCTGATTAATGGCCCCAAACAACCCAATTATTGGTTTATTTTACTTTTCAAGAGAATTTTTTTCATTCCTGGATTTCTTGTTCCATGACGAACTGCGTTGTTAATATTAACTTGTTATGTGAATTTATCACAATTTTCTTCATTGCATGATTGATTCAGCCCTGAACAACCAAATAAATTATTGATATATTTGACTTTTGAAGAGAACTATTATTCAATCCATCACTGTTATATCATTTCTATCATATTTAGGTTAGTCAGAGTTGGAAAAGATGCCTAACAATACCCTCCCATTACCTTATTAGCCATAATGAATAATAAGACGAAACTGTCACAACCATATTTATTAAAAATGAGAAACTAGTTTCGGTTGTTATACCATGATCAATCTCAATCAAAAAAAAAAAATAGTTTCTCAATATTTTTAATAAATGTGGTTGTGACAACTTCGTCTTATTATTCATTACAAAGAAACATTATTAGCCAGTTGATCGTAAGTGGTGAAGCTGGATCATACCAAGGTTAGTAGAGTTCCTCAACAGTCCTCAAGTAACCTCAACTAGCCTCATACAGACTTCAAGTTTAATAATGGGTTTATTTAAACTTCATAGAGTCCCATGTAATCTATCTATTTTATTAACTCCTTTCACTGTTAAACTTGAATTGGATGATGTGATAGATAATCTCACCTGCCCTGGTGAAATTTTCAATGCCTGCAGCTGAGTAATCAATCTCGATTCAGAGTGATTGAGAAATTCGGCACAAAGCACTTCGGCTGGTTCTGATAATTGCAGTAATAAATCTATACTTTCAGCCACCTCTTTAGCAGAACACTGAAATAAAATTGATTTTTAGATTAAATTTTCTAAAGCAGAATAGCTTTTGTTATTTGTAGAATAAAAGATAGAATGTTCATAACATAAAAAAATATTTATATTATAGAGGATGAGATTTACTACGCAGATCAATTTCACAAAATTATTCGAATAAATAAATCATATTGAAAATAGAGTGAATTTTACGCAAGAAAATGAAAATCTAAAGATTCAACCATGTACTCAAATTATTGCAAAATATTCTCTGATGCAACGATTGCATTCTGTTTGTCTTAAAGGCACAAATGAGATCGTGAGTATCCTGAACAACTCACAAGAGGCTTAAAGGCTAAATTAATACAATCAATGCATACACTATTTTATTTACCACTCCAACTGATGATGATCAATGATTACCAACGATCATAACAATCTCTTTGAACGTACTCAAACTAACATTGATTGATTGCCTATATTATTTTCCTGAGAGGGCGAAGTTAGGGCGCAGTCGGCCCCCTCTTACACTTAACATTGTCTAGAATGTTACCTAGAACGATCGGTTGTGGGTTTGATGTAAAGTTCAAAATCAATTTGAATTCGGAATGTTCAAATCAGCTGCTATAACTATTGTAATTATTCATTTCGATATTGAATTGAAGAGATCCTGAGCTCTCATTGGTCTAGAACCCGTATCAAATAGTGACTGCAGTTAGCAATTATGACTTACTTTCTAAACTTTAATAACTACTTTGTACCGTAGTGGTAGATAGTAAAAATTATATTACAAATAATTATGCCAAATAAATGTAGATAATGTGAGTTAATACAGAACAAAATAGCTGGAATATGATATCTTATCTAATCTAAAACGCTAAGAGAAAACTATAAAGCTGAAAAGATGAGATAGCTGTAATATGAAATACGTTTTATACGCCTGGTTGCACGAAAATCAATTAAATTTAATCCCCGTAGAATGACGTCATTCTACGGAAATGAAACTTAATGGAGAGAATTTAGTTGCACAAAGGACAATTACAATCGATAACGATAACACTGATTAGGTTGACCTGCGTAAAAGATATTTAACCGCCCGATCACCGATGTATAAATCTCACTAATGCCCGTTAAGTTGCATTTTATAGGTCATGTTTATTGTACCAGAACACGGAACTGCAAATTAGTTAGTAGGTGTTAAAAACCTTTCAAAATGAATAAAATCTATTAAGAATATAATAATATTGAAATTTTTTTTTTCAATAGTTGAATAATGGATCAAATAATTCACAATGAAATAAATCTAATCCATCTTTTTTCTCAACTTAAGAATCAGCTATTGATCAAATTAAAGTGAAGCCAGGTTGTGCCCATTCGGCTAACGAAAATTAACTAATGGATCTTTGTGCAACAGAAATAAACCCATTACACTTACGACGGTTAGTTAACTCGCATTAAACTCCTTATTTAATTAGCTTTTGTGCAACTGGCCGTATAGTGTTTGAAGAGAGAAACTCACACCAGTGATCCTAGCTTGGGCTGATATCCACATATAGCTAATTATTGATAAATAATTGGCTAGAACTTACATCCTGACTTTTAAATTTATTCCGTAACTGGTCCATAAGTTCCTTTAGTATTGCATTGCAGTCTTGTTGGATTCCCTGGAAAGACTCCAAGTTCCCATACTGTTCCAGAACTCTCTGAGTATGCAGGTAATCTCTTACAGCCTAGAACATTTGAAAAATCTCTACTGGAGCATTTGACTACATTAACGATCTTTATAAACAACTTTCATTCATAACTTGACAACACTACTACATTATACCCAGGTTGTTATCAATGATACATATTTTAGGCAACATGTAATTGCGTTACCGGATCGTCCATTAAATTGTAAACTGACGTAACAGAATCCGAAAAATATTTGAACCTACCAGCTGTAAACGGAATGGAAACTGAAACTTAGGTTCAAAGGAATTAAACTGCTTTAACATATGAAACTGGATTCAAGTTTCAGTTTTCGTTCCATTTAAGTTTCTGTTCTCTGCTGTATAATCACTTCCCGGTGGTTCGGAGCCCACCTAAAACTGTAGGTCCAACTCATAAATCTCCACCATCCAACTCATTACACACGCACAGGTCTCAAACCTATGTGGGATTCATCCTCAAAAAGAATCAAATCAAATATCATTACAAAATACTACTCTCTTATTCCTTATTTGCAAATAGCATAAATATCTCTTAAACTATACTGGTTGAATGGACGACTTCGCCATTTCATTTAATTGCATCACTTAGATTGTCATAACCATATCATACAAATAATATCATACAAATGAGATCATTGTACATAATATCTTACACTATAAAAATTAGCAATATCTGAGTTTTGTATCTATGTGATGTTGATAATTTTGTTTTTAACTATTCATATGCATAATTTGTAAATTTACATGAATAAAGATAGATAATCTAATCTTATTCCTACTCTATTTAAGATCTGCATCAATACAACTTAGAAAATTGCATCCTTACCTCTGAGTAATTACCCTCCTCCATTTGCGATTTTAATTTTGAGGGCAATTTGAAAAGGAATTGTAATCTCTTAAGTAACGTGTGTACACCAGAAAGCTTCGAGATTTGTTGCCTTGTATCCTAATCAAGGAGAAATACAAAGCATGAAAACAAAACAAATTTTAAAATTGCTATTTCAGAAGAAACAATCTTGTATAATAATTATTCCAGATAGATTCAAACCAAATTATTCTGAATTATTTCAAATTATTCTATAAAATTTCTGATTTATCACATCACATAAGTTATCTTTCGCAATCCAAATCGTTCCTATTTGTAAAAGTCCTGTCATTACAAATGTGACATGACAATAACACAGGGGTGCCCACAGGAGGGGGGCTATGACGCAGACTGCGTCATTGAAATTCTTGGGGGGGGGGGGTTCCAAAAAACGTTTTGGGGGGGGTCGTAAAGTTGATTGAAACCGTGTTTAACGTGACAACATTAAAAAATATACTAAGAAGTCACCAGATAGAATGTCAATTAATGAAAATATATTTATAATTATTATTATTATTATTATACAATTGAATATGAATTAGCTAAAATAATAATGTTTAGGATTTGTGCAGGAACTTGTGCAGATGTACTTGAGTCTATTTCTAACGAAGAAATAATTGAAAGGTTTTCTGTTTCCTCATCCCAAAAACTTCTATGTGGGGTTTAGAGAGATAGATTTAACAATAGATTTTAGAGGGAAGTGATAGCCGCGAGCCGTAGCAGGTATCTGTTCAATCAGATAGATAAGCTGCGTTCTCGTAGGTCCTGTTTGTAACGGTGACCGATTAGATTGGCCAGCAAAAAAGACAATGTTCTCTGCTGAAAATCACTTCCCGGTGGTTCGGAACCCACCTAAAACTGTAGGTCCAACTCATCAATCACCATCATCCAACTCATTACCCACGCACAGGTCTCAGACCCATGTGGGCTTCATCCTCAAAAAAAAAAAAAAAAAAACTTAGAAGGTGCCTAGCTAACTTGTAGATGGTCACAGTCTACAAATTTAAAATGTTTGTCTTCAAACTGTTGATGTTTTTCATGTATTTTACGATAACTACTTACTAATAAGTAAGAACTGCTTTTGAAAAACTTACTAAATACTAAAAATTCAGTAATTTTTCATAACTATGTCTTTATTTTGTTTTTGAAAGACACTTCTTTCGATTGTGTGTTGTAAATAACTATACATGAAATGTGTGCCTTTTATGTACTTCATCCATACATAAATTCTCCCAAGATACTACACTAAGTAAATAACCTGTTGTTTAACTACTGTCCAATAAATGACTTAGTATTTTGAATTTTTGTGTTTTACAAATGAAGTTATTAACTCATTGTTTTCACTTCCTTTAAAGGAACAACTTTGTATAATTATTTAATCTTAATCTAATTGGTACACCGAACATAAACTTATAGGTATTTCATTTTTATTGAACATTGTGTATTTGTAATAATATTTTATTGTTTAAAAACCATTTAGGTTCAAATTCTTATTTAGCTATTTTGCAATTAAGTTTATTGAGCAGAAGTTCATATATTCATTTCATTGATATTTCTTTTTTACCTTTACAAAAAAATGTTACCTATGTAAAGAATCTCAAGAAATATACATACATTTTGTATATTATCGACTGGGTTTGAATTTTTTCAATAGTTATAAAAATCTTCTTTTAGTTTTAGAAAGAATACGGGGGGCTTTTTACGCATTTTTTGGGGGGGGCCTAATTTATGGGGGGGGGGGGGGGTTTGGTGCTAAATTTAGGGGGGGGGGTGCGTCATGAGGCTTAGGGGGGGTGGGCACCCCTGAATAACAAGACATGAAGTTGTCACAACCGCATTTATTAAAAATGGTGAGATACTAGTTTCGGTTGTTATATCATTATCGATCTCAAACAAACTGAGTTTGTTATATCATTATCGATCTCAAACAAACCTAAACTAACCTAACAAACTCAGTTTGTGTGATATTGATAATGATATAATAACCAAAACTAGTATCTCTCTATTTTTAATAAATGTGGTTGTGACAACTTCAAGTCTTATTACTCATTATGGATATCTTCCGCAATATCACCTTCACCACTACAAAAAAAATAATATGATAGATATTAATAGAGCACTAGAATATAAATGTTTTATTTTTGTTACTATTTGGAAAATATACCAAACTTGTGTCGGTCTAATAGAAAAAAATTATTCGAAATCATCCATCATGTTGAAAAATACAAGTTTCAATTCCCATATTCATGGAGAATAAATTATTGGAAGAAAATTCGACAGCTCCATGCAACTGGAATTAATGACATCCAAAATTCTTTTCATCAGAAATCGTTACAACATTGAGAAAATAATATTTTTAATTATTAGAAAAGTGAAGAAAAAAGATAAGGATAACAACTGAAATTTTTTTTCAGTCAACGTGATTTTTACACAAATATAATAACACCAAATTAGGAAGACTTTTTATTTTACCAAAGATTGACTTGAACAAATAATGCCGAAATATAAAATTCTTTTTTTTTAATTTTTATAGAAGAAATAGAAATAGAAATATTTTATTGACCAATAAATACATCAATCGTACATCAATCGAACAATGTACTATTGGGCCTCGTCATTAAATTGTACAAATTAACAAATATAAATTCCATAATATCATATACGGTACTTAACTAAGACAACATAATACATCAATCAGCTTAGAAATAACAATTTATGACATTACTAGGTAGTTCAAAAAATTCCCTAACACTATATAGAGGGTTCTGTACGAGCATCTTTTTCACTTTTGATTTAAATACAGATGCACTAAGACTTCTGGCGACCATTGGCAATCTATTAAACGCCTTAATGGATACAATTTCTGATTGACACTGCAGCTTTTTTAATCTCACATAAGGAACATTCAATTGATTAGCCTGTCTAGTGAAGTGCCTATGCATATCAGATCTACATTCTAAAGTCTCCAACTCATTTTTTGCTTTGGTGACAAGAAGCATAACATATAAGCTGAAAACTGTCATAATCTGAAGTGATTCAAAAAGGGGTCGACAGTGCGCATAGTAGTCTGACCCAGCAATTATTCTTAATACCTTTTTCTGAAGCAATAAAACTCTTCCTGCATTAGCTGCTCCACCCCAAAGAATCAGTCCATACATTAATACACTTTGGAAAAACCCAAAGTATGAAATTCTCAAATACTGATATGGAACAAGATTCTTTAGCCGTCTTATCAGAAACACCACTCTGTTGAGTCGTCCACACATCCAATCGATGTGACTTGTCCAAGTTAACTTGGTATCTAAGATTATACCAAGAAGTTTTGCAGACTCAGTTTCATTTGTCACATTTCTCAGATTAAAAATCATTGCTTTTGTTTTTTCCTTATTTAAAGAAAGATAGTTTGCCTGACACCAAACCAATACATCCTCATAGGCACTGAACATCTGGGTCCTCAACAAATTCAAATCCTCATTACTTGAGAACATAGATGTATCATCGGCATAGCATATAACCTGGCTGTCCATACCAAAAGGGATATCATTAATCATTATAATGAACAATATTGGGCCCAGAACTGATCCCTGTGGAACCCCATACCTTATATTACATGCTTGAGAGAAGCTACCACCAACACAAACTGTCTGTCTGCGATCTGTCAAATATGACCTCAAAAGCTCATTAGCGGGACCAACAATACCATAATAAGCAAGTTTTGATAACAATATATTGTGGTCAACAATGTCGAAGGCCTTACTGAGGTCGCACATGGTTATACCTGCAAGACTCTTCTTTTCAAAGCTATTGAGGATATTTGAAACAAGTTTGTCAACAGCATGAATTGTAGATCTACCGGTTCTAAATCCGAACTGAGACGATGAGAAGAGCCCCTTATCTTCAAAATATTCACACAGTGGTCTTGCTATTACCGTTTCGTAAACCTTTGCAAAGATTGGCACTACTGATATAGGCCTGAAGTTGGCAGGATTGTCTAAACTACCACTCTTATGAATTGGTACGGTTTTAGCATGCTTGAGGCAATACGGAAAAACTGCATCCTCAATACAGTCATTAATACAGGTGGTAAGTGGATATACAACAAACGATATAACAGTCTTGATAAGTGAGCTTGAAATGTATACAGTCACCTGTAAAGTAGAGGATATTGATTCTGAAAACGTTGTTATAGAACCCATATTCTTTGCAAGCATATCCATCTCATCCTCCATTTTTTTGAAATCACTCTTCATCTAAAAACAAAATATTAGGCTACAAATTAAAAAATATTGATTGTGAGAAAAAATCAACACTTACACAACAATCTGAGGAATTTTAAAAATCAATTAAAACTAATTTATGTAGTTTAAAGCACGATTTGCAGTTAGTACTGGACTAAGGGTTTTGGCAACCATAAAAATGGATAATACTCTAAATTACGTTCAGTTTGAAATACCGTACAGGACAATTTAACAAACTGACAAATAACAGAAACAGAATTTATTATTTATTAAGTTCGAATTCCTCAAAGTAGTATTAATTTATACTGAAGTCTTCCGCAATGGCGGAGATTGACAACAGCATTGAATAGCTGATGGCAATCGATGAATGCTATTGTACAAAAATATCAGTCACCGTCGGGAATCGAACCGCGGACCTCCCAATATTGCCAGTCGGGCTCCTTAACCACCAGACGATAGTGGCCCTTCTGCACAGCAGCATTCGTGAGATACGCTCCGATATGGCCAAGTTTGAAATGAGTGCTGCTGTGCAGAAGGATCACTATAGTCCAGTGGTTATGGCACCCGACCGGCAATTGGGAGGTCCGCGGTTCGATTTCCGGTGGTGATTGATATATTGTACAGTAGCATTCATTGATTTCCATCAGCTATTCAAAGCTGTATTCAAAGCAATGTCAATATCCGACATTGCGGAAGTTTTCAGTATAAATTAATACTACTTTGAGGAATTTAAAATTCATAAATTCTGTAAATTACGTTGTTAGTAAAGCACTCTAATTTAATTTCATACTAGCAGGTTGACCGATTCAATTGATTTCTTGAACGTCACATATGATAAACTATTTACGAATTCAATTTGATAGTCTATTTTTCTTATGGCTCTATCCCTTCTTCTTTTTCTATTTTTTCTCCCTCTTTACTTTTCTCCTCATTCTCCTTCCTCTATTCAATCTGGTCCTCTACAGCGCTGGATTTTTGTGGACAGAGGACTGAGATACATTAGATTTCATCTCTTCTAATGCGAAAAAGTATGTAATACATTACAATGTATTCAATTGTGCGAGTTCATTCAACATTCCCTTCTCTTGATGTTTAAATTACTAGAGTAAACAGAACATTGAACTGTAATAGTCCGTATTAATGAATGGAATTTTAAAGATTCACATAAAATAAGTACAAATTACTACCGTATTTTTCACTTGTTCTAAGAAGAATAAAATAAATTTGTGGTTAATACTTAGATACCATAAATAAACAAATTTCAAACATCACTGAAGCGCATTAGATTGAAAGAGCAGAGTTATTCGTGGAAGAAATAGATCAAGACACAGTTAAGGAGGAAACTTGCATGATACTAAAATGAAATACATAAAAACTGGAAACTGCAAAAGAGTTTGTAGTGGATAGAATACCTATGAGACATCTTGTTTTATACGGTTACCAAAAAGGTGTTTTCCCATCGATAAATTCTTGAAGTTTTTGTACCAGTGAAATCTTATTCATATTTATATGACTATTAGGTTTTTGAGTTTTAAGAATATATTTATTCGGAGGAAATAAGTAGGAGAACAGCCCTAGCCTTTTTTTTTTGTTGATGAATACTACATAGATCTGAGACCTGTTCGTGGATAATGAGTTGGATGATGGTGATTGATGAGCTGGACCTACAATTATAGGTGGGTTCCGAACCTACGGGAAGTGATTTTACAGCAGAGAACAATGTCTTTTTTGCTGGCCAGTCTAATCGATCACCTTTACAAAGAGTGCCCGGGAGAACGCAGCTTATCTCTATCTGACTGAACAGATACCTGCTACGGCTTACGGCTATCACTAATACGTATATTAGAAAGCCAATATTTAGAATAAATATAACTCTAAAATTGAAATCTAGAGACTTCATGAGTGAATAAATATCAATTTCAGTCTAATATTACGGAGTAAAAATGGAACAACAACCACAATAAATAATATTACCTTTCTAATAGTATCCGTGGCCGAAATAAACTTGTTGTAATTCTCATAAACAAGTGTTTGCATTTCTGAATGCAGTGACTGAGTATCTCCAACAACTTCTGTTTCCTTATCCATCACTTGTTTCAGCGAGTTCTCCTGAAAAATTATTGATAGAAATCACTTTATGATTGCAAAAAAACAGAGATTACTTGTATACTTGAAAATAAATTGATAAACACTTTTTCAGAGTTTATAAAGTTTTTGAGGGTGGATCTCACAAGTCTGTGAAATTTTTCAATTGAATTTTTGAAGTGGCATTCATTAACGAGCAGTCGTTAGAGAACGGGTTGAAGTTTTTCGCTTCCAACCACTGCACACCCTAAAAAGTAGCATATCTCTATTAATTGTTGGCCAATCTTGGAAAATGAGGTATCGTTGGATTTGCAATAAAAATATCTAAAAAACGTTATTCTAGTCAAATTTTGATATCATCAGCCATTATTAATTTAATCCTGTTCAAAGATTTTAAATGGCCGCCATTTTGTTTTTTGATGTCGGAAAATTTTGATTAATTTTTTTAAGATTGTTTTAATTGTTATAAAGCTGTTTGAAAAATTTCAAAATTATGCATTCAGAGGTGTTCGAATAAAAAAATAATGAGTGAAAAAAACAAAGTGGCGGCTGTGTGAGTAACTGGGGATTTTAGAAAATTTCTATTACGATATTTACTTTTGTTAGTGGTCCAGAAACACTGCCTAGAAGTATTGGTAGAGAGTTCCGAAACATCTGTATATATATATACAACTCTCATACAAAATAATTAATAAACGAAAAAAAATTCTACTCACGAAAAAGGCGCTTTAGTCCTTTTTGATTGTGAGCAGGAGACACTAATCTTAATAAAGACGTTTACAACTACCACTTGAGATGATCTAATGTTTCAGTATATAATTTAAATAGTAGCAGCCCCCTTGTTGAGAAGACCAAGAGCTTGAAAAGCAAATATACTTTCTACAAGCTTCCTGACTAAACGTATCATACCGATAATAATCTATCAATGTTAACATCAGTGATCATCTTTAAAAACTATCATCGTGATAGCAGAAGTTCTAAGATCAACGGTTAATATTTTGTTTAGAACTAGCATTAATTATTAGGATAGCAATGACACCACATACGAATTTGAATGTCATTTTAATAGTTGACTATTTAAAAATTGGGAATCAATTGCGTTGTTCAACTATATCGTTTGTGTCAGACGCGTTTCGAAATTTTGTATTTTTTAAACCTCGGGTATCAAGTAACTTAGTAGGTTGTTACTTTCATATGATGTAACTATGGTAATGAGTGCAGCTAGTGAACATTTTTTGGCTTATAAATTAATGTCAAAATTCCAAATTATCTTTTTTTCAGACTGCGTTAGTGTTTGCTTGAAATGAAAAAATTAATATTCTTTATCTGCAAAAGACTTGTGAGTGTGAATAATTATTGTGCTTCAAAGAGAAATTTCAAGTGAAACAGCGACCTAACCTAAGATTTTGATCCTACTTTAAAATTTTGTGAAAAACAGTTTTGGGCGATAGCCTGTTGTATTCACATTTATTGTATGCTAGTTGAATGAATAAATAAATAAATAGCCTATGCCAAAATGTGTAGCATACTGCCCATTTCAACTTTAAAATTTGTCATGTGGGCCTAAAATAGTAGATATGCCGACGTCTAGATTACTCAACACGATAGAAAATACAGGATTAGGAATTAAATAATAACATTACCTTTAATATTTTTTGAAGATACATATCCGGATTGAAGTATGGACCATTGATATCGTATGGATTTCCCAAAGGTTTACCCCTTTCTTCATTTCTAGACATCGTTATTGGTAAGGATCAAATTCACAAATTAAAAGTCCATCGAATCACACGAACTTTATCTGAGAGTAATATTGAAATATCAGAGGTGCAATCACTGGGAAAACACACTTCTTCGAACACAATTAATTCCACCGATTTCAAATTAATTTTGCAAGCCCAGCATAGATACTTCAGGTGAAGAATGATTGTTCCTTAATCACTAAAATCGCAATATATGCATAAAGCCATAACGCACAATATATTCATCTTCATACCTTTCACCATTGTTATGTTGTATAATTATATCAATGTTTTTCATACATAACCTCAATATTTCATGACAGCCAGGCAGCTGATAGCTGACAGCTCAGCTTGCAATATCTAAACGAATCCTCAAGGTGTATCGATATGAAAGATCGATCATAATGAATTATCAAAATAATAAATATATCATTTGAAACTCTATCACGAAATCAGGAAATTGCAGAAGTCAGGAATTAAATTATTTTATAGCATGTTTAATTGTTTATCATGAGATATATTTTATTTCCACATTCCTGGAAGTGAAGATAATCTCGATAAGCATGGGCTTGATCATCTGTTCGTTGCCATTTCCAATTCCAAATTCCAAGCTCCCAACGTCAACATTGAACATTACCCAAGGCCAAAGACTTGAGATAAGAAGTGTCGTCGTTATATTCACTATTCTGTTTAAAAAATTGTAATTGTAATTAAATTGGGCGTTAGTGATCACAAATTTGGAGATTTCAAGGATTATTACCAACAAAAATGTCAGAATACGAGAAGCCTCCTCCTTACAGCCCTTACAGCACTCACCCACCAGGTAAACAGGTTATATCTTGTAGGTTACTATTAAACCGTTTTATAATAAATAAAATTTGCAATTGAATTAGCTTTTATATCCACTACAAATTTGCAATTGAATTAACTTTTATATCCACTACTCGTTTCATGGTTACGATAATACATAAAATATTCTGAATTGGATAGAATGTTTCGTTATGATGGTTGCATCGTACAATGTAATTTTCATACTAAGTTATGCACTTATCCGTATTACATAACCATGATATATCATCTTTACAGATGGGTTAAAGATAGAAATCCTCATAAAAAAGATGGTTAAATTGTAACTGACACAATATTTCGAGTATGTAATATTATATATTTATCCAGAAATTGCTTCATTGACGTTGGTCTTTTTCTGTTCCTTCATAATAGAACCAGCTCACAATCTTCTTTGATGACGGAACTCGATAGTGAACTAACTACCAGCTTTTTAACTTGACAGAAAATTATAATAAAAACTAACGATGATTGAATTATATTTATTCGTTTATCGAATAAATACTGGATACCGTCTAAATCACAGTAGATCTGACTGCCCCTGCAGTCATTCACAGAGGATGACAAAACGATATAAGTTATTATTTGCAACTGGCAACTATCAAAATATTCAGAGATGGATAGATCACAAACTACTAACACGCTACTAGACGTTTCGTACAATTGTCTTTGAGTCGAATAGCAATTGTTGAATATTTTTTTGTTTTCAGCTCAAACACATCATCCAGCAGCCAACACGTATCAATCATTCCCTCCCTTGCAACCTGTTAGTGTTCAGCCAGTTCCTGGTTATGGCAGTACTGTGGTGACAGTTGATCCACAACCGCAAATAATTATCATTGGAACCTGTCCAGCATGTAGAGTAAGTCTAATCTTGGAATTTTAAGAATTGTAATTTCAATTGGTTTTCTAAGAATTCCTCTTTTCTTCTACATTTAGAATTATTGAAAAATATCTGTTGATTTCAAAAAGTTGCAAGCAAGGGCGGTTTGTAAAAATACTTTCCAGCTGGGACCGCTCTGGTTACAAAAATCTCAAAGCCTGAAATTTTCTGCCAATGCCCAAATCATAGTCAAAGAATGCATTATTCCTAACTTGAACACTTCAAATCATCTGACAGAATTAATTTATTCTCTCACATTTTCCATCCTTTCAGTTCTATAGTTATCTTTATTCTCATTCTATATTGAACTTTGACTATAAATAGGGAACATTTATTTACTTTGTTACTTATCTCTTCTTTGTGTAATATATTTTTCCTACAGTTACCTCACAAAGCTGCTTTCTATGCACTCATGACACGCAAAACAGCTGATTCTTGCACTATTTTACTTTGCTGCACTTAAGAAACTATTCTGCACTCGCCTTGTGCGGAATGCATATTTTCTTCTGTACAGCAAAGAGCTTCTTTGCACACGAGTTACACAAATAACTATTTCTTCTCTCAACATAGTCATGTGGCAAAGTGAGTTCAAACTTCGCCACGCCAAACAAATGAAAATTATTTAATTTTTAAATGAAATTTATTCTATGTACTTGGAAATGAGTGACTACTCATTACTTTATTGGCAAAGCATTTTCGTTCCCAAGTAGGAAAATAATCAGCTTCTTTTCTTATTGATAGTTTATGTAGTCTAGTAGAATAAATTAGTCACTTCGAAATAGCCTATATATTGGCACAAACAGTATTTACTACATTTGCAAGTTGTGTGAATCATGTTCTGGTATTTAATGCACAAAGTTTTTCATTTCATTTATCCGCTTATGAATATGACTAAGCGTTGATAACATTCATTTATAATGATAAAGATAAATAGCTCGGACTGTTCTGCCATTATCAATCCCTACAAAACTTCAGTTATTCTCATGGACTACTTAGAGAAAAGTCTATTGAGATTGATAAGATTGCAACACTCAGTTAACTATATGCTCCTACTCTTATGTGGGTGGGTGTGACAAATTCTTGCTGTATCTATGACTGTACTATTTATTGCGTCACCATTATTAGTACTGAGCAAATTAGTAATGTAAAAATTCTATTCATCCATTGTCATATTTCTGTAAAAAGTTTTTGTTGTTTCTCTTTCCAGGTAGGAATAGTAGAAGACGATTATACGTGCCTTGGAATATTCTGCGCCATATTTTTCTTCCCAATTGGAATTCTGGCCTGCCTTCTATTGAAAAACAGAAGATGTTCAAATTGTGGTGCTTACTTCGGTTAGAACTTCAATTTCCAATTTGAAACAGTCGTCGTGAACATGCTGCTACAAAGAAGTGTGTGCATATTGTGATAATAATGAAGATATTACCATTGTATTAACACCAAAAACAATCTCTCCATTCTAATTCTATCATAGTTTTCCAACCTGCATAAAACAGCTTATTTTAAAAAACTGAGATTAGGGGTGTTTATGAGGTCTGAGATTCATAACTTTCCAGTGGAAATAAGTAGACCCAGATTGAAATTACAAGGGAAATTTTTCTGGCTTGTATTAATATCCTTCCTCGAGAGTTCACCTTTCCCAATTATAGATAGATAAAATATTATTATTTGTTGTAAAATAATATTTTTAACTTAGAAGAGGATTTACATGATGTAAACATTTTTATTATTATTAGTTAGTGATTTCCAGTTGTGCCTAAAAAATATAAAGGAATGAAACAGTTTTTCAATTTGTCTTCAACAGATAATCCTCATAAATTACCCCCATAATTAATTTGTCACACAATTTAATTAATGAGTTACAATAAACTCACTGCAGACACTTTCTCAAGTCCTAAATATGCATACTTTCAATATGTATAATACGATTTTGATCTTGATATTTCCTCAAATTGTGTAATAATATCTTTATTAATGGTGACATGAGTTCAGGTTTATCATAATAAAAGTGAAAAATGTCCCAGACATAATTGGCCACCTTAATATTGTTGATAGAATTATTTTTATCATTAATAAATATTGTGTTTAGAATAGAAACCTATTTAATGGAAACTATTTGTATTAATCATATTTTTATCCAATTCAATGCAGAGTGTTGTGTATAAAACTGATGGTTTTTTATGGTTGATTTATGTATTTATGATCAACAAAATAAATTTATATTATGTTTAGTAAACGTTTTCTGTATTTTGGGGCCTCCTTGATAATCATATTAATTGAAATTTGTGTCATCAAACATTGAAACCCCTTGGTTTCCTTCTTACCTTTACTTGGAACATTACTTGTATTGCCCGTGGGAGCATCAAATTTTGCTTAGTAATTCCATGTTAACAATTTTATATACTTATATATAACAGTATTCATACTACTAACTTGGCAGATGTAGGTAAAAGTAATACTTTTAAATCAGACTTTACTTCATATTTAACGTTTATCGTTCAAGTAACACCAAAAGCAATATTACTTCTGATAATTCTACACAATATTCATTAAGATTTATATGAGATGGTATTTTCGAGATACGCTATAAATTGTGTAAATCTACACGATATAGATAATAATTATGCAGCCGATTTCTACCGTGAGTGACTTTAGACCTCAACAATAAGTTTTTCAGTAGCTGCATTTACACTTTGTAACAAAATAAAACTGTTATACAACAAAGTTTCTTTTGTATATTTTCATCATTAGATTTTCATTTACATAACAATGTCATGAACAACTTTCATTATAAATCCTTGTTTATCAAACTATCAACCAGTTGCACGAAAGAAAATTAAATTTGACCACTGTAAGATGATGTCATTTGACGGAGCCAGTGCAACGACTTCCCTATTGAGCTCTGTAAAATGACGTCATCTTACGGTGGTTAAATTTAATTTTCTTTCATGCAACTGGCCATAGGTTGTATAAGATTGTTACATTGTTGCAAAATAAGAAGAAAGGTTGGTTGTGGTCAAGGCGTTTAAAATATAGGAGGCAAGATTAATAGAAATCTTGTACAGGAGGTAGTGATGTGGGCTGGGTAACTACCCAGTGGGTAGGTATTTATAAATTGAGTATTTACCCCAGGCCAGGGTAAATACCCAAAAACTGGGTATTTATTATTTTTATTGAATTTATAAAAGACAACTCAATTTTTATGATTGCAAAAAGACAACTCAATCTTCTCTAAATTCAATAATAATAATAATAATAATTAAAAAATAATAAAATTAAATAATTAAAAATTAAAATAATAAAAAATAAAAATAATTAAAAATAGAGAAGATTGAGTTGTCTTTTTGCAATCACTATCCTGTAAGAATAGTAAAATGATGATAGAATTTGTTCAACAATTTTTCATATGGTCCCCACTAGCATTTTACTTCTGAGCATGATCGACATAAATACCCAGGTGCTGGGTATATATGATTTTCTTCGTTTTTTGTGGAGATTTTATTAAAAATGACAAAAAGAATTTAAATAAAATTATCAATTATTATTTAGAGAAACGAAAATTTTACCTAATATGTGTAAACTAACCCAAGGAAATAATAAAACTCAGTCTGTAGGATGGTAAGATTCAATAATTTTTTTAAAAGGATTTTTGTTCAAGATCTTTTGTGTAGTACTAAAATAGATCATACTTTTGACTGCAAGTCGTTGAATTCACTTGAAAAGTTAATATCAACAACGCAGTTCGTCATGGAACAAGAAATCCAGGGACTTTTATAAACTCTATGGCACAGCATTAAAATTAGACCAAAAGACAGAAGGAATTTTTAAAATAGGTTTATCCAGATTGGAGCTAAGAGTCAACACTGAATGTCCGCATATTCATCTACATTGAACGTTTTATTACTTTGTCCCTACATCTCAATTACACCATGTTATAGACTATCCCAATCTATATAAATAAAATTAGAGTTTTGTCTGTACATTTATCAGAATTATATATTTTTTGGTTATTTTTACGTTTTATACATTAGATAAGCCGAAAATAGTCTTATCTCACTTTCTGTCTGTCTGTCACGGCCGCAACGGCATTTTACGCGGCCTTCTCCTCAAAAACGAGAGCATCGATCGGGATTTTAGTTATTGAACAGTATTGAACACTTTATTGACAATGTCTTTAGCTATAAAAAACTAAATTAACTTTCTTTTTAACTGAGTAATAAACGTTTAAAAACAAGGTATTTTGCGATTTTGGATACATTTTACGCGGCCTTCTCCTGAAAAACGAGAGCATCGATCGGGATTAAAGTTATTTATCAGTATTGAAAACCTTTTTGACAATGTCTTTAGCTATAAAAAACTAAATTAACTTTTTTTTTAACAGAATAATAAACGTTTAAAACCAAGTAAGTTATTGTGCGATTTTGAATACATTTCTTCTAAGTTCTATCTATATAAATAAAATTAGAGTTTTGTCTGTACATTTATCAGAATTGTATATTTTTTGGTTATTTTTACGTTTTATACATTAGATAAGCCGAAAATAGTCTTATCTCACTTTCTGTCTGTCTGTCACGGCCGCAAAGGCATTTTACGCGGCCTTCTCCTCAAAAACGAGAGCATCGATCGGGATTTTAGTTATTGAACAGTATTGAAAACATTATTGACAATGTCTTTAGCTATGAAAAACTAAATTAACTTTTTTTTAACAGAGTAATAAACGTTTAAAAACCAAGTATTGTGCGATTTTGGATACATTTTACGCGGCCTTCTCCTGAAAAACGAGGGCATCGATCGGGATTAAAGTTATTTATCAGTATTGAAAACCTTTTTGACAATGTCTTTAGCTATAAAAAAACTAAATTATTTTTTTTTTTAACAGAATAATAAACGTTTAAAAACCAAGTATTGTGCGATTTTGGATACATTTCTTCTAAGTTTTATTACCACATAAGAACAAATCACGTAATTTATCAATCAGCTGTTCTCAAATATAATCTGAATGGTGGGCCCTTCGCGCCGTTATTTACGCTGTCTGCAGACTTGGGTAGTCGGAGCATTGCAGTCTTTTAGGAAACATATGACTGGTGAATCAAAGCTCATCTTATGTTTCATCAATTATTTCTTTGTTGAAAAAAAAAACAAAATTTTCTAATTTAAATTTATCAAAACAAAAATTAACATTTAGGAAGGTGCGGTTTGTGCTAGGCTCTTGGGAATTCGCCAGGTAGCACTATTATTACCACATAAGAACAAATCACGTAATTTATCATGATATATCAATCAGCTGTTCTCAAATATTCTCTCTGATAACTGTCACTGAATTGTTTACGTTCAAAGTTGTTTACTAAAGCCGCATCTCCACCAACCGAACATGCTCGGCGAACAGTGTTTGCTGGAATCAACTGATGTCGCCCAACATTTTTTGGAGTTGGTTTGGTGTGGACGCCTTCTCTAACAATATGATCGGTATGGTGGGGTTAGTGGCGGGAACCTGTTGTTGGTCGTCACTGTTCGCTCACAGACCGAACATTTCAATTGAACTCACGAACATGTTCGGTGACCCATATGTTTAATGTTTGCCCGTTTTTTGTATTCACCAACAATGTTCGGCAGACATGTTCGGTTGGTGGAGACGCGGCTTTAGCTGCTAACAACTTCATGATCGTTAGATCGTTGCTATCAAAAAAGCCGAAACATATTTATTCATATTTCTAAACATAATCCGTACGAAGGACGGGTAGCTGCTAGTATATCATACAATTATAATAATCACATATTCAGGGGTAAACATCAATTAATACCCAACCCGGGTATTTTTGAATTTTGAGATTCAGGATATCTACCCCGAGTTTTAAATACCCGGGTATTTTACATCACTAACGGGAGGGGGAGGGGATTAAAAAGTAGGCTCTATGAACACACTTTATAGAGCCGTGATGACGTAGCTTGCAGTCCAGCAGCTGGTAGGGACTGCAGCGCGTCATAGAGCTACAGCTTAGGACTGCAGTTTCGTTATTACTGTTTTATAGTTTTCAGTGGGACACTGAAAAAATTATAGAAATTATAGTTTATGCAGCCTATTCCTCGGATTGTGATTGCTTTCCTCACTGAGCTGACAGAGTTATACTGATTAGGAGAAACCGAGCCCTCTAAAGCTCTATGCTGCACATTAGCATAATATGGGTTAAGTGGAAGAGAGGGCCGCTGCGCCCTAACTTCGCCATCCAAGGAAAATAAAGGCAGCCATTGTATTCTATTCTGCACGATGAATTCGACAGACATTTGGGAAGTAACACAATTAATTTAGACTTTTTTTGTGTCTGATATGGATATTAATTATTCTACTCTTACCACAATAAAGCAGCTATCAACATGCACTGTCGAATATTTTTAAATTACAAATTTATTCATTTTTTTGTGATTTTCAAATTGTAAGCTGATATTGCGGTGTAATTAATATCTTTGTTATGATCTTAGATAGAAACTGACACTGTATTTCTAGTTGATTATTATTTTTAATCACTAAACCTGGAGTGATGCATTTCGCTTCTGAGAAGAAGGTTCATCAGTCAATCATTACTTTGCTATCTGCTACGAGTATAATTATGTTAGGGATTTTTTACATGGTTAGAAAGAGTTCAAAAATCGAAAAGAAAAGTGTCAGTTATTATCTTTTACTCAATCCAGATTAATTATTGTTTTTGTTGTACCGCTATATATTTTTTTACTTTTACTTTTATTTATTTGCCATGAAAAATACAAACAATCATAAATCGTGAAATAATTAAAGGAATCAAATACATATTGGATAATCTACAACAACTACCGGTACTGTATAAAGATGAGTTTGAAAGCCATTTTCTCTTTTTGACCTCTGATGAAGTCAAATTTTTGTGCAGCACCGAATTCAAGTTTTAATTGAAGATATATTATAAGTTTTTTTTAATATTAGGTTTTGAAGTTTCCAAGCATGAAGAACACAACTAGACAAGTCAGTTCTATATAAATATTTACCGTATTAAAAGTTGAATGCTATAAGTTGGCTTTCATCACGAACTTCGAGTTTTAATCAACTATGAAATAGCGTAAAACCGTCTTTGCAAATACTGATTTTTGAAGAAAATGTGAATAAATTCTAGTTTTGTGGCTGTTACACCTTATTTAAGTTTGTGAATATGGGAATAGTAAATGTTTGATAATATAAAAAATATAAACTTGAATCATGGATAATTTTGTGAAGTCAAGAGAACTATAAAATGAAAAAAAACGAATTATTATTTCTTAAACCCCTGCAGGAGGTCGACTCAAAGGATCCCTACCCGGGTGAAGATTTCTTCTTGAGCCGGCCCTGAATAGCATATTCTGTGGAATGGGGAATGGATTAGCAATTAGCAAACGATGATAAATAAATCAAGTTTAAGAAGACTACTAACTATGAAATTCGAAGATTTTTGAGCATTAAAAAGTACAAATTAGAAATGAACAGATTGTATAATCTTCATATTTATTATTCATAAATAATGATGAAATAATATATTTATATCATATATTTATATATATTTACAGCCTCAAAAATCAGTCAGGAGGCACAAATAATAAATACACAATGTAGTACACAATAGTTGAATTTTAACAATCTGTTATAAATTATAATAATATTAAAGTAGTGCATCGTTTCGATTTTCTCCTGAAATGTATGACATGTTTATTATCATCCATTCATTCAACATTCTGATAGTTAATTCAATCTATGGCACTTGACTCAATACTGTGAACGCACTTTGTGAACTAATCATATTTATGATTTATTACATCTATATACATGCTATCAACACATAATTCAATTTACTTTGGATTGTATCTCTTTCAATTGAAAATACTAAATAAACACATCTTTGATTAGAAATTACAAGCATTTGTAGAAAATGGCGTCTAAATCATAATTATATAAAAAAGCCTAAGCAATCAAATTCAAGTTGAACAAGAGATTGTAACAATTATTGCGAAGGTGAATGTATATTTATATTTGTTGAATATCCACGATCATTGTGAAGCCAGCAAATAAATGAAGTAGAAGTTATATTCATAAAAATCTTTAAAAACAATCAGGAAATAATAAGAATGCCCATTCAGGAAGATTCCTTTCAAACCTAACTTGTGACATACATTACGTATTCATATAAGTTCCTATCATGATCATGGTAGAAATATGTCAATGATTAGTATCTTCAATTGAAATAAGGCTTTTTGAACAGCTAGTCGAGTGAAAAATAATTATATGAATGTAAAACTGCATTTTCTGTTAATTAAACATTATACATCATTATGAAGTATCGGATGATGTTTGAAAAAATTTTAAATCAATCTTTTGCATTCATCAAGTTTTGAACAAGTGCATTTGACAAAACATGATTGAAGTGTCATTCACATTTTTCTCATTAGAATTATTCGTTGATGAATTTCTATCTGAGACTGATAAGTTACTTGTTCTACCCGCTTCAGCTTAAAACTTTATTTCAAGTTGATCATTTATCGACTAACATTGTTTTAATAATACTTTAAAAGTTCTAAATTTTGTTTCCCATAGTGAAAATTAGCCAAGTGCTGTAGCCTATAGTATACAATGACAAGAAATTAATCTCCATTGCAAAGATCCGCGTTTAATGCTTTATTTTTTGTTGATTTCCCAAAGGAAATTGCTCTGCTGGTAAAAATAATATTTTTCTAGTACATGGGTATTTAAAAAAGTGATACCTCTTATGTATCTCTGATGGTATTATCCCTGTAATTGATTGCATTTTCTTTGAAAGCAGATCCATTCTGAACTCTGAGAGTTTACTAGTTAAGGAGTATTCTTTTGAAGGAATACTATTTTTATCTTGATTAAAATTTGTTCAATAAGTATTCCGTCATGGAAAACAGTCACAAATTAAAGCAAGTTTAATCAATTTTGATATTTGTTGAAGTATTTTATTGACACTTAAATTTTTGTTCAGCGTCAATTGCGAATGATAAAATATTCAGATGTTTTCAACTATTTATATTTATACAGCAGGAGATCATTATTATTTTATTATTATTTCTCATTCCAAATTCAATGCCAATTAGTTTAATGCAATAGACTTTGAATTCATGAAACAGCAGAATCTTCAAATAAATTAATTTTAACTTATAAAATCGTTTACTTTGTATTATTTTTATAAACACCACAATATTTAAACCTCGCCAAAATTTTAATGCTGTAAAGCCTCAGACAGAAATTCATTCAACTTATGAGAGCACAAATAACACTATGAATGTATAGCTTGTCAACTTATACTTGGCAGTTTTATTAATTTTCCTTGCGCATCTGGGCAGTCTACTCTATGCTGTCAAGATTTTTTCACATAATTTGTCATCACATGAAGAATGACTAGTTTTTAGCACAGCCGCTTGGAACGCTGTGTAGACAAAACTAAATGTATTTCTGTGCACTGTCACAGATAAGGCTTCTCCTTTGCTTAAGTATTTATTTTTTAAATTGCTAATTTTCTGTGGCACTGCCAGGAATGAGTTGACAGACTTCAATAAATTTATCTACAAAGGACTAAGCACGTGATATTGAACGTGACAAGAACCAGTTCTCGCTCTCACTTTTACAACAAATAAATTTCACTGAACATCACAATATATTCGAATTAAACTAACCACGACACATAAAAAACATAGTGAAAATACCGATAAAACAAAAATTGGAAGAATACTTGCAGATATTTCATTTTTCTATATATAATCATTATCATTATTCTTAGAAATAATGATAATAGAATCGTAATATTTCATATTTTATTTACCTAGAACAGTTCAGAGCGATCTGACTACATCACAAGTACAGCTTTTATTATTTTTTGGATGAGGCTAGGCGCGATGAGTTCTCTGTTCGTGGAGTAACCAACCTCATAGCAACAGCTAATGGCACATTTTCAAATCTTCCTAAGATAACGTGCACTGAAACCGCACAGCACATAGAGTTTGTTTATTTATACCAACGATAAGCGAACAGTTCAACACAATACTCGAGTATAGTACAAAACGATCAATCGACTTCACACAATAGCCTTATTAAAAATCGTTCACACTTTTCTAATAAGTTTCCTAAACGTCTCGTTCACCTAAACACATTCAGAATTTTCAACGCAGTAATTCATAGTTCGCAACATCAATTACTTATTATAAATACAAGTTCCTTGTATTCACACTTAAACGTTAAGTCCTGAGTTCACATTTGCATCTACTTACATAAACCCTATAATCATATTTATTATATTTAGAAGATAATTTCTAATTTCAAATGATTTTTGAAACCATAATACTTTCTAATCCATGTTCGTCAACAAGCCGGGTAACAATTTTTGAAGAAAGCAAAATAATTCCCCATTCAATTGAAACAGAAAAAAATAAACATTTTACACTCTCAACCTTATAGTATTCGAATATTTGCAGTAAATCCATTATAATCTTGAGCCAATCTGTATAATTTTCAATTAAATATAAAATAATAATATGACAACCATATTAGTTATGCATTTTATGCAAGTATGCATTAGTTATGCCTGTATGAATTAATTATGCATATTAGTAATACCTGAAATGATTACTTCGTAGTTTAATGTCATTCCCATTGAATACAATTTACTATAATTATTGATAATAATCAAAAAAATGTTTAGCATTCATTTCACAATTTTCTGAGAGGTGACAAATAGAGAATTGAGAGTTGATTATATTTGCATCATATAGTTTGAAAATTCTGACTCACATAGAGTAGTTTTAATAATCTGGTTGACATAAATAGTTGATAATTATGACTCACATAAATTAGTTAATGATTAATGCGAACGAACAAAGTACTGATGTGATTGCATCAATCAATTAATAAAAAAAGAGGAAATGATTATTAATTTGACTGGTGATTTTGAAGTGAATAAAATGATGAAACGTTCATGTTATTTTAGAAATCAATATAAGATAATTATAATAATATTGAACGTACTCAGGTGCGACCTGTTAACTCTGATGTCAGACCTAAAAGCTTTTAAAGCTTTAGAAGTGAAATGCATTCCTCCAGTATCTCCAGTAAAAGTGAGTGAAAATCATATATTCAATTGAAATACAGTATCAGTTTTGATATTAGATTATTAGACAATTGGTTGATTCCCCATTGATTGATACTGCAAATATTCGAGTGGTTCAAGAAATAAAAAATGTATTTTAATGATGAAAACCTTACTATCAACTCTTACTATTCAAACAAAATTCGTTTCTAAAATGAAATTCGTAAAATTTATCTCAAAATAAATCTGAATTTCGGGAGTTTCAAAAATAAATGAATAATGTTCAGAGTTCAATAACATTCAGAGATAAGTTTGAATCTTCACGATCTTCCATGAGAAGAACATACTTTGTGATGATTATTGATTTTAACCGACTGCTTAATTGAATGTTTTTAAAAGAAAAATATTGTATAGAAATGAGAATTCATGAGTGACAATGACTTATTAATGAATGACAAACTATACTTGAAATAGAATCCCATGACCTCGTCATGACTGTATTGGAAAACATGTTTTTTAAATGTGATTTCTAATAGCTGTCGAATATTGAATTAAAATAAAATATAATAATTTTGTGTTGCAATATTAAAACTTGAGGGGTAATGGATGAATCAAAGTAGTGAATCCTGGTATTGAACAGAACATTAAATAATAAGTATCACAATAAGCTGTAATTTTAACGACTTACAGTCACATAAAAATAAAAATAAATCAACACATTTTGTGTCTGATGGTATTAGCTTGGTGATTCATATCATCAATATTGAAGAAACCAAAATAATATTGTTGGTAGAGTTATAAAGTTTAAAAATCCTTAAAATTCAACGACATGCATATATCAGGTGAGCTACTTTTTTTTAAATTTGAAAATAAAGAAGCTGGTATGGAATAAGGCGTTTGAGATTTACAATGTTGTCAATCCTGTCTGGTTCTATAACGTTTGTCATATTGGAATAAATGTTTCTAATTCACATCAACTGTGCAAAAACACAAATAATATATGTGCATCAGATTGTTGCATCAAATCTATGCACTGCTGATGTAAGTTTGGCACTTTTAGCGAAATTAGTTGTATGATTGACAACACCCCAGTTCATCTGAAACGCATAATTTCAACATAGATTGCTACTTGCCAGATTATTGCATTAAATAATGCATTTTCTGATTGAGGTCTTTGAGTATAGGTTGTTACATATTTCTTCCAAATTATTTTCACTTTGCTTGAAATTCTTTTTTGTTATTGTCAATCTAAATTCAAACGAAATAGTGTGAGAAATTGATAAATTTACTAATAATAGTAAATTCAACGACTTGCAGTGAAAACTCGAAAACTTTCGAGCCAAGAGTGAGTAGGAATATTTTTTTCTGAGGATGAAGCCCACATAGGTCTGAGACCTGTGCGTGGGTAATGAGTTGGATGATGGTGATTGATGAGATGGACCTACAGTTTTAGGTGGGTTCCGAACCACCGGAAGTGATTTTACAGAAGAAAACGTGTCTTTTTTGCAGGCCAATCTAATCGGTCACCGTTACAAACAGGACCAACGTGATCGCAGCTTATCTCGTATATTTTTATTCTATATACTTACCGTATATTATTTATTCAAAATTAAAATTGACTGCAAGTAGTTAAATATACAATAATAATTTGATATTAACAACGCAGATCGTTATGGAACAAGAAAGGCAACATGCACAAGTTTTAATTTATATTTGAAAAACACCATCGAATAGGCAGAAAAATTATGGACTCAAGTGTAATTTTAAATGTTTAAGCTGGGTTGGAAATGAATAAATTTAGGGTGAGTGAAGTCAGCTAGCAGTTACTTATAAATGTGAAACTAGTACCGTATCTGCCGATATTACAGAAAGGAATTATTCAAATATTGTTTTCCCATCTTCAAAATGTTTCAAATATATTAAGAGACAGAAAAAGTGGTATTTACTGAAATATATCATAATATCCAACGATAGTTCATAGATTGACCCTGAATTTCAAATGGGACTACGATAATTTTCAATCGAATAATTTCATTGTCAATTCTTATAAGATGACAACACGAGTTTTTGCATACCGTTACGATAGCTTAACGTCAAACTATTAGGATTCATGTTGGAACTATCAATACAGCAGAATAAGCTCTCTGCGCATGAGCAAAACATCAATAGCGTCATGTTATTTTCTTGTTAAGTAAGCAAAAAATACTCTCCAACAACATTCAATTGTCCTACAAACTTATTAACAGCCCTAAGTACACTTCACTTTAATAGGGAAACTTTCTCTACTAATGCAGAAAATGAAATATTTTATAGTGTGGAAAAAATTATATTCTTATTCACCCACTGCTCTCGATTCACTCATTACATTCTTACTGGAATAAGATGAGTGTATTAAGAATAAAATGCTGAAGAATATTTTTGAAGCAATTAAAGTATTGTTGTGAGCATGATAATCTCTAGTTTGAAGCCAGTCCAACTTCAATTTCCTCTTTTTTTATTCATTACTATTACGTTTTCATTGACATTCAGTGTTTTTTAACTTTGCTGAATTAGAATCATTTCAGATAAAGGATTATTACTGAATTTTAGAACATCTCAAGCCAATGGCACTCGAATCTGCAAGAAATTTGGATTTTAAAAGGTGCTGGACATGATATGCCCTCAACAGATTTATGAGTTACTGATTTATTTTCAACTTCAAATTGGCTAAAACGGATTATGATTATTGTAAATATTGTTCTATTAGTGAATAATATATGTGTAAAATATTATAGCAAGACCATATAAAACAACGAAATAATATTATAAAAATAAATCGTTTAAACATTAAAAACAAAAAATTAGAAAGTCTGTATGTTAATTCAACCTTGTACTTACTATATGTTACCAGCAGTAATATAGCATGAACTGAACCAAGTCCTGAGATTATGCGTTGGAAGAATTTCCGTGATTTCAACATAGACAGCTAACTAACATCGCGAAATTAAGTGCATAACTCACATCAAAAGTGCACAAAACGACAGCACTGTTCACATAGTAATATAGTTTGCAAAAAATAACGTTAAAGATAACAATACTGCTAACTTCAACGCTCTATGCATCTGCCAGCTCCAAAATCAAGGTGCTATAGAACAAGCAGATGCATAGTGTTAAGGTTAGCGTTATTAATATATTTAACGTAGTTTTGCTAAAGTTCTCTAATGACTGCTTGAGTGAATTAGGCACATCTCTTTGCAAAGCCAGCTGTCTAATTGACAACCACGCAATTCTACCCAACCGCCTAATCTGAACTGCTTCTTCACTGTACAATGTAAGAGAAGCCCACCCTCAATATTAAAGAAGAAAAATATCTCATACATTAGAGATGAAAAAATTAATATACTAAGGTCATAATCAAGTTCCAGAAACTTCTTTAAAATTAGGGTCATCAGGGCAACAATTATTTATCAATAATTCAGGTTAGGTTAGGTTACATTAGGTTAGGTTGTGACTTTGATAATATGGAGTGCAGTTTTGGGCTGCACCACTTCATCAGTAGCATCCATGTTTTGCTTTTTTTTCTAAATGAATTGTGATTGATATCATTCGTTAATAATCAATTTGTGGAATATAATAGTACTCTCCAATAGTGCATTCTTTATTACTTTCCTTCATAAGTGTTCAGTTACGAAAAAATGAATGGAGAGAAATCTGTAAATGAAAAGTATTTAATAATTCACTCCAATCAAATACAATATACAACGTGATCCACTTTATTTTAATAATTTTATTGCAATACATGAATAAGAAAAATTCTTGTTCAAAATTTGGTTCATCAGAAAAAAATCAAGGAGCAGACCTTGAAAATAAACAAATTTTGGAGCCCTCATGTTGTAAATGATGAGCTTAACATGTTCTCCGAAACACAAGAGTGGCCTCTGTAAGAATTTTTTGAGACATTGAGAATTTCTAATTGTTATATGTAGTCAAAAATGAAGTACTGATGAGGTGAACTGATAAGTCGGGATCAACATATTGTAAGAAAATATTTGAGAATGATTGAAAATAAGATTCATAAGGCGCCCCTATTCATTTGATGGAAATTCATGTGATTATGGCCAGGAAAAAATGTTGTAACCAAAAGAAGAAATCAAAATAAGTCATTGCTATAATATTCACATACATATGTATTTACAATGTATTTCATACAACTGAACATAATAATTGATTTAGATCAATGTACATAACAAATAAATGTTTTCGCTTAACAACTACATACACATATCGATTGTGGAGAATTTACAATATTATTTAAATTATTATTGGTTATTTCGTTAATATCTTTCCAATAAATGTTTGTTTATAAACAAAAAATCAACTGTTTTAAATACAATATTGATTAATCTATTCAGAAATTCAATTCATTAAACAATATAATCGTTCAACAGCTTCATGTTGTATAACAAATACTGTACATAAAAAAAAATATTGTTCTAGGTATTACAATTACAAGTTCTCAATGAATTTTAGCAATATTTTATGATAAGGCATGAGTATACAGGCTTGCTCAATGGGAAGAGACCATTCAGCTTTATTAAATTCACATGTAGAATATTTTTTGCAACATTGAAAAAAGAAAATTTCGAACAGATATAAAAAATGAACAATTTAATTTCAATTAGAATATTTGTCAATTTTTTCATGATAATGTCATTTTGACTAGATAGATTGATGCTGGATATTGTTTCAAAGGCCGAATAAAAATGACAGAATATAACAATATGCTGAAAGAAATTGAGTAATTCTCCAAAGCGTTTTCAATGCACATAAATTATTGTGAACATTTATGAGTCTGTAGGTGAGAAAACAATATTTTGATGCGAATCCATGAGTCAGAATAATATTTTCAATCAACTTCAAGAGAAAATTAATTCTTATTGAACTGGATTATCACCAAACTTATTAAGTTTTTATGTAAATTTATAATCATTTCATAGCCATAAATAAATAATGTACAGAACTTATTCATGTTATGGAAGTGAGAATTATTACTGTGAAGGTACAACTCTTGAAAAATATTATTATTGTTATTTTTTAGCAAAAAATGTGTGAAAATATTATATTTCAATAGAAACCCCTACAAAATTGAATGTAGGCCTAGGTGACACATACCCTACCCTTGAGACATGATGGAAAATTGTTTGAAAAAAATAATTCCAAACTAAAGTTTTACAAATAACTAATTTTTATAAACTCAGGAAGGTTTTTACAATTGAAAATAATATCACATACATTCGAGCATCATAACAAGCTAGTAAGATGCTAAAAATATTGTATTAATTATTCTAGATTTCAATGATGGCGATGAAAAATATTTCTAGTAAAAACGATTTGCTGTTTATAAATATTTGAAAGATTTCAATTTCAAACCTGACTTTTCATGGAATTGAGAGAAGCTTTGAAATAGAAAATCATTTGAAAAAATAACTCCAAACTGAAATTTTACAATTTATTTCATTCAATGTCCCAGTTATTTATAAAAATTCAATATCTGGAAATTGAAAATAATATCACATACAGTAATCAAGCATCATAATAAGCTAGTAAAAATTAGTATGATGCTAAAAATGTTGAATTCATTATTCTTGATTTCAGGGATGATGAAAAATATTGCGAAAAACACTTGCTGTTTATAAATATTTGAAAGCTTTATTATTCCAAACCTGATTTTTCATGGAATTGAGAGAAAAGTTTTCAAATTTTAATTGATCAACTATAGTGAAACCTTTGCAGAATTTAAGGAGGAAAGAGACTAAAATATGATGATATAAATTAATCAATCAATGTTAATTTAGTAAAGAGCCGGTCATTTGATGTTGAAAATACTGTTTCTGCTAAGAACAAGAGAAAAGTTAAGTGGTCTAAGAGATGTATGATGCAAAATAATAACAAGCAATATCTTCAGCTTTAATGCATGAAATTATTTGAAATAGTATTAAAGTAGCTCTATTAAATGGGTAGACATAATAGACTTATCACTAATGAGATCTAATACAATTGAAGAAAAAAGTAATATCAGTTTCTTTTACATTAAATACCCTAAAATAGTATGAAATCTCAAATACCTCGAACTTGAATAATGCAAGGAATATGCAACACCATTCTTCAATGTTATTTACAAATTCAATGAGGAAAGATATGTTCAGAAATTTCCAAGCGACTTGTAAAGGAAAAGTAAACTAAATCAAGGACAAACTGACTTTACATCCTAATTTAATAAATTCTTTGTTTTGGCATGATTATCAATTTAACAAGGTAATGAATTCAATACTTGTTTCATTCACGAAGTCAAATAACTTAATGTAATGGCTAACTTTATAACAACAAATTGAATCAATAAAAAAATATCAAATTACAATACTTTACCCTGGAATGGAGCTTACAGCAACAAACAGACATTCGCTATCAATTCACAATATTTCCAATTATGCTAACACATTCACACATTCATAAATACACCCATACAAATAATAAAATAAAATATGCTTCATAAGACAATCATTAAAATATAAAATACATAAGTTATATGTTTTTGGAACGAAGGGCTCAATCAAACAAAATTGTCTAGTTTTAAACTCAATGTTCTCATAAATTGTTGAAAACATAGTTACAACAGCCGGTATTTCAACAATTCATTAATTTCATTTATGTTTAGAATTTTGTTTCGAATTGCAATCACCTAGTATCATAACAAATTTTATTATAACAAGAAGTATATAGGAGTGATATAGTAGTCAAATTTTCTCATTATCTTGTTTTCTTTTTGCAGAATATGATTTTTTTGTGATGGAAATGTGGATTGCTTACACTCATCCACTGAAAATTGTAGAAGTAACAATATAACATTTATTTTCCTATTTTATTGTTCAATTCATTAATCATTTCAACACCACCAACTCAAACTTCTATTAAAATAATAAATTATCAATTGTTGTAGCCATTATATTAACAGGCCAGAATCGTTCAGCAAGAGATTTCACTATAGTTTCCATTACACTCAAAATAAATATCCTACTTACTCTTGTTTCAAAAACAACAAAAGCGATTATACTCTTCGGCAGACAAGAGACAAACAAAAAAATAATAAATAATATACAACAATAATTATCTTATTACGTAATAATCATTGTCTATAAATAATAACCAAACCGTCTAATAAAAATTACAACAGGGAAATAACAATTACGTGTTTATCGATAATAACAATTAATATAGTAGTATGGAGGAGACATCGCAGTTATGCGCATGCGTAGGTCTCCTATTATTTCTGCGATGTGCTGCTGATGCCTTCTTAATTATTGCTTCCAATATTTTCATCTTATCGGTTCCGCAATTGCTATCATATCGTCCCCTAATTACCATTGTATCGCTTCCACTATTGCTATCATATTGTCCCCTAATCGCTCACCTAACGCTATCGTATCGCTCCACCATAACTTATCGCTTCCCTTATCGCTATCGTATCGCTCCACCATAACTTATCGCTTCCCTTATCGCTATCGTATCGCTCCCCCTAACGTAAGAGAGATTCTTGCGTCATCGTGCTGCTGCTGCTGCTTCTATCGGAGTCAGTCAGCTTCTACTTGGATTATTATTCACTTTAGTCGCTGTGTCCTAGGTGGACGATCGCGAGGAAGAAGAAGAAGAACAATTAGACGAAGATGATGACGATGACGATGTTGATGATGATAATGAAATTGAGTTAGTTGTTTGTGTGACAAGGGGCGAGGTGGGGGAGGTGGAGGAGGTGTCGGCCAGACAAGGCACCATTGTGAGACGCGACAGAGGAGTGGGGGTGGGGGTGATGGTTGTCGTCGTCGTACAACTACTGCTGTTCTCCAGCCTTTGTCGAGACGGAACTATCACAGGCGGTAAGTGAGGCGGTGGTGGGTATCTGCAAAAAAATATATACAATATTATAATTAAAACTATACTTATAATATCAAAACAACAAAATAATAATAATAATAATAATAAAACAACCACAAGAGTACAATACTGTTGTGATCGCTCAGTGAGTGTTTTTGTTGACAGAGTGAACATTGGTGCGACTTTGTTTACTTCAGAACTTACTAACTTCCACCTCTCTACAGCCCTCAGTGGGCCTTGGCCTCTCTCACAACTCCTCTCCACACAATTCACATTTTTTGCTTCGACTCCTCACTCAAGTGATATTCATTTTGACTTTGCAAGTACTATTTGTTTCACTTGTTTTCATTACTAAGAGCATTGAAGGAATATAATATAGGCTAATTTTTTTTCTCTGATTGTACTCTGTAGATAATATAATATGTGTATTAATATATGATGAATAATTAGGTAGTTCGTTATATTACATAATATTTAATATATGCTATATTGTATTATGTTATAACAATATAATTTTCCCAACAAAATTTGATATAATTTGTAATTAATATGGACACATTGGCTGAAATAATTAACTCTGATATTTATTTATTTTGTTTATTTATTATTATTTTTCTTTGTTTTGATTGAGATGTATAATTTTACTGTATAAAATGTCATTCTATGCTTTTGTAGTCACTAATTCATTTTGTGTAAGTTTGTACAATGTGAATATTTATTCATTTTCTCTTTCATTGTACAGTGTTTGATCAAGTGGAATAAAACATTCTATTCTATTCTATTCTATTCTTATTCTGTCCTTCATCTTCGCTCTCCATCCTCCAACTCCCATCACCGCAACATCGGCAGCCACTTCATCCTCCCATCTGTTCCTTGGACTTCCCTTCCTTCTCCTACTATGGATCTTCTCTCTCATAATCATCCTCAGCCTCTTACATTTGTTCTTTATAACACGAATATCTATTCAAAATGTAAACACTGAGCGTTATTTCATATTTACATCACCATTGACATTTTTTTCCATGGAGGATGAAGCCCACATAGGTCTGGGTGATGAATTGGATGATGGTGATTTATGAGTTGGACCTACAGTTTTAGGTAGGTTCCGAACCACCGGGAAGTAATTTTACAGCAGAGAACAGTCTTTTTTGCTGGCCAATCCAATCGGTCACCCTTACAAAGAGCGCCCAGGAGTTTTATAGCTTATCTTTGAACAGATACCTGCTACGGCACTCGGCTATCACTTCCCTAAACATTGATTAATTCTTTTTTTTTGAGGATGAAGCCCACATAGGTCTGATACCTGTGCGTGGGTAATGAATTGGATGATGGTGATTTATGAGTTGGACCTACAGTTTTAGGTAGGTTCCGAACCACCGGGAAGTGATTTTACAGCAGAGAACAGTCTTTTTTGCTGGCCAATCCAATCGGTCACCCTTACAAAGAGCGCCCAGGAGTTTTATAGCTTTTCTTTGATTGAACAGATACCTGCTACGGCACTCGGCTATCACTTCCCTAAAGATTGATTACAATTATGACCATTGTATTGTTCTCTCCCTGTCAACGCTCTCCTTCAAGTTAAATGTGATTATGGATGGTTCTGTATTTTTCTAGTAGATTCTCGATCATCGTGTAAACAGAAAACCATGGATATAGAAGGTTCTGGAACAATAAACGCTTATAAAAGGGCTGTGTTTGTCAGCAGTCAGTCAGTTTTGATTGAGGACTAATAAACAAGCTCCAGTGAGAGCAACTACGAGTCAGACTACGGCTTGCGATCTTTGTACAATGCATTGTGACTATGAACAGTACAACGCATTTATGCAATTAGTGTGAGGATAACTGTGGCAGTAATTGTGATAATAAGACTATTAGTGATAACCAAACTTCATTTGGACTAGCGTCAGTAAGTTCACAGTTTATAATTGAGTTATTGAACAGTTTATGGAGCATTTATTAATTGATTTCTATTGATAGGCCAACCTGATCGTGATTAATTAGTTTTGGACATTAATTCATCTTGTTATTGAAATATTGTCTGTCAGTTAAAGGTTATTGAACTGTTTGTTTCTTTTAAAACAGAGTTTATTTATTTATTGTGACAAATTTACAACGAGTGTGAAGGTGCAACAGACTCAAGTCCAAAACTGCTCCCTTCACAAATTTTGAATATAAATGTTACATTGTCCGAAACATTGAGGTTAACACAAACTAAAAATTTAAGATATGCTGAAAACCTTCAGTTAACTCATCCACCATGATTAGACTTATTAAACTCAAGTAACATAATAGAAAAACCTTCTATTAGAGTCCTTCTGTATATATAAAATAAATTATAATGATTGGGACAGCATCTAGTCGTTCCCATTGATCTGGTTATCAATAATTAATCAGACTCGAATGGGTAGTAATGAGATTCAATATAAACTGGAAAAATGAAACTTTCTCTGTGATATACACCTTTCTCATAGCAAATATAGATCTAAATCAACGAATATATAATATTCGATGATATGGGGTCAACTCCTTTCCACAAATATATTTAACTAAGAAAATAAACCTTAAAGTGGGAATGAATTCTCACATTACTATGTGTGATAATTCTTTTACTCTGTTTTTAGTACATAATTAGACACACTGCTGGTACACTGCTGGAGATATCTAGGTAGCAGTGGTACTGTGCATACGTTGTCTGAACAGGCTCTGCGAATTTTGAAGCATAGAATTTTAATTCGAACGGATAAGTAGTATTTTTGTTTATTATTATTAGTATTTATAATATCTTAATAATTTACATCATTAACTTGTCTAATATAAGTTAAAGTATTTAAATAAAAAGTCAAATTCTATTTTCGAGGTTAGGTGTACCAATACTGATAAATTTTCTTGTAATTAAATAGTCTGAAGTTGACAATTGTAATAAATTAAGTAATATTTCATTAAACATTTAACTAAAATCAATTGAAAACAATTTTTAGCTAGGAAAATGAGTCCAAACAAGGCATCTAAATCTAATTGTTCAACTAAAACTCAAGTGGCTACGCGATCTCAGCAATTATTAACGAAAAAATCTCCAACAGCTCTTAAAGCTACTGTAGATGTAGAAGAAAAGGTTGCTAAACTATTGAGTGATCACACCAAATTGAAAACAAAATTAGAAACATCACTAAAAAATTCTGAGGAAGAACGAATAGGGTTAGTGGATCACATAAAATCTCTGGAAGTTATTGTAAAATTGCAGCAGGAAGACCATAAAACTGAAATACTAAATCTCACGAGTCAATGTAGGTCTATGTCAGAGGAAATCGAAATATTAAAATCAAAAATAAACTTGGCTAATGTAAGATCTGAACCTCTGATCAATACAAAAAAAGTAGAACCTAAATCAAATGGGGAAAAAATAAATAGAAATGGTCAAACAAAAACGTATAGTCAGGTTTTGCAAACAGCAACCAAAACTAAAGTAAGGGCAAATAACGATAGGAAAGGTAGAGTACTGCTCTTGACATCCAGTCATGGACGAGACTGTAGTGACCTACTAAATAAAAGATTAAAAAATAAGTATGAAGTTCAGAGCTTTTTCAAACCAAGTGCCCCTATAAACGCTATCGTAGAGTCAGCACAGGAACAAACTAAAGATTTTGGAAAAAACGATTTTCTAATAGTACTGGGTGGCTCAAACAATATAAATGAACCTAATCTAAAACATCTTCCTGAAATAAATGAAAAAATTAAAGAGATTGTGCCACTCAGCCAAAAAACTAATGTAATAATAAGTACAATTCCGTATAGGTTTGATAGGCCAGAGCTAAATGAAGCCATTAAGTCAACAAATAAATCAATTCATAATACAATCAACAGCCTAAAAAATAAGAATTCTAAGCAGTTGGGGATTTGTTTTCTAAATGAAAGGCTGAAAAAACAAAACTTCACTAATCATGGTCTACATCTAAATCAATCTGGCAAAGTAATATTTTGTAATAGGCTGGCAGAGCTGATTGAAAGTCGTTTGCAATCTACTGTCAATAATTCTCCTAAACAATCATCTAACGAACCTTTTTTAGTAAAGTGGCTCAAAACCGGGAAGGGAAACTAGTTTCAGATGATAAATTCATATCTTCAATTGTATTAAAAGACGTTAATCGATCAAAAAATCAGGAAAGCATTACTGGAAGGAACTCTTGTAGCAATCTGATAGGCTCTCAAGATTCTAAGAGATTAAGTAAATCTACTTCAATATGCAAAAGCAACGATAAAGTAATAAGGGATGATAGGGAAGTACCGGTACTCACTGTGTTCCATCAGAATATTCAATACATTTGTAACAAAATAGATAGAATCGAAGTATTTTTTAAAGAAGAGGCTCCTGATATAGCTATTTTCACAGAGCATGGTTTAAAAGAAGATGAATTGTCACAACTTAATATTCCAAACTATTCATTGAAAACGTCGTATTGCAGGACATCTCATCGAAGTGGGGGAGTAGCTATCTTCACTAAAAATGCTAAGAATATGCAAATATTTAATTTAGAATATGCAGAGAAATTTGCTGTGGAAATGGATTTAGAAGTTACTGGTTTGAGAGTAAAAATCGACAATAATTTCGAAGTAGCGGTGTTAGGTATTTACAGGTCACCAAATGGGGAATGGAACAATTTTTGTGAACTATTCAATAGGCTTTTAGAGATTACTACTACTCGTTTTACAAACGTTATTGTAGCGGGAGATTTCAATACAGACTTTGCAACACAGAATAAAATGACAGAAGATTTAAAGGATATTATTTGCATGAATAACTTGGAAATAAAAGTTCATGAATATACCAGAGTCACAAGAACATCACAAACAATAATTGATAACATCCTTACTAATATAGATTACTCTAAAACAAGATTAGGCGGCTCGGAACTATCTGATCATGACTATCAAATCTTAGAGGTGGGGTTGCAAGGTCATAAATCAATTAAAAAGAGTAGAGTAATGAAAGAAATTCAACAATGTGAACAGGGGAATATCGATTGTTTGAAGCAGAATCTGCTACAAGAAAACTGGAGTAGGGTTTACAATAGCAATAGTTTAAATGACAAATATGATAGTTTCATTAATATTTTAAGGTTTCATATTACTATGAGTTGTCCAGTTAAAAAAGTCCCTGTAAAGAACAAATTAGACAAGATTGAAGAGTGGATAACTGATGATATCCTTGCTGAAAGAAATAGGGTTAAAGATGCATATGATGAATTCAAACTATCTAGAAATATGTTAAGTGAAGATAATTACAAAGCTCTAAAGAAAAACTATATGAAAAAAGTGAAAAGAGCGAAATGTAAGAAAACAGCTGAAATTTTGAATAATAGTGTGTACTTTAACACAGCAGTGTGGGATGTAATAAACAAAAATAGGCAAGTAGCTCATGTAGATGCTGCTTATACTAGTGTCCCCAGAATAATTAACGAAAATAAAAAATATATTGATGATAGTGTAGACATTTGTAATTTCTTTAACAGATATTATCAACTGGTTGCTAAGGATCTTCAAAAATCTCTTAATACAGGTATTAGTGATGCAAACATGAGGAATACTGAGGGGATTCAGAACGAATTAAAATTCCACCCAGTATGCCAAGACGAGTTGTCAAATATCATTGATAGTTTAAATAATAAAAAAACTGTAGGAATGGATGGGGTATCCAGTAAAATTCTGAAAGAATGTAAAGATCAATTGTTAGACCCTTTGATTCATCTGATCAATCATTCATTAGAACAAGGTGTTTTTCCAGATAATTTAAAAGAGGGGAAGATCTTGCCAATCTTCAAAAGTGGCGATAGAGAAAAGGTAGAAAACTATAGGCCCATTAGTATTTTAAATGTAATAAGTAAAATTTTTGAAAGAGTAGTTCTAAATAGGTTACTTCTGCACCTTCAAGAAGCTAACTTTATCTGTGATGAACAGCATGGCTTCCAGAAAGGGAGATCAACAAAAACAGCCATAGTTTCTCTAGTTGAAAAACTAATAGATATATTAGATTCAGGTGATAAAGCTACTGCAATCTTCTTAGATCTGTCAAAGGCATTTGATTGTGTTAATCATAGAACTTTATTGGAAATACTGCAAAATGTAGGTGTAAATGGGGTTGAACTGAAATGGTTTGAATCATATCTTATTGGGAGAAAACAATGTGTAGAACTAACTACAGTAGTTGGTAATAGTATAGTAAAGAATAAATCTAATAAATTAGAGGTGCAAGCTGGAGTGCCTCAGGGGTCAATACTAGGTCCATTGCTTTTTTTGTTATATGTCAACCGTTTACCTAAAGAATTAATTAGTGGTAGAGCCCTCTTATTTGCTGATGATACATCACTCATTTTCAGCAATTCCATTCTAGATAATTTAGAAATAAGTGCCCATATAGGTGTGCAGTCCATTGTCCAATTTTTAAACCAGTTGAAATTAACTATAAATAGTAAAAAATGCCAATACCTTCAATTCAAAAACAAACATAATTTAAATGAAGATAGGGCTATAAACGTGTTTGTAAACGATAATCAATTAGACCAGGAAGAAGAAATTGCATTTCTAGGAGTTACGTTGGATAGACGATTGACCTGGACTCCATACATTGAGAAAATATGTAGTAAAATTTCATCTGGGGTATTTGTCCTGCGACAGCTCGCTAGATTGAATGACAAAAAGTTACTTTTTACAGCTTACCATGGGCTCTTACTGTCACATATTAGGTATGCTATCTTAGTATGGGGTAATTCATCAAAACAAAATCTTGATAGGGTGTTTAAGATCCAAAAGAAAGCGGTTAGGTGTATAGAAAGAGTAAATAGATTAGATTCATGTAGGCCGTTGTTCAAGAGACTTGGTCTCCTAACTGTACCCTGCTTATATGTGTATAATAATAATAATATTATATGTGTATGAAGCTACTCTATATGTAAAAACGAATGATATTAACCAAAATCTTGATGTACATGATTATAATACAAGAAGCCGAGGAGATTATCACTTGGTGAGTCACAATAGTAGCCTATTCAAACAAAAACCTAGTTATATTGGTAGGAAATTCTACAACAAGCTACCGCAGTTTTTGAAGAGTCTTGAAAATATAGAAATATTTAAAAATCAATTGAAGAAATATTTAGTTGATAAAGCTTTTTATAGTGTACAAGAGTTCCTTTCACATGAAAATTAAGCCTCACTTCAACTAATTGAAGTAATTATGGTATCTAGTGCATAATATTGTTGATCTGACTTGTCTTATACTCCTTAACTGGAGTCTCCAAGACGTAATCTACAAAAAAAAAAAAAAAAAAAAAAAAAATCATAGTATATAATTTTAACAATAGAATGACACACACTCAAAATATTTATTTATTACACGGGAATAAATGTTCTAAAAATGCTGAAACAGTACCATACTATGAGCTATTCCAATAACTAAAACTACTAACAATAATAAAATATATTTTGAAATAATTATGCTCTAGACTCTAGTATCGAATCTGCACAGTGCAAGCATCCTCACACGCTTCACCAACACAACACAGCTGTGTTGTAGGCGATTTTATTTCTATTGACATTTAAAATGTAGATTCTCATTATCTTGTAATCATGTTTATTCTTTTTTAAAGTTATTATTGTTTCAGAAAGTCTGAAACTCATCACTTCTCGTAATGACTTATTTCATATGAATAATTCCATAAAGTGCATAAACAGGTTTTTTCATGTTCTTGTATTTCAAATTTTTATACATCAGTACTTTTTTTCTTCGGAGGAAAAAGCCCACATAGGTCTGAGACCTGTGCGTGGGCAATGAATTGGATGATCGTGATTGATGAGTTGGACGGTCAGTTTTAGGTGGGTTCCGAACCACCGGGAAGTGATTTTACAGCAGAGAACAGTATCTTTTGCTGGCAAATTCAATCGGTCAACCTTACAAAGAGCACCCAGGAGTTTCGTAGCTTATCTCTGATTGAACAGATACCTGCTACGGCACTCAGCTATCACTTCTCTTATGCATTACTTGTAATATATATTTACAAAGACATATGTTTACATGCTTTTTTATGTTCAAAAGCGAATTCATGTGATTCAACTATTTGAAATTGATCATGAACTGTTCACTTCTATGTTGTAGTTTATAAGTTTTGTAAATAGTTTTCAAAGATGGATTTTGTTTGTTTTGGAATTGACAGGCCACTTGATGTCCCTCCAATTGATAGTGACAAAAATACAATTAGAAGTGAAGTAGTTTATCAAGATTTTAATCTTACTATGGTACAGACAGCCACGAACCAATATTTCTTTTCTACCTCATTATTGTAACAGAGGGTTGAGGGAAAGAGAGGGCCAACTGCGCCCTAATTTCACCCTTCTAGGAAAAATATTCGATTCGACTTAACTTCGAAAAATATAAAAATGAGAACAAGAGTAATAACTAAAAGTAATGAGAGAAGAATAGATGAGGGTGACTTACTTGCTTGACATACTATGACACCTGACTACACTATGCGTGGTCCAGTCGGTACTGGAGGATGTGGAGGAGGTGGAGCCGGACGATCCGAGCGAGAGGAGGCCGGCCGAACTCGACCGATATGGCGGAGGACTCTCGCCGTCAAATACCGTCCTATTTGGAGGCGGACGAATACATTTCTGATAAATTTCGCTCTCCTAAACAAACACAATAAAACAAGCATTAATAACAATAAAATCCATTAATAACAATTGAAATGATACATTAAATGAAAAGAAACTAGCAGAAAATTGGAAAAAGGACAAATTTTGCTCTCTTAAGCCGCGTCTCCACCAACCAAACATGCTCGGCGAACAGTGTTTGCTGGAATTATCTGATATCGCCGAACATTGTTTGGTGTGGACGCCTTCTCGAACATTATGATGTGTGTATTGGGGGTAGTGGCGGGAACCTTATGTTGGTCGTCACTGTTCGCTCACAGACCAAACATTTCAATTGAACTCACGAACATGTTCGGTGACCCATATGTTTAATGTTTGTCTGTTTTTTGTATTCGCCAACAATGTTCGGTTAGTGGAGACGTGGCTTTAAACAAACGCAACATAATAAAACATACATTCATAACAATAACGAAGCCCTTCGAGTTGGTGTAGTGAAAGTGAAGCGAGAGAAAAAATAGATAAAAATAAATAGATAGTGAAGTAAAAAAAGTGTAAAATATAACAAATTAGTAAGTAGAGAACTAGAGTCATCATTTGAAGACTCAAGCATTGGTAGATAAGAATTTAGTTTATAAGAATATAAAATAAAATTAATGGTTAGTCTAGGTGACTAGTTTTAATGAGCATTGAAAAAAAATTTATAACAATAAAATGCATTAATAACAATTAAAATGAAAAGAAAACCAGCAGAATTAAATTTTAAAAAAGGACAAATTTCTGATAAATTTCGCACTTTTTAACAAACACAATACAACGTCCATTAATAACAATTATTAGTATTGATGAACATTGATAATATATTAAAAAACCATAGTTGGATTAAATAAATAAAATAATACATTTTTGATAAATTTCGCTCATCTCTGGCTAAGAGAGCACAAAACAAGAAACATTTTAATAATAATTGAAATAATAAATTGGTGAAAAATGGAAAAAGTAATCTCAATTTTCATCTTCTTATCATAAGATCTTATCTTATCATAAGAAGATGAAAATTCAGCTAACGTTTTCCATCTTCTTATCATAAGATCTTATCTTATCATAAGAAGATGAAAATTCAGCTAACGTTTTCCATCTTCTTATCATAAGAAGATGAAAATTCAGCTTACTTTTTCCATTTTACAGATCTGCGCAAATCTGCGATCACCATAGCTACACTTATTTTTTTAATAATTATTATCATTGATATTGGCAGCTACCCATTTAATTTAAATTTATTTACTACATGGCGCGACATGTTGTTTAAAATAATTGGTCATCATATACCTATTCTGATTGTAGAGTGCATTTGATTAATCTATTTAATTTGTATAGTATTAAAATGTCTGGATTAATCACATAGATATTTAATGAAGATATAATATTGTTTTTTCACAAAATCATTCATTAATCTGGCATGATGAGAAATAGAAATATGAATAGTAAAAAACATAGTTTATATAAAAATCTATCAAATTATAAACATACATGAAGTGAAGACACGCACGCTTCAAGAAGAATTTCATAATTATTATTCCATATTGCAGATAATACTGAAATGAGTTTGAAGCTTAGTCACACCTGTCTCAAGAGACAACTCTCAATAAACTAATAATACAATAACAAACTATTAATCAGACATTTTTGTAAGATAAATCTACATTTTATATTTATGACCTGAATTTATCCTTTACACATTTATCGATGATACAAAAAAAAAAAAAACATTTCATGGAACGAGAAAATAATAGAAAATTAAGAACGATGACCAACTTATTCTACTAATTTATCAGCAATGTTAGAAGTCCCTAATTAGGAGCATAAACGTTTTATCGTGCAGCACGATTTTACTGATGAAACATTTCGCCACAAAAATACGGACTAGATTGTAACAAATTGATCCAGACTTCCTCCCAAAGGCCCAATATAGATAAATAAAATAATGCATTTAGGTACTTTCAGGATGGTGAATTTGACAACAGATAACTTCAAATTTGCAGTCACAGTTATCGTTTAGAACGAATGTGTCGTTTGCACTGATCTAAAGTTATCAACACTGCAAAAAATGATAACAAACAATATATATAATATACTAATATATAATACACTATATATAACAAACTAATATATCCAACAACAAGAAAACGGGACAACCGAACGCGGACAAGGTCGGGGTTGGGGTACACTACATGTGTTGAAACATCTTAATATTATGCTTTTTCCACTGCTGACGATATGAAATAATCTAGTTTTAAAACAACAGATTTGCAAAAAATCAACACTTAAACCGAACCCTAACGTTTGTTTGTTAATCACCATAGCAACAAGATAATTTCGGCCCAAACGTTTTTATAAAAATTTAATATTATAAACTATTTTTAGCAGTTTTTAGTGTTTAGATTCCAAGAGAACTTTTAAATTAATAGTGGTTAAGTGAGAAGATTCATTTTGTTATTTTTGAGTGAAGGTTTTTAGCAAATCTTACATTTTTAGTCTGTGTTAACCTCAATGTTTTGGACAATGTAACATATTCAAAATTTGTGAAGGAGCAGTTTTGGACTTGAGTCTGTTGCGCCTTCACATTCGTTGTAAATTTGACACAATAAATAAATATCCAATGCACAAAGAGTAGTGTACCCTGGCACTTGATCGGGAGCCCCAAGGCAATGCCCCGGTTGTCCTAGCTTTCCCTATATCCGTTGTCCCTGTTGTTGGAAAGCCTGGCTCAAAAGTTCAATGGTTACATTTAGAAGTGGTTGGAAGTAGATAGTGGTTAGACTTCTAACCACGAAACCAAGTTGACATTATTTTGTGTCACAAAATGTTAATATTGTACAGAGTGATCATTAAATCACGCAAATAAACGTTTCTGTAAATAGTAGTTTCGTTGAATTAAGTATGATGGTTACTGCTAGATAGCATTCCATGTAGTAAAGAAAAAAGAAAAGGGGCATGACGAATCATAATTATGAAAGGCATTGTGTCTCAACGCTGGCAGTACGAATTAAGTACGTCTAAAATTATCACAGTCTGTTATCGGAAAATACCGACGACGGGTATTGCATGTAGTACCTAAACTTATTATAAATTGAAAGTTTTACTTTTTTCTTATAATTTTTACTCAAGATTTTTTTTTATAATTCTCTTTTTGCTTAAAATTTTGTATAACTTTTTTTTAAATGATTATTATAATTATTATTTTTTTTTAATATTGTTTACACTTAATTTTTTGTTTCATTTAATATTGTTACAATAAGTTAGAGCTGTATAGGAGGGTTAAGTGGCAGAGAGGGCCGACTGCGCCCTAACTTCGCCCTCCAAGTATAACAAATAAAGGCAGTCATTCTATTCTATTCTATTCTATTCTACAACAGATTTAGACACCATTGAAATGGATACCGGCTTCATCAAGGTTGTAGTATTGTTGAATTTACTGCTTTGTTAACAAGACGTTTTCTCAGGAGCAGACAATCAAGCATGATTTTCATGAATTCAGAACTGAGCTAAGCAGCCATTTTGAGCACTTGTTGTAAAAAATCATGTAATTTGTGTACATTGTACTAATAATAGTTAATGTTTGTGAATATATTTGGTTTACTTTTTTTACCATTCGATTACCTTCTGAAGTGCGTGACTTAATGATTACTCTGTATTTGCCCTTAGTGCGCAGAGTATGACTAACCTGTTCGGAGTCTCTAATATGTAGCCTAGTCGAGCTACCGTAGGGAATCTCCTCGCCGTCGGGCAGCGCTATGCTGGGCGGCAAATCCAGCTCCAAGTCGGTCTGCACCGAATGCAAACGCACCTGACGGTCGCGTTGCGCCCCCAACTCCCTCTCCATACCCGCCGTGTGCGTCTGCAGCGCCAACATCTGATAAGAGAGAAAGAGAAACAAGAAAACAATGAATTAGTTCGAATATCAAATGGAAAATGCACATGCTTCTATTTAAATGCAGAGACATTTATTCGTGAAAATTTCGTTCCTGATTCATTTATTTATTCCAAATTATTACAACGACGTAACCAGGCGAGGTTTTGCGGGGTCCGGATACGACTTGGCAATGACATAAGCAACAGATGAAATAATCAATAATAAGGCTATGTCACAACCACATTTATTAAAAAATATAGAGATACTAGTTTCGGATGTTACTCCATTATCAATCACAGAATGAGATTGTAAAAGGAGTAACATCCGAAACTAGTATCTCTTAATAAATTTTTTGTGACAACTTCGTCTTATTATTCATTATGGATACCTTTCACAATATAACCTACACCAAAACAAAGACAGATGAAATACACTACGGGAATTTTGTCATATTTAATAACACGGAAATTGTGAAAAACCCCGCTTAAAATGTTGTTTCAAGGGGCCTACTTTTGAAAACTTTTCAGCTGACTTGAAAAATACATTGTGTAATGCTTATGGTGCGTTTATTTAACAAATAAAGACTAACTAGTGGAAAAATTTATATTTGATGACAAAACTGGAATTATCTGTCATTTGAATGATAATAACTGATCTTGTAAGCGGATTTTTGTTTCACTTAAAATTCTAACGGTTTACAGCCAATATATTTTTATTGTGGCTCAGCACATTCATAAGAATAAGTCCAACATGAATACAAGAGGTATGATTCATGAATACAACACCCGCCAAAGACACCAACTTGATACTCAGCACACAAGGTTGACAAAAATACAGAACTTGCTACAGGTTATCGGAACTAAAATTTTTAATTAAATTTAAATTTTAACTAAATTTTTTATTTTTAAGTTGTCAATATCACTGACAACTCTTCCCGCCACTCAAGAGGTCCCTTCTTGAAACCCTGTGTATCATTCCCTTTTACTCCTTGGAGAAGTGTTTTACTCATACTTTTTAATTAAATTTAATAATCATTTTGACGCTGCCGATGACTGTGGTGTCCAATGGAAAAAAAATATATCTATCTTCCCTCCCTTAATTTCTGCTTCCCCCATGCCACCCCAAAATCCCCTTAACAATATGTTTGCAGCTCCCTATACAAATTCTTGGCTACATACTTTCATTAGGCCTATAGGAGTCAGCCAGAAGCCTGAACCTGACAAACTATAGAACTTCAAAACTTTGTAATGTTATTCTATTATAGTACATCAACTTACTCCTGGCACCTTATCTTTTGTCCCACTACACAAGATGAATGAAAGTAGTAAGTCACACTGGAGCAATTTTATTTTCATAATTGTTTCGGTAAGAGTGTCTTCGACATACAAAAACCACAATTTCGTAAAATAGTACAGGTCAATGGATAATAAGTCACACTGGAGCAATTTTATTTTCATAATTGTTTCGGTAAGAGTGTCTTCGACATACAAAAACCACAATTTCGTAAAATAGTACAGGTCAATGGATAATAAGTCACACTGGAGCAATTTTATTTTCATAATTGTTTCGGTAAGAGTGTCTTCGACACACAAAAACCACAATTTTGTAAAATAGTACAGGTCAATGGATAATAAGTCACACTGGAGCAATTTTATTTTCCAAATTGTTTCGGTAAGAGTGTCTTTGACATACAAAAACCACAATTTCGTAAAATAGTACAGGTCAATGGATAATAAGTCACACTGGAGCAATTTTATTTTCATAATTGTTTCGGAAAGAGTGTCTTTCACATACAAAAACCACAATTTCGTAAAATAGTACAGGTCAATGGATAATAAGTCACACTGGAGCAATTTTATTTTCATAATTGTTTCGGTAAGAGTGTCTTCGATATACAAAAACCACAATTTCGTAAAATAGTACAGGCTCAATGAATAATAAGACGAAATTGTCACAACCACTTTTATTAAAACTTTGAGAAACTAGTTTCGGTTGTTTGATTAAGATTGATAATGGTGTAACAACCAAAACTAGTTTCTCAAAGTTTTAATAAATGTGGTTGTGACAATTTCGTCTTATTATTCATTATGGATACCTTCCACAATATCACCTTCGCCACTACAAAGAAAGTAAAGGCTTAATTGCTAGCATCATGCTAACTGAAATTCAAAATTAGAGTTCAAATTTGAAATGTTTCACACAAGGTGTGGCGTAGAAAACGGAAATAATCAGAACTCCAAAAATTTGATACATCAAATTTTTTATTCCTATGGACATTAGATGAATTGAAAAATGAAAGACGTTGAAAGATCTCTGAAATCGACGGACCAATATTAGATTAGATTAGATTAGATTTCTTTATTCATGTAAGTTTACAAATTTCGCATAATATGATTAGTTAAGACAAAATTGTCAACATCACCTAGATACTATATATAGACTTAGATTATAATTTTTATAGTGCTAGAAATTATTTACAATGATGTTTGTATGTTATTAATGATATAAGCTCTAGTAATGACAATCTAAGTGATGCAATTACATGAAATGGCGAAGTTTGGACAAAGATTCGTCCATTCTTAACACTTAACCAGTATAAATAAAAAGAATTATTCTATTTGCATTTAGTTGTTCTTATTTTTCAATATGAAAGCAGTTTATTATATAGATGGCAGGTATTAGTTAAATTGAGAACAGAGAATATAAATTTTAAATTGTTCAATGTTAATTGTGATAATGATAATGGTGGTGGATGATGAAAAGAGGAGATGGGGTGATTATTCAAAATAGTTGATTTTGTACAAGTTTTCTTAGAAGGATTGTGGTGAGTGATAAAAAATATTTTCAATAAGCTGTACAATACTGACGAAAATTATTTACAAAGTAGGTTAATGTTGTGATTTCATGCAGTTGCTCTAGGGTTGGACAGATGCAGCCATTTTCTCCATGAGATATTTCCTTAATGATGAAATAAAGCCCGCTCGACTCTCAATGCACCTGATGGAACTTGGAAGTGCATTCCAAGCACGACAAGCACTTACAATAAATGATTTTGTATAAATGGTAGTACGATGGTTGGGTATTCTTAGAGTATTATCCCCAGTTCTGGTATGTGAGACATCATTCCACCTGCCTTCAGACAAAAATTTGAAATCATTTTTGAAGTAATTTGGTTTACCATATTTGAGAATATCTTTGACAAGTTTGACAATCCTGAATAACCTTTGATCAGTAAGTTTGAGAGTTGAGCTAGCAATGTGGGATTGAGTTATACGTTCATGCCGTTGAAGAGAGTAGACAAACCGTAAGCAATAGTTCTGACTGCGCTGCAGTCTATCATTAAGTGTGACTGTCATATCATTCATAACAGAATTACAATACATGAAATGTGGGAAGATAAGAGATTTAACCAGTAACAGTCTGGCCCTCCTAGGTAGAAAATGTTGCATTTTCTTCAAAGGATGCATAGCTGAAAAAACCTTTTTACATGTACTTATAACTTGCTCTGACCAGTCAAGTGTTGAATTCATGATTATTCCTAACTGAGCTACAATATGGTATTGCATTTCCATCAACAGTGATTTTATGAGTAAGGTTCAAGTCAATACTATTTATCAGGCATGAATAGCCTATGATTATAGGTTGCGTTTTTACAGGATTGAGTTTAAGACCATTTTTTCTAGTCCATTCAACAATTTGATTGATATCTTCATTCATCCTGTCAACAATGTCATTGATTCTTGAGATACAGCAACTGGAATAGATTTGAAGATCATCCGCATAAGTGTGGAAACTAGAAAACTTGATTACTGAGGAGAGGTCATTTGCATAGAGAGTGAAAAGGAGGGGGCCAAGAATAGAACCTTGAGGTACGCCATGTAATACACTTTTCCATTGTGATCTGTTATCACCATCTGTGACACATTGCTTCCTACCTGTGAGATAAGATTTAAACCATGTTTGAGCTTTGTGACTAAAACCAAGAAGAGCTAATTTACTGAGGAGAACCTCATGGTCGAAAGTATCAAATGCTTTAGAGAAATCAAACAGACTCAAGATTGTACATTTCCTATGATCCATTGCTAACCTGATATCTTCAGTGACATGTAATAGAGCAGTTTCAGTTGAATGAGATTTTCGAAAACCAGATTGGAAGTTATGAAGCTTACTGTTTCTTTCAAGGAATTCGACCACCTGCCAATGAACCAGTCTTTCCAATACTTTGGATAATGCTGGAAGAATGCTAATAGGTCTGAAGTCTTCAGCTTTATTGTTAGGGGGACAATATTATGGGGAGTACAGAACAATTTTGATGAACGCCTACAACTTTGCATTATTGAAAATAGTCGTCACTTGAAGAAAGTTATTTTTCGAATACGACCTCATTTTTACGGAATTTTTTACCCTCTGTATTCATTTCTTAATGAATCTATTATTTCTTAATAAAACAAAACAACCGGAGTTTTAATTATTTGAAAAACGTCAGGTTCCTCACGCTCACTTTGTACATGAACCTGGACTACCTTCATTGACGGATAGGAATGCGATACAATACATCTATATCGCCCTTGAATATTTTCATTCTGGAACTAAGGGTTAAGAGAATTTAAAAAAATTATCTTCATTTCCATGAAAATAACATTACAAGTTCAACGAAACGCAGTACATAATTAGTACATTTAAAAATAACTATAAATTCAAATATATTCGTACACAAACTCATCCACGTGGGTCAGAATGCGTCTGTGTTTGTACATTTTTCTGTAAAAATTACAATATTTGTATCACACTGATTCACACCATTCATATAATTGTTTTTCTCGATGACCCTCATTTTGTCTAATGGACTGGGCTATCTACTAAATAATAACATTATTTTGATATGGAATTTCATCAGGAAATACAGTATGGTACACGCAGAAGTACTGTAATAATAATAGTAGTAGTAGTAGTAGTAGTAGTAGTAGTAGTAGTACCGTAGTACCGTAGTTTTTGTAGTCAAAACACAACAGAAATAATTTTTAGGTCAGAGCGTGCGTGTTAAGCACGTTGCCTAACTGCGCCTGACAACCGAACAGAATTTATAAGACTCCCAAACCCCCAAACGTATTCCCCTGGAGCTAGCTCGTAATGAAGCGAACGGAGCCAGCCTAATGCATCCCCTCAGTACAACATTGAAATAGATATCTTAGTAAATTGAAATATCAACTACAGAGATAAGTTTTTTTAAGAGATTGCGTCTGTTTAAAATAAGTGGCCTCATCAAAATTGTATTTTCCAAATAGTTTCATCACAATTGTTTACCGAATGCATGTATGCAAGGAAATGATCATGAGTATCCAAGGAATAAACAAAAAGAAGTGCCGTAGCAGGTATCTGTTCAATCAGAGATGAGCTACGAAACTCCTGGGCGTTCTTGTTCTTTGTAAGGGTGACTGATTGGATTGGCCAGCAAAAAAGACTCTATTCTCTGCTGTAATATCACTTCCCGGTGGTTCGGAACCCACCTAAAACTGTAGGTCCAACTCACCATCATCCAATACATTATTCACGCAGAGGTTTCAGACCTATGTGGGCTTCATCCTCCGAAAAAAAAGAAAAAAGAAGTCTTTATTGATTGTTAAAATTTAAACAAAACAGCTTTCTTTCCAAAATAACTGATAAAAGAGCAATAATTGGGGGCTAACCAGGCTTTATTACAGTTTTAATTGCACCTGCTGGCTAAATAAGTGTATATGGAACTGGAACAGCAGCCTTTGAGGACTACACTATCAGCTTTTGGTTTAACGGTAAACTTTATTGTGTAAAGTTGCTCAGTTTACAATTAAAAATTTGTAGTTTAAAAGCTACTATATAAGGAACTCTTAGTTCTTTTCTCAGAACAATTCTCCGATATGATTAATAATTGTGCTCTTGATTCTATCAACATTATCTTATTACAAAGCATGAGAATGACAACGTGAAACCTACTGAACCTAACAAAGCATTTTCCTCACGTATTTTCTCTTTAATTTCTTAGTTGAAGATTAAAGTGCAACAACATCTGTCGAAGCGGGGAGAGGAACAAGTGAAAGATAAGTAATTATGAAACAAATCCGTGAAGGCGTCGTATTTACAACGGGAGCAGACAAAGGCAGCAACACGGGGAAGAAAACAGGTGGAAAGGTGATGGAAAATGGGGAGGGGGGATGGAAAGGGACGAGAAGGAAATTCTGGGGCATTGTTTTGAGGGGGAAGGGGAGGGAGGTCGGCGAGACATTCAGTGACATGGGAGTGATAAAACAATGAAAGAGGGTAACAGCCCGACTTTTCCTGGAGGGTGAACAAGTGGTGAAAGTGGTACTGAAAAGGAAGAGGAAGAAGAAAAAGAAAATGAAGAGGAGGGGGAATAAAAGGGGTGGAGGAGTAGTAATAGGAAGAAAGTTCCCTCCTTGCTGTTACAGGCCACTCTCACTTTTCGTACGAAAGTAGAATACGTTGATCCGCAGTTTTGTTGGGGATGACAGAGAGAGAGGGTGTGAGCAGAGGAAAATGTCTCCTCGTGAAGCTAAGCCTATCCTCCCTCTTTGTTCAGCATGAAGAAAATTCTAGGCTGATCTGTGTGTGTGTGTGTGTGCGTGTGTGCAAGCTCACTGTTATGTATGAGTAGAAGGGAAAAGCAGTCCTGAACCAGGCTAGCCAGCCATCCAGTGTACATCGTGCTTCCTTCGTCATTGTTTACCAAGGAGCCTACAGCAGCTGCCCGCCTAAAAGCAGCATGAAAAAGAGCCCTAGGAGATTTCCCTCAAACAACTGCCGTTTTTCTCTGATGGAGAACGTTTCAGTGCTGAATTTTCAGCTTTAGTTCAAATTGGGCGGCTTTGAAAAATTGCTGGTTTGCCAGATATAGTACCATTCCAACAGCTTCATAGTATTTTCAGCTTAAGTTCAAATTAGGCGGCTTTGAAAAATTGCGGTTTTGCCAGATATAGGAGCATTCCAGCAGATTCATAGTAGAGAATTAACAACCACAATGCACAAATTGATAACACTACTCGTACAGTGATGCCTGGTCTACAAGTCTCACGCTAGCAATCATACAGTTTGTCATTTGTTTTTTGCTACACTGCAATTTATTTCAGTCACCCAATTTTGTGGCGTAAAGTATAGATTAACTGCAAACGTAGTTCATCCAAGTAAATATCAAGTGAACAACTAAACGTAAAGTACAGGGCAAGTATGATTTTTTTATTGCTGATGATGTCCACATGAGTCCAAGACTTGTGCGTGGGTAATGAGTTGATAACACATATATTCCATGCGGAGGAGTGGGATTCGAACCCACGACCGCTGAACAACAGCAAGCTGATGGGCAAGCATTCAAGATGCGTTGATACAAAAATATAAATTAGCCAAGGACGGTATTTGAAATACTGTTGAGTGAAAGCTCATCAAAAATACTATAAAGGTCGAACAAAAGGTTATGAAAAAGCCAGTAAAAATTAGCTTATCGGACTAATGTCACTAAATCACTGTTAAATTAGTTGTATTAGAAGTTAAAAAAAGAAAACGAAGTTAGGCAATATCCTTTCTTTTTTTGAGGATGAAGCCCTCATAGGTCTGAAACCTGTGCGTGGGTAATGAGTTGGATGATGGTGATTGATGAGTTGGACCTACAGTTTTAGGTGGGTTCCGAAACACCGGGAAGTGATTTTACAGCAGAGAACAGTATATTTTTGCTGGCCAATCTAATCGGTCACCGTTACAAACAGGACCTACGAGAACGCAGCTTATCTCTATCTGATTGAACAGATACCTGCTATGGCTCGCGGCTATCACTACCTATCCATTTCAAAACATCAAGCATATCATCAAATTATAATGAAGTCCTCTTTAATTACTACACTAAATGATTCAATTAATAAAAAAAAAATGGGGAAGGAGAATAGAGGGGGATGTTTCATCTTTTTGTATTACAACAATATTTAGTTTTATTATTAAAATGATCATGTCTATCTCCTTGCGTTACAATACATCAAATCAAACTTTTTTCAGATTAATACCAAACAGAGTAAACTTCAAGGCTTAATAGAAGTGAACTGTCTTGAAAAAATAGCAGATTACATAATAAAATATTTTTCGCCACACTAGGACGTAATGAGCTGTTTTTCGTGCGTCATATGGAGGCCGAAAGTGTTTGGTTTCCGTCGAGGTCTGTAAACGTTTACCGCCCTAGGGCGGAAAAGAAAATGACCTTGAATGACAGCTGATCGTGTCTGGATACAGCAGTCATGATTGTAAAAATGAATCCTTCCAACTTTTATGTAAAACAAAAATATTTAAACCATCAATAAATGTTTATTTTTTATAATTTAATATGTACGTAGTATTTAAAATGTCAAAAATGATCACTTTTTATAACTTAATATGTATTATTTTGTAGTTTTGATATCAAACAATAGAACCTTTTTATCCAACCTACAGAGCTCTGGGTGGGAATTTTGTCAACTATTACAAATGTTGGTAACCTCTCACCAAAAGGTTGGTTGGTTAGGTTTTTTGTTTTTAGGAATTTTGACTACTACTGCAACTGTTGGTATAGAAAGGTTAGTTGGTTAGGTTTTTGGTTGTTTTATGCAGGTTTCGAATCAGGAACAGGAATAACAACAAAAAACCTAACCATCTAACCTTTTGGTGAACAGTTGTAGTAGTTGACAAAATGCCCACCCAGAGCGCTGTAGGTTGGATAAAAAGGTGATAGCCGTTCCTTGTATTCTTGCAAGTACCATAGCCTTAAAATTTCGCTTTCAAAATTTCCATCTTAACATTGTTGTTTTTTTTTCGTAGTGTGGCGAAAAATAGCGTTCGCAACACGGGCAAAAATGTTTTGCCGGCTCTCAAACGCTTCAAGTTCTCGACTTCGTCTCGAACTTGAAAACCGCGATCTCGAGCCGGCAAACACACATTTTCGGCCCTAGGTGCGAAATATACTATTACTATAACCTCTTGATATACTTTCTTTGACAAAACGTACAATGAATGAAGGCTAAAGAGTATTTCCCAATAATTCCCAACCTTTGGTACATGTACAACTGGGTCTAGGTGGAACTACAGAAACTTGGACGAAGCCTCCCTTCTGTATGGTAATAAGCAGTGACGTTCAAATTATGATTTGATTAAATTATTTTTAATTGATATCACTTATGGATTGAATAGAAGAGAGGGCCATTTGTCCCAACTTTACCCTTAATGTAGGTAATTCATCTATCTATTTTATTCAGCAAGAGATTTCAGTCTTACAATTGTATATGGATCCCAATAAACTCAACCCTTCTCTATTAGGACATGGCATGATTTTGTTGAGTAGGGCAACTTGTATGATTGTGAAAAAGTGTCTTGAGAAATAATAATTTTTCCCCTTTTTTTCTTGAGGATGAAGCCCACATAGGTCTGGGACCTGTGCGTAGGTAATGCGTTGGATGATGGTGATTGATGAGTTAAACCTTCTATTTTAGGTGGGTTCCGAACCACCGGGAAGTGATTTTACAGCTTATTTTCTAGCTTTCAATAATGCAGTCTTATATTCATTTATTTGAAATGAGATATTTATTATCAACTTATAGTATATAAAGTAGTATCTGATGAAGAAAGGTTGAGAAACTGTACTACAACAGTTGAAAATTTAGTTGGGAAAGCCGGTCAACTCAATTTCGTGCTGGCGTTATCGCGTCAGTCTAGTGTAGCGGGAGACACCGACGCCCTCAGCCGGTAGTGAAAGTGCGTCGCGCACACCCGCACGCGCATTGTCGTACACGAGCGCCCGTCGCATGACGTCACAGCTTCACAGACCTAACGGAGAGTGGAGAAGGGGGACAGCGGCCTAGACATATTGATTCTTCTGGCCGATTCTCCACTCACTTTGTCTGCCCAACCCAACCCAACCGAACCCAACCACTGCGCGCTACATGACCTGCTTGCTACACAGTCTGCACACATCTTAGCACTATGATAGCATGCTATTTTTGTTAACTAAATAGATTATTCAAAATTGAATGCTGAATAACAGCGTTTTCGCATCTCAGGTACCAAGAAAGAATGGCTGACCTACATTATAAACGAATCGGAGCATTCAAAGACTCATTAATGAGTTGCGACGAATTTATCAATAATTGGTAGGTAACAAGTTGAACAAGGTTGGAAACAAAAATTTAAAAGGATACTTGCACAGTGGAGCTTCAATACTATAGTCTGTGCAAACCCGGAACATGCTACTTGCTTGTATCCAAGTAAGCCTAGTCAAGCCGTTACGTTTTCAAACAACAGCATATGAAAAAAAAATAATAAAACGGAAATATAGCAATAGTGTGTTCAAATTCCCATATGTCATAAAATATATTCTTAACTGAGTTTCCGGTTAAGCTGTCTACACTCGTCCGGCGCCGACCTATCATGTGACTGATTGTTACAGTGACTGAACTGAGACGGAACTGACGCGCCGTAACTGATGTGTGTGAATCGATTAATACTAGAAAGTATGATTGATACAGGCAAGTATACACTAGGGTGATACTAGAAACAGGAGTGAACACGTTTGATCAACGAGACGCACTTATTGCTCCACTCTGTCTAAAACACTTCATTCCATAGCATGTGTTTGATTTCACAGCTATGTTCCTCTAGGCTCTAGTATCGAAACTCCACTGTGCAAGCACCCTTCGACTTCTGGGATTCTTCCTGTTCGGTATAGAAATATAGAAATACTTACTTTCCGTGTAATAAGCTGCGTTAAATCATGCTATAAGTTATATTGAATTGTATGTAGGCAAAACTTTACTGCCGATTCAAAATAGTAATTTGCATCAAAAAGATTCTCCTAAAAATATAAATACAATAGCACTCCTCATATTCGGCCGACACGGGACCGAGCTCATGACCTGATAACGATTTGGCCGGATAAACCAACATATTATAAATAACCATAAGAGAAGATCTATTGGGTCTTATCGTCCCATTTGATTATTTTAGCTTTTCAACAAAAAATAAAATTAAAAAATTAAATTAGTTAAGTTGGTATCTTGTTAAACCCTTCATTCATCAAATTACCGCAGGTTATCACCATAAATTACGAGTGATTAGCTTAATTTTTTATTTTTCCTTTCAGAATTTTAAAAATTAATGGTCAAAATTCACTTATGGGCACTATTACTGTTCGAAAATGTGTTTATCCTTGTATTTACGATTCCTGATTGCACTGAACACTTATGACTTTACAAGGTATAATTTATTTCACTTCATTTTTAAGGAAAAAATTAGTTTCATTTCTACTTTTAGTTGTGATCCACAAATTGTATTTCTACTGTGTTAATTTGATTACTCAATTTACAAAATTGTTTATTTTTCCAACCGAGCTAATGTTCATAATTATATATTTTTTAAATTTCCTTTGAAAGTTATGATTGTGATTATTTATAGATATGTGATCATTAATTTATTTAAGTTTTGTATCTATTCCATTGAATTTATATTTTGGAAGTAACTGATATATAAATATTCTATACAATTCTACATTCCACGTATGAAATGAACACTATATGTATAAACGATACTTACAATCTATGAAAGCTATGTAACACATGACACAATATTCATATTTTCGTTGTTTTTTATGCTTATGAATATACAATAATTAAAACCATAAAAATCTTCTATGTATAAATACGTTGTGAGCAATCTATTATACACTCAATTAATATTGCTGCTACTTGTGTAATGAATTTTAACGTTGAAAACTATAAATATTTTATTCATATACAATGGATATTCGTGTAACTGTAACACAATACACACAATTAATATTAGTGCTATTTAGTTTGTGAATAACAAGGAACTAATGCATAAAAAATTATCTTAAATATTCAATATCCATGTGTTATTAAAACAACACTAATATGAATATTTCGTTATGCTTTAAACAGCTTTCTAAAATGTAGATTGTGTAATACATAGAATATGGAATAAAATATTTTTATTTGACTTGCTCACAAAATAATATGAATGCAAATGAATAAACTTGAAATGAATAAATGTTCACATATGCCTAAATAATCACAATAAATTACATCCATAGAAAATAAAAACTACACAGGTAAGTTATTACATAGCATGTGTCACATAGCTTCCTACGATACTAGATGGATTACAAGTAGTGTTCATTCATCGAGCATATATATATATATACCCTTTGTAAGGGTGACCGATTGGATTGGCCAGCAAAAACTGTTCTCTGCTGTAAAATCACTTCCCGGTGGTTCGGAAACCACCTAAAAATGTAGGTCCAGCTCATCAATCACCATCATAATATAATGTGAAGCTCGTTAATATAATGTGACAGCTTTATATAAGTATATCTGACAGCTTTAGCTTATGCTCTTTTATTGTTGTGTATTTATGATTTTGTGACTTACTATGTGTATAATAATTGTGACCTGTATTTGACTTGGCCTGTTTACTGTAATATTGTATTTTTGGCTTAAATAAATCATTGAATATCATCATCCAACTCATTACCCACGCACAGATCTCAGACCTATGTGGGCTTCATCCTCCAAAAAAAATGTACATGTATCATGGTGATAACCTCGCGACAATTTTATGTTAAATTAGTTCTATTTGTATATAACTATCATGAATATTACAATTTAATCACCTTATTAACACGGAGCCACGTATATTATCAAGCACTAGGTTACACGGTATATATAGTAATATAACACGCCGCTATTATCAATCTATTGAGTTAAACGACAACGGTGACTATTTTCAGAGCGCACATCATTGACAGATTGGCATTGGCAATTGAGATGTCTAGACGGGGCAAAAAGCAGTCACTATATATATAGTCATAATAGTCAACTAACATATCTATATACTCACCAACCGCCAAAAGCGACGGTTTTTCTCTTATCATCTTCACACTGATAAAATAGGCTCGAATTAATTTATGCACGACTGTTCTAGACTAGTTGAATAAGTGATCATTCGTGTTCGAATCGTCAAATACGTGCATCATTGGGGAGAGGGGAGTGGCGAGAGGGGAGAGGGGAGTAGTGAGAGGGGACTGGTGAGATGGGAGAGGGAAGTGGTGAGATGGGAGAGGGGAGTGGTGATAGTGGAGAGGGGAGTGGTGATAGTGGAGAGGGGAGAGGCAGCGACGTTTTGAAACTGATCAAACAGAAATGAATTGGTAGATACGTGCTGACGTCATATTTGGAGGCAGTTTCGTTAAGTAGAAGACTTAAACTCATAAGACATAACCGTAGGTGAAAACTCATCTGCTTTCCAGTCAAATCACGATTCTGTCTACCAGAAATAAAACCACTAAAGAGAGAAGCAGCTCCTAAAAACAAAATCCATTTGAGGAAGTGATAACCGCGAGCTGTGGCCTAGGGTGGTCCCGGGGCGGGGTGGAGGGGGTTCACGACCCCCCCAAAATCGGAAATTTACTTGAGGGGGAGGGAAGGAGGGGCGATCACAAACAAACCCCATTTGTGACCCCCAAACTCTTCAGAGCTAGGACCGCTCCTAAGCGTAGCATGTATCTGTTCAATCAGGTAAGTTACTAACTTCTGGGCCTCTTCGTCAGGGTGACCGATTGGATTGTCCAGTAAAAAAAATCTGCTGTATAATCTCTTCCCGGTGGTTCGGAACACACCTAAAACTGTAGGTCCAATATCATCAATCGCCATTATCAAATTCATTACCCACGCAAAGTTCTGTGTGGGCATCATCATCAGAGAAAAAGACTGCCAAGTTGTGAATGAATTTCGTTAGTCAAAGCCTCGTCAAATTTATCAAATTATAATGGTATATTGGTATTATAATATTCAAATTATATTAGTATATTGGTATTATAATACTCGTGGTCAAAACAGGGTGTTGGTATTTTAGGAACTGAAATTATTTTTTATTATTTACTACTATGAACTTATAAATTCTTTCAATTAAATAAATGTGTAAATTCATTACTTCCAAACATGTTGGGTATTGCTGAGATTTGGAAGCAGTCTGTATTGCTGAGTTGTTAATAAATCTCGGAAGTCAAATTTGGAAGCAGCTGGTTAATAAATTTGATTTGTGTTAATAAATTTCGAAAGTCAAATTTGGAAGCAGTTGGTTAATAAATTTGATTTGTGTTAATAAATTTCGAAAGTCAAATTTGGAAGCAGTTGGTTAATAAATTTGATTTGTGTTAATAAATTTCGGAAGTCGAAGCAGAGTTTCAATATTTTAGTTATCATCAGAATCAATTATTCATCAAAAAAATTAATATTCTCTGTTACAACTTGTACAACTGTTTCTATTCGTTTATTTTTCTTATTTTCGTCAATAGGGTCTCATTTCTGTTACTTATTTATTCTTACGGCTTGATCTAGCAGGTTAACTTATTGACCTTTAATATTTTAAAGTTTATTATAATGTTGATTAGTGATTGGTTGCCAGTTTGCTACCAACTTGTTTATCATTTCGTTTAGTTCATTTGCTTGCACGCCCACAAGTGGGCGTGACTAGTCTCAGCCATCAGCCAATAACAGACCTCCAACATAGAGCTCGTAGAGCAACGTAGAGTTCAACCAATCAGAGGATCCCGTTCTAAAACCCAATAGAATTCGTCCACGTAGGGACTAAAAATATTAGGCTGCTCTGTTTTTAGATTAGGATTTGATGTAGATTGAAAATTGCGACACTGCTTGAACTATAGTACATCTCATATTTTTCATAATTAATGTGGTCTTTGTCATAAAGTCTTATTCTAGTCATTTAGGTATTCCTTAAATTATTGCAACTTCTTTCCTACGTGAATTATTTTCATTATAAGTAATTTTCACGAATTTATTAAATGAAAAATTCGTTTCCCATGCACCTTCCAAAACTAATTACTAAATAGTCAGCACCTTCTTTAAAGTGTATAGAGTTGGTATTGTAGTTAAATAAAAACTATAAATAGTTAAGTTTTAAACCGTTATGGCTGCATTCGAAAATAGACCCGTTCTCGTACAAACGTAACACAATAAACATACTCAATAACTATGTAAAGTTGAATTTAAAATTCAGAATTCCAATTCAGATTCAAATATGAAAACAAATTCAATAGCTATGCAATAAAATTTAGAAATTACAGGAGCAATTAAATTGCAGGGTTGCCTGAATTAGCTACACTAATGATTAACGTCATAAATTAGATGAAACTCGCCGTTCTCTATTTTCAAATGAAAGTAATATTAATTAGAAGCTCGCATTATTTTTGGAGCTCTGTAAGTTAAATGTATGAATCGTGTATAATGAAAGGTTAATTACTGTTATCTGTCGACGATACTCTAACGCAGGGCAATAAGGAATAATAATACAATATGAATAATTTATTTCAATCATAAGAAAAATCATACAGTAATATCATTTTTTACATGTTTAGGAAGAGAAAATGAATTGAAGGAAGACAGGAAGAAGAGTGAGGAGGAAAATTAAGAAGAAAAGGAGCGATAAGAGAAAACTATTCAACTTTCTCTGTAAGGCGAAGGTGATGTTGTAGAAGATATCCATAATGAATAATAAGACGAAGTTGTCACAGCCACATTTATTAAAAACCATGAGATACTGGTCTCGGTTGATACACCATTATCAATCTCAAACAAACTCCAATGTTTCTTTTAGATTGATAATGGTGTAACAACCGAAACTAGTATCTCACTATTTTAAATAAATGTGGTTGTGAGAGCTTCGTCTTATTATTCATTATGAAAACTATTCAATTAAATTTGTAAATAGGTTGTAACACATTCAAGGAATATAGATTCAATTGAATAGGGCACCCTCACAGTTCTTAGTATTTGTTTCTTAGAGCACTTCAAATTATTATCAACAAAACAGGGACACGTTTTTTGATGTTTTTGATATAGATAGTAGCAAGCACAAGCCGGTTTTTGATGAAATCTACCCTTAATTAATTTTTTTATCACGAAGCAGATGATTCAATGATTGGCAATAACTAGTCTCTAGTTTAGAATAACTGTCACAGCCTTTCCCAATAAATAAATAAATAATAATTTTATTACCTTTTTCAAATATACAGTAAAAAGTATTTCAACAAAGTGGTTCAATATTTGTATTACAGGTAATAATAAGATACATATAATAAATAAAACATATATTTAGGAAATCATCCTACCCCATTATGGCATGCCATGTTCTAGACTAGGTGTTAGTAGAGGAAAAAGGAGATTTAGCTAAAAATAGGATATAGGATTAAGGATTAGTCAGTTTTCAAAATTACAAGTTTCCATCATAATCATTGTTTGGAAAAATCCTCTCTGTATGCTGTCTGTCGCTATTTATTAGCCAGTTAGGAAGCTGTTGCTTGAATTTATTGATCTGTCCTATTGCTTTAATGTTTTCAGGAATTAAGTTGTAGATTTTTGTTGCTAGATGAATGTAGTGTCTTTGATAGAGATACTTTAGCTACATTTATGCTTTCCTTGGGTCATACCAAGAATATCCCAATCGGTTTGACTGACATAGTCATAGATTTCTCCGATTTGCAGTGTCCCTCGAAATTATTAATGTAAGATATGTCAGTCAAAAGGATCTATTCGGGTATTATTGGCAAGTTACATGCATGCTCTGCTCTTTTAGCTTGTATCGTAATCAATATTCAATAATAGAAAACAGGCAACTATGTCTAAAAAGAACCTTTACAAGCTACGCAGCTCTCAGATTGTGCATAGGTTACTAGTACTTGTACACCTGCTGCTTTGGAGAATACAAGATGGCGGTTCTATAATGGCTATGCACAGACAACATACTTCAATCAAAGATAAGGGAGTAAGGTTGAAGCATAGATTGTAACATTGAAGCATAGACGAACCTAATGGTTCCTAATGGTTCGTATATGCTTCAATGTAGTGATGATGTCGTAACATGTCACGTCAATTCAGGCCCATGTATCTAATTGACAAGTGCCTACAATAGATACATCTAACTGGAGCTTCAATAATAGTTTATTGTTTTCAGTCTGTGATGGAATTGTATCCAAATTTGGAACTCTAATCTTCTTGATTGACAGTTGAGTCCCAATAATCAGAGGGGTCAATGAAGTAAAGATAACTCGGTTTATAGAAAAACTCGATTTGTATGACATTTTTTCAACAAACTACATTACTACTGTACATAATACAGTCAATTTGATATTATTTATTACAATAATTTAATAGATATTGTAGATATTACGGTTAAAAATATAAATGTTATTTTTAGATCCTTCAAAATAATCCACCATTAAACCTTTGCCAAGCTATATTGGTCTTATTTCAATGTCATTTGTTTTTGCAACACGGATTAGATGGAACCCTATCAGAACATTATGGCATTCTCTTGGGTTTCTCCTAAATAAATATTTACTTTCATTGAAAAATAAAAGTTCAATATTATTTTCCAATTTTCAATTCGTTTTAACATCTTAAAATTTTGGTCAAGCATATTAAGCAAACTTTTCGTGGTGTAATAGGTGTTATGAGACAATCAAGCAATGTCTTATAAGTTTTCATATATCAACTCAACTATAGTAAATCTTCATTTTCTCTTCTGGCATAAACGAATCTCATACATGACACTTCCTTATTTTCTTGTTTTGAACAAAGAAATTAAGAAAAAAATAAGATTCATCCCTAACAGAAATCACAAAGTAGACAAAACAAAATTATCAAAATAAAATTCGAAACAGAAGTTAACTTTTTTTTTACCAATACGGTACTTGAAAATTTCAAAGAATTTATACATACTTTAAACTTTTTATAGTGCGCGGGTAACCAAAGTTAAAAAAGAGTTTCAACTCTACATCCTACCTTGACCTTCATCTTGGAAATTTCAAGTATTTTTATTTTAAATCGCTTTTTCCATTCTCGTTGTCTGCCTACTTATGTTTCTATGTTGCTTCTATTTTAATCAATTCAATTTATTCCTCAACATTATGCACAAGAAAAATAGAAAAAATGAAATGTAACTTAATAAATAAAAAATACAACTAACTCCTGTTATTACCTAACTAGAATAGATAAAACTAATAGAAACAAAAGGAAACTTACTAAAATAAGTAGATAAAAAGTTGTAAGAGAAGTTGAATTTCGTATTTGTTTAAAGTTGAATACAGTATTTATTATTTTTTTAATGTGTAAAAAGAAGCTAAAGTTACAATTTTTGTCATTTCACTTCAACAAAATTCACTGCTTTCAACGAGACTACAAAAAGAATGTATTATTAGCAATGACCGGGCACAGAGAGAGATGAAATTGGAGAGAGGCACTACACAGACAGACGTGATGTCGCAAGATTGGTGCAGCAACTGCATCCAGGTGTGCTTACTGGTGAGAGCGGAGAGGAGGAGGGGGACTTGGCATCGAATGACCTTGGACTCTGGCCCATCCGAGTCATGTGAATCGCGAGTCGCGAGTCTGAGGGAAAGCCGTCGCCGTTCAAGGGCGCGCGCGTTCGCGTCGTTTCAGACTCTGCTCGCAGACAGCCTTGCGTCACAAGACTACGTACAGACAACGAATAGAACTACAAATGCCAACAATTGCGCGCGCGTTATTAAAACCGTCGCCGCCAAGCCGCTCCCATCACCAACAACGCCAAACGGCACGTGGTGTCGTCTTGCATCAAGTACAGTCTGGCTTCAGCCGAAAATTAATTATCCGCGAATAATACCAGAAAGAATTAAAATTAATTGTACCACACAAGTTAGTTCGAAGTTACTGACAATTGAACAAACTGACAAATTTACATAAACAGAATTTATTAATTTCGAATTCCCTTAATTGCTATTAGTTTATACTGAAGACTTCCGCAATGGCGGATATTGTCAATATAAATTAAGGGATTAAGGGAATTCGAAATTAATAAATTCTCTAATTGTACCACTCATGTAACCGTTTTGTGCTTGGTATGAATATCAACTTTTTTATCTCAGACACAGAAAAGGGTTCATCAATTATTGTGTTGCTTTCAGAACGTCCTTTTTACAGATTTTTTTTCTCTTTCCAACACACCCAATCACGGAGCCAACTGCTGGAAGTTTACTTTGTATATTTTCCTGTTTTTATATTTTTCTGTATGTTTTGAATCAGTTTGAAACTTATTTTATGTGTCAAAAAGAAGTAATTCACGAGTATATTGAGAGTTCTTGTAGAATTTGATAAATGAATTTATGAAAATTATTTTTGAAAAGTTGGAAAAAGTAGGAACTATTGCCTTTGATTGGAGACACTGGGAAATTATTTAAAAATCTCTGTTTCAAGAGAATAACTAGACACTGGCGGCTCTGGTGGCGCAGTTGGTTAGAGAGCTTGTCTGTGGTAAGATAAAGGGGCTCTGGCTGGCTTCCATTTCCTACAGCCTTGGGTTCGAATTTTATACAGCCATGGATGTTTCTCATCATTCGCCCATTCACCTCATTACCCACGCACAAGTCTCCGGACTCATGTGGGCATCATCCGCAAAAAATAATAATAAAAAAATACAAGTGAACATCAGTTCTAAATATCTGAAGAAACCAGAGGCAACGGATAATAACAAATAGCACTTGTATTATGGAAGGCTTACAGGAGGGAGGTGGAGACTGTATATGTCAATCATTAGAAAGAGTGAGAGAAACGAAGTATTTAGGTGTGATATTGGATGCTCAACTAAAGTGGAATACGCACATAAATAAAACTTGTAAAAAATTGAAACATATTATCCACAAATTTTACAGATTGAACGGTCTGGGGGATTTGGATATCTTGCGTTTAATATACTTTGCTTATGCTCAGTCTGTATTACAGTATGGAATTAGGGTATGGGGTGGGGCATTGGACACACATTTCAATAGAATTTCCTTGATTCAAAGGCACATAATAAAAGCTGCACTCGGTCGACCCAGACGGTACCCCACACAGCTTATTTTCAAAGAATTCCCAGTTCTAACAGTTAAACAACTATATGTAAAGAACATTATAGTGTATATAATTAAAAACAGAAACCTATTTGAACCACAAACAAGAACGTACAATTTTCGTATTCAATCTAATTTTCAAATTAGCAGAACTGACCTGACTGTATGCCGGAGACAATTCCCTTACACAAGCAATAGAATGATCAATTTAATGCCGGAGAACTTATTGACGGATAAAATAACAAAAACTAGCATTAAAAAAATGGCAGAATGGATTAAATCATCGAATGTATCTCAATCCATACACATATAAAGTACTGTTAACTACCACTATTACAACCATTATTAACTGTTAGTAAATTTAATTTATTAATTACTGTATTTTGTGAAGTCCTAAATAAGCATAAATATTTACTTCGTAGCACAACTCAGGATCAATCATCCAATGTATAAAGCACAGAATGCCTACTGCATCTGTACTATAAAATGCTTCGTAATTGTTATACATTTGAATTCAGTCTGTTTTCATGTTATTATTTGATTTGGTTCATATTATTCATATTAGCCATTTTATTCATTTGTTCATCTTATTCATATATTTTCATTTCAGTTCATATCCATATGTACTTTCATTTCAATAAATTATTTGTATTGTATCTTGAAAGTTGTTAATGATGCTCGCTGCCAGCACTCAAACCTAGGTTTTGCAGGCAGCGCCTAAAAATGTTATTGACAAAGTTTATTCTATACTAGTATACAGTACTTACAGAAATTGTTTTGTTTTTATTATTTGTGAATAGCTTTGTCATTGTCTATTATGATTTGATGTATTTTTTATATTATGGCAAATAAAGAATTATTATTATTATTATTATTATTTATTATTTATAAAATTTTTCGAAAATAACTTTTTCAAGAGAGGGCAAAATATAAATAATGAGATAAATGTATAATATACTATACAAGAGAGAGAGAAAGAGCGAGAGAGAGAGAGAGAGACAGACAGAAAAGTGATAAATAGGATTTACATCCAACAAAACTAAAGTTAATTGAGCCGCAAATTAATACAGACATTGAGAAATAATTCCCCACACCTAAAGCAACGATTATAAATTTTGCGGATGACATTTATGACGCATATATGATTTTATTATTTTTGTGATGCTATGTACATGATGACGCAGTTCTACAAGTACTATAGCTAAAAATAACATTCAATATTTCATAGTACTGCAGTATACATTTTGGATGAATGACAATTCGATGATTTCGATGTAAATGATGAGCACATTGATAGCCACCCCATTTTTTCAAAACTGTACCATCATTTGCAGATTATACAGTTGATCCAACAATTATTGGAGTTGAAAAATTATTTTTGCAATGAAAGTAGCAAGTTGAAGGTAAATTTGAATAAAAAATAGCAATAACTAACGCTAAGCTGATATTATAAAACGTGCAGTTATAAGTAAAAATAAATTGAAATCGATAAAGGCATTTTAATATTAAATTATGAATTAAATCACTATTAGATTAATTTGAGAGTTAATAATGGATTATTTCGGAATCATGCTTTGCATTCAGAGAGAAAAAAATATTCATGCAACCTTGGGAAAAGTATTATAATAAGTTATAAGTGCATGTGTTAAATCTTCTTATAGAAGAGGCATAGACTAAAGCATAGAGTGATTGATATTTGAAGACAATTCTATACAACAAAATCTAAAAATTTCAATCTAAATAAATTTGATTTTAATGACTCCAAAAAAATTAGCTGGGAATCTTCATTATATGACTAGTTTGATGTTCACTTTAGTTTATTAATATCAGTTTAAAATGGAATTATTGTGGAAGAACATTACAATCAGCACATGTGTGTACAATTTTGAAAAGGACAGGTCATTGCAAATTATTAAAAAACCTACAAAATTACAATTATAATTACATAAACGAAAGCTGTTCACACATCATGAATGGGATGAAAAATATTATAAAAAGTTATAAGTACATGTGCTAAATCTTCTTATAGAAGAGGCATAGACTGATATTTGAAGACAATTCTACACACCAAAAACTGATTTTTCCAATATCTAAACATTTGATTCTAATGACTCCAAAGAAATTAGCTAGGAATCTTCATTATATGGCTAGTTTGATGTTCACTCTAGTTTAAAATGGAATTATTGTGAAAGAACAGTACAGTCTGCAAATGTGTGTACAATTTTGAAAAGACAGATTCTTGCAAATTAATAGAAAAACTAAACTTACATAAACGAAAGCTGTTCACACATCATGAATACATACCTGTAAAGAAACAAAAATACATTAGTTATGACCTTAAAATAATCAAATATCACAAAATTATTACATACATACAACTATTATATTGCTTGAAAGTCAACCAAGACCAGAAAACTATATAAGATTTTTAATTTGAGAATTTGTTTTGAAATATCATGTAAAATAAACTGCTATAAAATATTAAATAAATTGTACTAAGCACTTTTTACTGATTATCAGAAAAAATATAACAAAACATCTATGTATTTCTTGGAAGAAAGCCAAGATTAGAAAAGTAAATGGGATTTTTCGAATGAACGAGAATTAAATCTTGTTTTTGCAAAATGAGCTAACTATGCTCAACTATTCCAATTCGACTTTATTGTGGAAGATTAGAAATCTAAAATAAAATCAGTCTTTATGGACAAGGTTGTGCTTCACATCGTGATTTTTTAATGGTTCTAGTACGAAAATTTTCCCAACCTTTCTTGGCTAGCGACTTGACAGTAGTAGATAGAATGTTTTCACTACTTATATACACATTTACTTTACTTACAGTTTTTTTTATTTGCCTATTTAGTTTTTTTGTCTATTTTAACCTGACAGTAGTAGATAGAATGTTTTTACTACTTATATACACATTAACTTTACCTATAGTTTTATGCATATTAAGTTGTTTTTTTGCCTATATAGTTGACTGTCTGTACTGCAGACATACAATAAAAATGGAGGAATTTTTGTTGTTTTCAAATGTATTAAGTTTATTGATATTCTGAAGCATGAGAAGCTTGTCATATATACTTCAGTGGTTTTCCCCAATAAAATGTTCAACATGTTTCGTTAAACACGTTCTCCCACGTTTGGGGGATACCCACGAAACAAATCATTTAAAAATTAAAATGTCTTAATTTTTTAAGCATTTCGCAACCTTACAGATCGGGTGCTTTAAAAAGTCCATAATTAATTTGAATATGTCCAGGAGAAATTTCAATCTGCATTGGAAAGTATTTAAAAAGTAACAATGAATTAAAAAATGTACAGGAGAAATTTCAATGAAATGCCAAAGCAGGAACGTGAAGTAGAATAACATTTTATCGAGGTATTTGACGAATTTCTTGCACATGCATGTATGTCTGGAAAAAGACAAGTTATAAAAAGTCTGATTGGACCATTAGAATCTAAAAACTTTTGTATCGAAACGAAGTTTTAGAAAAAAGTTGTAGTGTTCAACATGGGTACTGAGGTGGAGAAATAGTGACCGAGTTGGAGAACATCAAATTACTTGACAGGTGCGCGAATTAGTTATAAATTTCCAATTCGTTTCCTGTCACCACAAATTGGATAACCGCGTCAAATGCAGAGCTTCAAGTGTTTTCTTCGATAGCAGAGTTACATGTTATGTGCGATGATGTGACACGATATCTATAAAATCCACATGACAGAAGGAAATACGTTGGGAAACATGACGTTGCAGCTCTTACATAATCTGTATTTTTTCCGAGGATGAAGCCCTCATATGTCTGAGACCTGGGCGAGGGTAATGAGTGATTGATGAGTTGGACCTGCAGTTTTAGGTGGGTTCCAAAACACCGGGAAGTGATTTTACAGCAGAGAAAAGAGAATTAATCGGTTTTTCGAATTCATCTGAGTTAATAGGTTATCAAAAGGTTTCACAGCACAGATAAGAGTGGAACTAGAATATAATTTGGTTTACAATACAGTACACTGATACTTTCAAGTATTCTAACTATAATATGATGAATTTCAAGTAAGAATTTACCTACTGTACTAAGTAGGATCCATAAAGTATCTTTATATCTTAATTACTTTTTTTTTAAATATATGTCATTCTTGAATGTATTCTCATGCATGAATATTGGAGAGAAATTTTATTTAATTTCTACAAAAATAGATACATTGAGCTATTTAAAAGGAAACCAATTTAATCCACTATATGAAAATAAATCAGTTTTAATGCGATTTTAAAAAAGCTGCCGATACTTTGTATCAATTCATAAAGCATAAATTTTAGTTTATCATTTGAAACAATAGCAGTTATTGAAAACGTAGTTAATCAAACTTATTGAATATTGATTTCAATATTATCATAAATTTCACTCAAAACTATCATTTTTAATGTATGTTGTACTCATATCTACTTTTTTCTATTAATCACTTTTTTATAGCAGTTCCCATTAATTAATCAAATTAATTTAATTTTACTAAAAACGATAGACTATTCATTTTGTATATTCGGAATGTATAATATTTAAATTTTACGTTTGAATTTTTAAAAAGCTGCAGATACATTGCATCAAATCATAAAGCATAGATTATAGTTTATCAATAGCAGTTATTGAAAACGTAGTTGATCAAACTTATTGAATATTGATTTCACACAAAACCATAATTTTTAATGTATGTTGTATGATCCATATCTAATTTTTTCTTTTAATCACATTTTTACAGCAGTTCACCGAGTTTATCAATATAATTAATCAAATTAATTTAACTTGATTCAAAACGATAGACTAGATTTTTCATATTCGAAATGTGAAAATTTTAAATTTAAATTTTACGTTTGATTAACTACGCTTTCAATAACTGCATTAGTTTCAATTGTTAAACTACAATGAATATATATTTTACGCTTTCAATAACTGCAATAGTTTCAATTGTTAAACTACAATGAATATATATTTTACAAGATCATTTCTCAAAAATTGTATTTATATTTACGTTTTGCAATATTTATCAAGTATATCTAATATAAAACCCATATTTACATACGTATTTATAAATAATTTTAATATTATAATCAATAAAATAAACTCTTCCAAGGAATTTCACCTAAGGTGTTACTATTTTGATTCTATATAATTACTAGTCTAATTTATTACTATACCATTCTAGTAGGTCAATTCTAAATAGTCATTTTCGTTCATTTCTAAAATAATTGTAATTTTCGGACCAATAAAACACTTTTTCAAGGAATTTCACCTACGGTGTTTCTATTAAATCTATGTAATTACTGCTCTAGTTTATTAATATACCATTCTAGAGGGTTAATTCTAAATTTATTGTGATTTTCGTTAAAGAAAAGTATTTTGAAGTAATTTTCCCCGCCAAATAAATACGCAACAATGAAATAGTAACTAGAAAACAAGTAAAGTGAGACAGATAGGTCTAGACGTCTAGACCAATACGTATTAGATATGCTATAAACTATTCCCATTGCAATTTCAACGCGAAAAGGATGCATGAAGAAACAATAAGAAGTCAGTTGGAAAGAATATTAACTTGTGATTGAAACTGACGTTAGGACAATAACAATATTCAAAGGGAGTCTCGGCGGAAGTGCAGTGTGCAGAGCTGCACTCGAAAACAGAGACAATGCGCCATTGTAAATACATTATTTCCTATTGACTGCATGGGAATGCAATAGAAACTGCATGCACTATGCCATACTATCCTGAAACAATATCGTATTACATCGAGTACCAACTTGCACCAAATAGAGGTTATGCACCTTGCAAAGTCATCGGGAAAACTTCGAGTTGTGAATTTTCCGAGAAATGCAATTTAATGACCAATTGCTTTTTCCAATAAAAATTTCCTATACGTTACAGACGCTTGTTGACATTGAAAAAGAATATAGGTACAAGCCACGGTAGATACAAGCCTGAAAACTTGATAAGTGCAAAGAAGAAAAAAATTAATGAGCCAGATTTGTAAAAATAAATGTGCTAAGAAAAAATTAGAAGTGGAAGGCAATGAGGAGAGAAAGAAGAAGAAGGAGGAATAATAATGAGAGAAAAAGAGAATGAAAGAGGAGTTAGTTAAAAATATGATTAGGTGGGAGCAGTGTCTGATGGAACAAAAAATAAAGAGATAAAGAGGTCGAAATAAAACAAAGTGATGAAGATACGCCTAGAAGTGGAAAGGACATTTTTACGAAGTAGCCTATCATTCAACGTCCAAGTATTTATTTAAAAAAATTAAGACAAAGAGGATCGATAAAGTATATTACAGAATTGAAAAATGAAAACTTTGATAGTGGTTAGATAATCTAAATAGCACAAGCATGAGTAATTAAGCAGGAGGAAATAAAAAGAAAAGAATATTTTTGACAAAACTAACAGGGAAATATTTTTTCCTAATAAATTTCATTAAAACTAGTCTTGAAGACTAACTATGGAACCTTCAGCATAATTCAAAACATTCGGAAGGAAATTAGAAATAAATTTGTTAAATTGACAAATTGGATTCTTTTATGCAGATTTGACACCTGTTGAGATCGGACTCCTAGAAATTTCGCTATATATTGGAACAAACCTAAAACCTATAGAACAAAAATCAATGGGAAAAGACAATCGGAGAAAAAAAATCTAAGCAGATGGAAGTACAAGCAGAGAGAATTACACCCAAATAGCGACTAGTCTGGCTTTCACTTGGAGGGTGAGGACCCTGCTACCGAGGGGTCAGTTAGTAGCTGGGGGCGACATGTATCCCCCTAACCCCCCCCCCCCCCCCCCATGACCACTATCCATCATGAATGGCAGTCACGACATGTTGAATGTCCGGGGTCAACTGCTGCCTGGTCACTGTCTGCCCTATCGCCTCTCGCACAGCCGACGTGCTCCTTATTGGTAATGCAAAAGCCGCAGTTGCCCCCACCTCCTGCCTTTGTGCATCAGTATAATGCAATGCAGCCGGCACAATGTGCATTTGTGGTGCATCAAACATGCAACAGGTGCAGTGTGATGCAGCCAGCCCGTGTGCATTACAACATAATGCACAAGTCAGCCTGGGGGAGCCATGGCTAGTTCTCCCTAGTATAGGCACATTATAGTAGCACTAAATCTAGACATCAGCAGCTTAAAAAGGAGTGTGATGTTAAGGTTAACTAGGTAGTGAAAGATAGAGAAGAAAGAGAGTGAATGTCAGAAAAAAGACAGTGGTGAGGAGGAGGAGGAGGAGGAGGAGGAGGAGGAGGAGGAGGAGGAGGAGGAGTAGGAAGAGAAGGCGGAGGACGAGTAGGAAGAGGAGGAGGAAGAGGAGGAGGAAGAGGAGGAGTAGGAGGAGGAGGAGGAGGAGAGATGGAGGAGGAGGAGGAGGAAGAGGAGGAGGAGAAGGAGAAGGAGAAAGAGGAGGAGGAGGAGGAGGAGGAGAAGGAGGAGGAGGTGGAGGAGGAGGAGAAGGAGAAGGAGAAGGAGGAGGAGGAGTAGGAGGAAGAAGAGGAGGAAAAGGAGGAAGAGAATGTGGAGAGAAAGAAGCATAGATTTTTTTACATGTAGATTGATGTACAGTAATAGGAATAAAGAAGTACAAGTAAATGCGAGTCATAAAGTAATAAAAATAAAGGATTAGAAGTGGGAGGAGAAGGAGGAGGACGTGCAGAAGAAGAGAGGTGACAAATAAAGAGAGGAAGAATGAAAAGAGAAAGATAAATGACAGGGATAGAAAGTTAAAAACTAAGACACAAAGAGAATGAATTAAAAATATGAAGGAAAATAGAACTAAGTTGAATGTTGTCAATTACACTGTTTATTTTGAGTAATGGATCATGGTTTCGTGGCCTTTCAACAGTACTGTTTGTACAAACTGGGAACCATTACTGTTGAAAATGTGACATGTAAGGCCACAAAACCATGGTCCAGTACTCAAAATAAACAGTGGAATTGAAAACATTCAACTTTGTTCTATTTTATTATGGAGTTCCACAACATCAACATCTATATATACGATGAAGATTATTAAGATAGAGCGATATGAGAGAAAAAAGGGAGAAACACAAGATAAATGGAGAAAGACAAGAAAAAAGGGAGAAATACAAGATAAATGGAGAAAGACAAGAAAAAAGGGAGAAACACAAGATAAATGGAGAAAGACAAGAAAAAAGGGAGAAATACAAAAAAGGGAGAAACACAAGAAAAAAAGGAAAACACGAGAAAAAAGGGAGAAGCACAAGAAAAAAGGTAAAACACAAGAAAAAGGGAGAAAAGAGGATTGAAAGTGAAAATTGAAAAGGTGGAAAGTGATAATAAGTGAAGAGGATAAGATTAAAAAGAGAAGAAAGAGTGGAAAATACTGGGGAAAGAGTGAAATTGAATGTTGAAAATAAAGATAATTCGAGATAACAGAAATAGAGGACAAATGAGATATGGTAAGGAGGGATAAATGAAGACAAAGGGAGTGAGAAAAGGTAAGAAGTAAAAAACCCAGAGGAAATAGTGAAGAGGAAGGGCGATAAGGGAGCACAAGAAAAAGGAGGGCGAACTTCTGTTTGTAAATAAATGAATAAATAAATAATGAATTAATAATGAATGAATAAATAAATATATACATAAATAATGAATAAATAAATGAATTCGAAGAAATGTTGAAAAATAAAAAGATGGAAGGTAGGGAGGTATGAACAAAAAAGCGTGAAAAAAATAATAGAGTGGAAAATTTAAAAGGAGAGTCAACCACATCAACAACATCATAATTTTAGATTTTCCGGAAAAATTACAGAAACATTTTCATATTCTATCACTTCCCTTCAGTTCATTCATAACATGAACAGAAATAAAAACGATCTCAATTGAATAAAGAGAATGAAATAATAATATACTCTAAACACGCATACATAAAATGTTTGAACCTATTCAACGCCTGGCCCCAATTTTTTCACAGCCTAATTCAATTGTGTTGACTTCTGCTTCTATTGTTTGCATTCACTGTCAGTTGTCAAGAGTCTATTATTAATAATTATTTACTCGTTCCTCGTTCTTTTTTATCAGTAGACACCTGCTTCGGCGAGACAGTTACATCATATCCTGCCATAACTTATCAAATATTTTAAGCAGTCAAAATATCTTATCAGTTATTTAGGACTGTGAAGTATTTTAGTCACCAAATACAACATAAGTATGAACATAAATTAATAATGAAATATACTTATATTATTTCTAGTGCGATTGTTATGTAAGTGTAGTAGTGACTTTTAATTATTAATTACGTATTTGACTGATTTTTAAACACAAGAAAACATTTTATTTTTTTTGAGGATGAAGCCCACATAGGTCTGAGATCTGTGCGTGGGTAATGAGTTGGATGATGGTGATTGATGAGATGGACCTACAGTTTTAGGTGGGTTCCGAACCATCGGGAAGTGATTTTACAGCAGAAAACGTGTCTTTTTTGCTGGCCAATCTAATCGGTCACCGTAACAAACAGGACGTACGAGAACGCAGCTTATCTCTATCTGATTGAACAGATACCTGCTACGGCTCGCGGCTATCACTTCCCTTCCTATTTGAACCATGAGTTTTAATGGTTCATGATTTTTTGTATAATACATTATAATGAATGAGTTTTCCTTTTTCAATTCACAGTGATAAGTTTAATTAGTTCAGTATTTTTCGACGTTGTGAATAATAATTACTTTTTCCTACAACTGCTCGTAAAGTAGTTCTTTACGTACTGAAAACTAATTGTAAAATACCTCTTTACTGCTCAGCAAGCGGTAAAGTACTTTACGCTCGCCAGCTGTTTTCTTTACGCTTCTGTTTTGATTTTGATGCCTTCTCATTGGTGGATCACGGAATCCGTGAAATTCACATAACCTCAAAAATGGCGTACGCTAACCAAATCCGCTCATGGTCTGTGATGTTACAAACTACAAGCTTTTATTGTGTTGGAATCCAGAACTGCAGTTTTAGGAAAAATATTGTATGCAATTCGCGCGTGAAGCTTCTTTATCGCTCTCGCAAAATTACTGCGCTCCGCTACGCGTCGCGCAGTAAATGTTTTGGCTCGAGCGATAAAGTCGCGCTTCACGCTCTTAATACATAAATAACTATTTCTTGATGATTCCCACATGAGTCTGAAACTTATGCGTAGTTAATGAAGTGAATGATGATAAAAATACCATACTGAACAGGAATCGAGCTCGTAATCACCGGAATAGTAGTGAGTCAGACTTATAAAATTAGATGCCAATAACGGCAGAGCACTATTCAAAATTTTTAAATTATGAATTCAAAATTCATAAAATTCGATTATAAAATTCAAAGTCTTATTGCAACTGATAGAATTAAAACGAGAATTCGAAATTTTCTACGATCTGAATAATGTAAATTAATTAAATTAACTTGAACTATTATTTTTAATTTGAACTCATCTGATGTCGTATGTCAAGGATGATTACAATATTGATCCTAAAATATTTCTTACAGTATATGACGAGTTGTATTGAGATGCATTGTTAAAATTCAATTTTGATAGGGCCTAGTCAAGCATTGTATTCTTAGCATTGTATTCGCGAGCCGTAGCAGGTATCTGTTCAATCAGAGAGATAAGCTGCGTTCTCGTAGGTCCTGTTCATAACGGTGACCGATTAGATTGGCCAGCAAAAAAGACACTGTTCTCTGCTGTAAAATCACTTCCCGGTGGTTCGGAACCCACCTAAAACTGTAGGTCCAACTCATCAATCACCATCATCCAACTCATTACCCACGCACAGGTCTCAGACCTATGTGGGCTTCATCCTCAAAAAAAAAAAAAAAAAAAAAAAAAAAAAAAAAAAAACAAACTATTCAAATAAATGATATTAATAATGCCATTTTTATCATAATTATTCTAAAAAAATATGTATGATACTCTATGCTTTACGTGTAACTTTCTGTAAACATAAATATTATAAGTACCTTGAATAGCTTTTGACAGAATCGTGAACCTTTTAAAAAACTCCTACCAACCATTAGGCTTATGAGATCAAATTATAGACAGGCAATTAATAGTTTCGCTAATTATTCCATTTATTGTTTTATAATTATGTAATTTTAATTTTATAATTCAACTGTACATTTCCATTTCAAATTTAACTAGCATTCCTCTTCAAATTTTACTATTCCAATCATTTAAATTAATTTTCACTTTAAAAAAAACAGATTCTCTAAAATTATAGAACTTTCTGTAATAACATTTTGGGATAAACTATGGAATAATACATCTGCTCAATTGAAAATTTTCGACAACAGTTGGATATATTTCATAGAAACATTTGACAATTTATTTGAATTGACATGCCTCTCATAATTATAGTGATAGAATCTGATTGAAAACTGAGCAGACGTGATAAAAACTGAAATAATCATCGAGAGGTAATTAAACCGATGTGTTTTAAAACGATTCTCCTACTACACTGATAAGAAGAATTTATTTGAAACAGTGACATTCCAACTCAAGATCAAATAATGACTTAATAAAGCTCTCAAGTTGTTTATAGGCCGTTATTCTGATTGCAGTTGTTGAATTCCAATATTGAGATTCGAAGTTGCAAGTATTTTTTCCCCAAATTAACTTTTGAACGCAGGAATATTTGTCAAAAACGATCATTCCAATTGTGATTCTATAAAAGTTTTATGTACGATTATTTGAAATCACTACGATTTATAAGAAATTGAAAGAATTGACTGTAGTTGAAGACAAATTATAGTGTAGTTAAGAATTTTTTATGTAAAAAATATAAATTGAAATAAGAAATAACTATAAGCAAAGTCGACTACAAAACGTTTGAAGAGATAAACATATGAAATGTGATAATCAGGGTTTTTTCACTATAACCTCGCATTTAAAAAAAGTGTCATTGAACAGTAGATTTCTAACCTAACCTAACCTTACCTAATCTAACCTAACCGGGTCTTAGATTAGATTAGGTTAGGAATCTATTGTTCAATGACAATTTTTAAGAAATGCGGGGTTATAGTGCAAAATAGAAAATACCCAAAATTGAATAATAAAATAGAAAGAGAGCAGATGAAGCATAAAATAACCTGCAAAAAAATTGAATAGAATGTAAGAAGAGTAGAACCTTATAAAGTTTTCTGTGAAGATTTTCCAAAGGCATCTTCATCGTGGATACACAGATAGAAGTCTTTGTAGAGCGGAGAAAACTCGCAAATCGTTGGATAATATTTTAAAAGTTCCAAATTTAAATTAGCAGTTACATAGCGAACGAAGAAAACAAAATTTCACAGACGTAGAGCAAATCTGTAGAAGTGGTAGAGTCGTCCACAATTTTTAGTTGATAGAATTTTTTCGAAGGCAATAATAAGCACAAACTGTAATTAGAATATTAAAAAGTCATCGACAAACTTCAAATTTCAGTCACGAAATCTATGTACAGACCAGTCTTTGAAAGCATAAAACACGCTTGAATAAATCACTTACAAAAATCAAGGATCAACTGAACAAACTATAAAAATGTCCAGTTGTCAAAAGTTTTTACAATTAAAAAATTCCAACAAGAGCAGCGTAAGTGCTTCAGTAGTACCAACTTTAAAAAGTTTCAATCACAGTTGTTTTATGACAAAATGTTTGTTATTGAATCACATTGATATTGCTAGTAGAACCTTGAATGCAACAGAAAATAGTGTCAAGTACAACTTTGAAAACTTTTCGAATTATCATCGGAAAATGAAAAGGAAAAATAGCTTTCCTAACAATAAAAGTTTGAAAACGTAGCTTGATTTCCACTCACACCCTATTCAAAGGAAATTTGCATTTTCTTTAATGAATCACTGAGGCAACACAAAATACTGATTCACATTTCTCATTTTAAAAGTGGACCTAGCTAGATTGAATAGGATATTATTGTTAAAAATTTTGGAATTACCGTTGGTTCAATTTCAAAGTCTCCAAACTGAATTAATATCTTCTGTTACACACTGAGTTTTAATGAACATGAACTAAATTTTACACTTGATAATTAATTCATTGACATTCTAGTTGTTTCATTCCAAGAAGGTTTAATTTCCAAGACTTTAAATTAATTAACTGAGTCACTGAGCTTTAATCATAATGAACAAAATTGTCTTGTAATAATTTACTGATTTTCTAGTTGTTCAATTTCACGTTGGTTTAGTATTCAAATTGATTAAATGTTCCATTAGTCACTGAGTTTCAATGAACACGAACTAGACTTTTAACGTTATAATTTATTGATTTTATAGTTGTTCAGTTTCACGTTATAAATCATAACAGTTTATAAGAAATAGAAAAAAATTGACTGTACTTGAAGACAAATTATGGTGTAATGAAGTGATCTTTAAATCGAAAAGATGTTTCGTTAGTCACGAAGTTTTAATGAATACGAACACAGTTTTTTATGTGATATTTACCTAGAAGTCACTACGAATTACTACAACACCACTACGAATTACTACTACTACTACGAAAACACTACGTAATTGTAATTGTTCGAAACTGTAGCCGAATTTTCACGTGTGTATTACGAACTCGCGTAAACTATACGAAGACATACGTTCGTATCGGAGCGTTCAAATTGAATAGACGCTACGAAGCCAAGACCGAGCAAGTGACACGCCGCTTGCAGCTAGACGACTCGCCAGACGTCCAGAGTTCAACAGATATGGCGTTAAATTGGGTGGAGCGGGTGGGGGGGCTCCGTCTGCAACTGATAAAAGCAGAGAGAGACTAGCTTTTTTACTATGACTGTGTTCTCTCTCCCACTCTACGTTCTCTCTCACACTCTCACTCTCTACACTCTAGCATCCCTCTCGCTTCGAAGTCGGCCCCGCTCCTTCAGACGCTCCCCGCAGTCTAGAAAACGCGCCGCTGATAGTGCTTCAACTCATAGAAAACTAATAACTGATAGCTGGTTGAACTCAGCACCCTTACGGCCCATAATAACCGCCAGGTTCACCTATGCATATTATTACCTATCGTTGTTAGTCTACGCTCACTCAACTAATATGCCAAGCAGTGTGTAGAGGTGCACAACGTTGTGAGCTAGTACTAACAGTACAACCTTCAAGTTACTGTTATAGGTAACTTGTTATTATTTATAATTATTATTTACTCATTTATTATTTTTTATTATAATTTTTTTTGGAGGATGAAACCCACATAGGTCTGAGACCTGTGCGTGGGTAATGAATTGGATGATGGTGATTGATGAGTTGGACCTACAGTTTTAGGTGGGTTCCGAACCACCAAGAAGTGATTTTACAGCAGAGAGCAGCGTCTTTTTAGCTGGCCAATCTAATCGGTCACCCTTACAAAGATGGCCCAGGAGTTTCGTAGCTTATCTCTGATTGAACAGATACCTGCTACGGCACTTGGCTATCTCTTCCCATATTACTATTATAGTGACTTTATGGCCATTACACATCTCGCTTCTGATTGGCTACAGTGACTGACTATCTATAAAGTCACTGTGGCCTACAGACTGTGCGACAGCTGTCCTATCTAATAAATAGCTACTAGCTGTTATCTTTCGATGAAACTAAATCTCTGGAGGATAGGGGATTGAAGAAGGGGAGGAAGAACAATTAGGAGAAAAATGATGAAGAAGAAAACGATGTTGAGAAAGAATAGGAAGAAGAGAATAAGAAAATGGAGGAGGAGGAGGATGATGAGGATGAGGATGAGGAGGAGGAGGAGGAGGAGAAGAAGGAAAAGAAGGAGAAGGAGTACAACAACACCAAACCCAACAACAAAAGAAAAGAAAATAAGAAGATGAAGTAAAATAATAATATGGAGGAGAATAAGAGGAATAAGGCAAAGGATTAAAGATAAGATTAAATTAAATTTGTAGATAGATTATTAAGCAATCTAGAAATCTAGATTCAATTGAATCTGGCAATTTTAGCGAAAGTTATAAAGAAGCTTTACATTCGAAATACAAACAAAATTTTCCCTACATGTGCAGTTTTGGTTTTCCATTCAATAATAATTGTTGAAATAATCATTTTTGTACAACAATACACCATCGTCTATAAGGTTATGAAAAATTCATCTGGCAATAATCAGCTGGCAAGTTTCAATGTTATCAACCGTACGATAATTTAGTTCTTGTATACGATCTGGCTACTTACAATCTGCACTTTTGTACGATAATTTCAAAGAAACTCATTCCAAAAAAAAATATTTTTAAAATATTTAAAAGACTGTTATTTTTTATTTAAAACATAGATAATTATTGTAAAATATATGAACATTTTGGACGTCAGGTTCGTTAATCTAGAATCTAGACTGAAAGATTGGCAACACTGGCGAGCGTAAAGTAAAGTTACATCATAAGCGTAATCATAAGTGTAAAGTACCTTATTGCTCGCTTCTCAGTCAAACAGCTGTATTATTATTAGTTTTCAGCACGTAAACTAATTATTAGGAACTTTACGAGCAGTTGTAGGGGAAAGTAATTATGAGTTAAGTTTATACCTCATTAAAATTTGAAACATTAGAAAGGAAAAAGACAACTCCATATGAAAAAAATGGGCTCAAATAAGCTAGACAAATAGAACAATGGTATAATAGATAATGAATAGAAAACTAACAAATGTACGGGTTTAAATGAGAAACGTTAAATGTTTTATCAGGATGTAACTTTTTTTTTTTTTTTTTTTTTTTTTTTAACTAGATTTAACAAAATAATGCTGAAGAGAAATTTTAACTCATATGAGACGTGGTTCAACGACTTAATTAGATTTTTAACTGCAGTATCTGGGAAAACATTAGTCTACAAGAAATAATAACATTTTCATTCAACACAAATAACAACTATCAAAATTTGATATCAGGATTTGGCATAATAATCGATTATGATTTTTAACTGCAGTGTCTGAGAAAACATTAGTCTACAAGAAATAATAACATTTTCCATTCAACACAAATAACTATCAAAATTTGATATCAGGATTTGGCATAATAATCGATTATGCAATCAATTTGAGATGTAGTTCAACGACTCCAGATTTTCAACTATTTTAAGAAAATATTATGCAATAAATTGAATATTATTACGGAATAATTACAGTTTCCATTGAACACAAATAACAATCATACTAAAAGAGCCACGAGCTCAATAATAGAATAAAACGAATCTGAAACCAACACATTTGAATATGTGGCTTCGATAAAAATGTTCAAAAAGGCGAACAATTGCGTCAAATGTGATTTAGATGACCCCACTGCTATTGTTTCCACTCCCTATTGATAAAAAATTGAAGAATCGATACTATTGACACTCGATTGTTTCGAAAAAGCAATTTATGAGCTATTGATTATTTCAAAGTTTGTTCGTGTAATTTTTGTTATGTTACAGACGAATGAACGATTAAGCCTGTTATAACACAGATTCACTTAATTGGGGAGTAGATAAGAGCGAGTGGCCCGTCTAGACAGAGAAAAAATTAGTAAGATCATACGACGCGACCTCCGAATTTTTATCTAACGTCTGCTTTACTGGTTTATGGCTAGAAAAACTAGTTTTCACGAGTGTGTTAATGAGTCATCTACATTCGGAAATCACTTTATGCCCTACATCATAAAACTAATCATAAACTGGATTCTAATTAGGACAAAAATGTTTTAAAAGGTTTGATGTTACTATAAAATGCATTACTTTGAATTAATAAAAATTCCCCAGTATTACGCAACTATTTTACTGGTTTTTTCTTCAAGACAGTTTAAAAAATTATTATAGGAGGCACTACCTTCAATTGATTAAGTTCTATTTGACGATTTCACTTACAACTCCACCATTTCACCCCTTGCATTAATGATAGTACTATTAAAATAATTTATTATTTGTATAAATTCAGTAATTTTTGTCCTCGCAGATGAATCCCTCATAGTCTTGAAGCTAAGGGATGTACTTATGAACGGCCCTTCAGTGCCTCTTGACTGGAGGTACTTTTAAAATGTAATGTAATTATATAGGCATTTCAAGACCCCCTCGAGTCAAGAGACACTGAAGGACCGTTCATAAATACGGGCATAAAGGAACGTTCATAAATATGGGCGTAAAGGACCATTCATAAATATGGGCATAAAGGAACGTTCATAAATACCAGCATAAAGGAATGTTCATAAATACGGGCATAAAAGAACGTTCATAAATACGGGCATAAAGGAATGCTCATAAATATGGACATAAAGGAACGTTCATATATACGGGCATAAAGGAACGTTCATAAATACGGGCATAAAGGAATGTTCATAAATATGGACATAAAGGAACGTTCATAAATATGGGCATAAAGGACCATTCATAAATATGGGCATAAAGGACAATTCATAAATACCTGCATAAAGGAACGTTTTTATAAATACGGGCATAAAAGAACGTTCATAAATACGGGCATAAAGGAATGCTCATAAATACGGACATAAAGGAACGTTCATATATACGGGCATAAAGGAACGTTCATAAATACGGGCATAAAGGAATGTTCATAAATATGGACATAAAGGAACGTTCATAAATATGGGCATAAAGGACCATTCATAAATATGGGCATAAAGGACCATTCATAAATACCTGCATAAAGGAACGTTTTTATAAATACGGGCATAAAGGAATGTTCATAAATACAGACATAAAGGAACGTTCATATATATGGGCATAAAGGAACGTTCATAAATACGGGCATAAAGAAATGTTCATAAATACGGGCATAAAGGAATTTTCATAAATAAGGGCATAAGAATTTGAAAATGTCTTATTATAGATTGGCAGTGATGATAGAGACAAGAGATGATGGAGATTGAATAGTCAGATTTATGTAATAGAACCTATAAGATGATAAGACTTATTTAAAAGTACAAATCAAAGAAAATTTCATTGCTCTTTAATGCTCTCAGCGGTTAGCCGTTGATAGTTCTAGTAAATTGAACAATTCGGTGGTTTGGAACCCACCTAAAACTGTAAGTTCAACTCATCAATCGCAATTAGTCACGCACAGGTCACAAACCTATGTGGGCAACATCCTTCAAAAATTCTTGAGATTTTTAACCTGGAATTTGTGATATAGGTTTAGCTATACAAGGTGAAGTATGGAAACGGCTTTATATTGTGGAACTGAGACGTTCTTGGCGAAAGAAGCATATGCGGATCTGCATAGTTTTACAAATCGAACTTTTTGCTGGGTTTGAAATTTTTGTCCGCCATCTTGGATCCGCCATATTGGATTCAACTTTATTTTTTTCAAATTGGATGGTGGTCATATGACATCATTTCAGTGTGAAATATTAAGGAAAAAACAAAGGCATAAACCGTTTTTCAATAGGCGTTTTTTTTCTAATTTATAAGCATTTAAATTTCCAATTTTGGGAAAATTGTGTTGACAATGAAAAAGCTAGAACGCACTGCATAAAACATTTTATTGAATTTTTCATGCATAAATTATCTAATAACTTAAATGTAATTCATTTTTAATAATACCAACATCATAAAACATTTATTCCAATATTTTTTAATGATTCCTACTGGCTGATATTAACAGCGATAGCTGAATTGCGGTTAGTGAATAATAAACATAGCCATTTATTTTGTTGTATTGTTTACTTATTAATTATCAAGTCTTACCACCGTTAAAACTTAATTAGAAAATTAATGATTGAAAAATTCAATAAAATGTTTTATGCAGTGCATTATACCTTTTTTATTGCTAACACAATTATCCCAATATTGCAAATTCAAATGAATTATAAATAGAAAACAAAGGCATCTATTGGAAAACGGTTTACGCCATGGGTTTTTTTCATGAAATTCTACACTGAAATGATGTGTCAAATGACCACCATCCCATTTAAAATAATAAAGTTGAATCCAATATGGCGGATAAAAATTTCAAAACCAGCAAAAAATTGAATTTTTAAAACTATGTAGATCCGCATATGCTTCTTTCACCAAGAACGTCTCAGTAGCGCAATATAAAGCCGTTTCCATACTTAAAAATAATCCTGCATATAGGTTCAGATCGAAATATTTTACATTACCTTTTCACGAATATTCCACATGAGTTCCCAAATTTTCTGTGGTAGCTTATGCAACGCCTAACATCATATATCAACATAACATCAACATATATTATCAAAATAAATCCACTTACCCGAACGACTCTTAGAGCACGAACAACCGTCATGAAGACCACTAACAAAATGACAATGCACCAAGAGTTGGGCTAGTTGAGAAGAGAATAAGAAGAGGAGAAGAAGAATAGAAAATAGAAGAGAGAGAGTGATTGAGAGTGTGAGAGTGACCTGTAGCCTTGAAGAGGGGGTGTATTTAGTTTGAAAGCACAAAAGCTTTCTCCAGCAAGACCTACCCTAATAACTAGCATGGGCTTTTTAAATAATCGCCACCCCAGCTACAATAAGCAGCTAGCCCTTTAGTGACCATGGAGGTATGCAGACAGAACAGGCGTGAGTTGAAGGGGTGATCGGCAAGGTCTTCATTGCATTCAACTAGTTGATAAATACAGCACGTTCAAGAGCGTTTAGCCGTCAAAACAAGCAACTGATGGAGATATTGTCTAAATTTCTAGATTTTCATGAAACATATTTGTTTGATTTTTATGAAATATATTTGCTAGATTTTTATGAGAAATATTGGTTAGATTTTCATGGAATATATTTGTCAGGTTTACATGAAATATATTTGATAGATTTTCAGGAAAAATATTTGATAGATTTTCGCGAAAAAGATTATTAATTACTTAAAAAAATGTTAGTAGTGAAGTTAAAATCATTACTTCACCAAATAATAATAATAATAATGGAAAGATCGTCCAATTCACTACATTTTCATGGAAAAGATGATTCACTATTAATTCACTCTTGAAATTGTGTTTAGTGAATACAGTTTCAAAATATTGAATACAGTATATAGATATAATAAGGGGATCAATGCACTAGCCTTCCACTACGGATGATAGTACATAAAATGGGACAATTTATTTAAAATTGAAAATTAGTACACATGTCTACTAAAAGCTGACTAAAGTCAAATTACAAAGTATGGCAAATTTAAACAAGCTAGCTCTAAAATAATTTGAAAAGTTCCATTTCATCTCAATTTATCAATTTTTGAGAAAAAAGGTATCATGTATTTTTTAATGGCCAAGTTCCAGATAGCCTTATCTCGTTACCAAATAATTAAGCTATTTCATTCGAATTCACAATTTCACAAGAAATCATATGACAAAAGGGCAAGTCATCAATCAATATTTCTATTATCCTACAGTTAACGACTCGACTCCTTTTCTTGTTCAGACATTTTCATTTTCGACTAATTATTTTGTGCTGTTTTCATGGGAAGGTCAGGTGAACGTACCGGCCATTAACGGCAGCATAAAGAGGAGGCAGAGCTGGTGCTCGGGGTCACCCCCAATGCACTACTTTACATGCTAGCACAATGCACACTCTCTGCAGCAGCATTATGGGAGGAACGGTTAGAATCTGTTAACGGTCATCCACAGGTTCAGGCCTTGTCCTGAGATGACCCCTGCCCCCTTGACCGCCCCCAGCCCCTCTACTCCCCCCCCCCCATTGATCCTGATCCTCGGAATCCACCCTCACTCGCCCTAGTAATCAATCTGAACCTGTCAAATACATGCACCCACAATTGTTGGACCAGGCCTTGTTAGCCTAGCTCTATTCACGAGCTGTGTGTGCATAACGGTCCTATCCACAGCACAACAATACTGCTTTTATGATATGCAGACTAGGAAGAAATAAGAAAAAAAATTCTTCACATATTACAAGTAATTATATTATTAGGATGTTGCATGAATAGTAGAATTTAATATATTTTCAGTGAATGACAGCAGGAATATTAAGAGCAATGCATAATGACAGAAATTCACATAATAAACAGTAAACTGAATGGAATTTGAATAATTATTACCATAGCAACGAAATAGTATTTTTTGGCTTGAAAGTTTCCATCAAAATTTGATATTATTTACGGTTTTCAGTGTTTCGTTCAAGTGAACTTTGAAATTAATTGCCTTCAAGTGAAAAATAATCATTTTTTATTATTTTTTGAGTGGAGTATTTTGGTAAATCAAAATTTTCAGCATTAAAATTAACCTCAATGTTTTGGACAATATAACGCATTCAAAATTTGTGAAGAAAGCCGTTTTGGACTTGAGTCTGTTGCGCCTTCACATTCGTCGTAATTTTGTCACAATAAATAAATAAAGAATTGATTTATGCTATTAGAAGTTGATTTTCAATCTAGGTATTTCAAATTTGAATTGATGAAAGAGATTAAAGAAATAGGATAAGAACAACAAGTGAAGCATTGGAAAAAAATTTCAAAGCACTTATCTTTTCAAGACGTGCGTAGGGTTTCTGATGATAATTTTATTCTAAGCTTATTTTATTGGATATTATATTCAAGGAAAGGTAAGGTAAAGAAAGACATTAAGGTATTAAAATGTCATCTATTGCCATAAGAAATTATTTTATTATGAATTATTTTATGGAATGGGGGTTCAAAGTTGAAATTATTCGGTTTTGGGGGCAATTGATCTCCCCTACAAGTTACTTTCAAATTTTGTTACATTTTTTATAACTAAAAGACACAATCAGGAATAAAATGACTTTCGATCAATTAGTTTTCTCAAAATAAATTTTTGAAAATCTAGAAAAAATTATTTTGAAAAACCAATTGTTAAAATTAAATGAAAAATGTGTCATTTTTTCCCCAATGTGTCCTCCAGTTACGAAAAAATTATCAAATGTTAAAAATAACTCGTAGGTGAGTTCAATTGCACCCAAAAACCGAAAATTTCAGCTTTGAACACCCATATTTCACAAAATGATTGACGAAAAATAATTCAACTCTTGGCAATAGATAGCATTTCAAAAACTAATAATATCAAATACAAGAAATTTTGATAAAAAATTATAAACAAAAACCCTGCACACAGCCGTTTAATGGTAAGATATAAGTGCGAATAAGTGTGAATGCAATTTAAATAATATGAAAAATAGAGAAAGTTATTCAAAATCCAATCAGGTTTCTGTTTATTATTCAATTGTATTAATTTTGCATTGTTCTGATGGTTTTTGCTGTCCTTCAGTGCAATATACATTTTCAATAATTTGTTTCTATCTAGAATCTAGATCGTTCGAATTCCATTCAGTATTAAATCATTATTCTATTCTGTTAATCATGTAAATTTCTGTAATTTTGCTTTGTCCTTTTGATTCCTGCAGTTATTGAAATATCTATTTTCTATAATTATTGTAATATAGCCAAATTGGAAAGAAAAGTTATTAAAATTTGGTATTACAAGAGTCGGATTTCTTGATTGCCAAAAACTAAACAAGCAGCTGAATGTTGATAGGCTCAAATTTTGATGATGAAATTTTGAAAGATTCCATTTCAATTTCACGAATGATAATTTTATAAATGTAAACATGTTAATTTTCAATCTAGGTTGAATATGGGACAACATTTTCCAAACTTGTCTAGAAGTTCATAAAATAATTGGGTAAGATCAACTGAAATATCGGAAGTTTCATTCGCTCTAAGTGCAAATAAGTGTGAATGTAGTTTATACATGATATGAGAAATAGAGAAGGGCTCATTAATAATATTAATCAAACTCAAAAATCAAAACTTTGGAACAAAACGTACATTTTTAAAACTATTGTAAAGAAAGAAAAAATATACAGCGCAATAGGTATACAACATGAGAATTTATACACTAAAACATAAAATTACACCTATAATACACCTTCTGGCCAGAAAAACAGAAAGGAAAACAAATAAGAAGCCACAACTTGCTTAAAGAATAATTATTCTATTCACTTCTTTCTACTGGATCATACTTTTTCTTACTGATTAAATTTCTAAAATAAAATATAATTCAAAATTAAACTTACTAATCTAAATTATATAAACATTTTTCTTTTTAATTTGAAGATCTCACACTGTTCTAAATATACAGCCTTTGACCTTTGTCCTAAACGTCGTACTACAAACTCTGAAACAATTGCTGCAATTGTTCGCATACACAATAATAGTTGACGTAATATTTTCGAGAACATTTTTTGGCTTTGTATCAGCCAGGCATGCGTTGTTTCAACACGTTCATCAACCCTCTTCAGCTTTTTTTTATTCTTTTAGTTTGGTCCCCCGTTCTCAAGACACGTGTATGAACATTTTGAATTCATTTTGGCATGGGACCCGATTTTCGCACTCAAAATACCAATACACGGTCGCCCCTTACCCGGTTTCGACACGTGCCGTCCATCCACCCCCACCCCCTCCACACCTTCCGACAGGTTTTGCGTACACGCTTCAGTGACTATGACAGCACCTTGCTTTAATTGCTTTCTAATGTTATTTGTAGTCTCTACCTATGTGAACAGTGTCACGCTACAAACTAAAGATCACTAGACCACGCTCACATTTCATCAATACAATAAAAAGTTAATGCTTCATCAATGTTCTACAGTAATATTGGCAAAATTGCAATCCAACTGTGACATCTGATTGGTCTTTTTCCTTTCGATAGAATAAATTGAAGCTTTAAATCATGTTAAAAATATCAAAGAATTTTTTTGAGGATGAAGCCCACATAGGTCTGAGACCTGTGCGTGGGTAATGAGTTGGATGATGGTGATTGATGAGTTGGACCTACAGTTTTGAGGTGGGTTCCGAACCACCGGAAAGTGATTTTACAGCAGAGAACAGTGTCTTTTTTGCTGGCCAATCTAATCGGTCACCCTTACAAAGAACGCCCAGGAGAACGCAGCTTATCTCTATCTGATTGAACAGATACCTGCTACGGCTCACGACTATCACTGCTATATGCACCAAGTCACATTTCTTACGGGGAGCTACCACATCACACATCACCAATATGAAAAGGATGGTCTAACATTTTAAATTGGACTCAAAAAAATCCAAGTTGATAAAAACGGCAATACATCAATAATAATTCTTGATATTGACATCTTAATTAATTATTGAAAATGCAAATGTTTTGCCAATTATCATATTATATCAAAGTAATTGCATCATTATGGTTAGTGTGTATATTAAAGTATCCATGATGTGTAGTGTACAGCGTGTTTAAAAAATCTCTGATTCTGAGTAGAGTTTGGGCAAAACTAGGTTCACGATACTGCTAACCTGAATACTCTATGCATTTGCTTGCTCTGAATGCAAGCTGAGAAATACAGTGTTTGGGTTAGCATTAGCGTTAACTTTAAGCGTTAAGTAATAAGACTTGAAGATGTCACTACCACATTTATTGAAAAGCGTGAGATACTAGTTTCGGCTGTTTTGTTACACCATTATCAAACCTAGTTTAGTGGGTTGTATGAGATTGATAAATGTGAAACAACCGAAACTAGTATCTCACGGTTTTCAACACCGTAGTGTGTGTGGTTGTGACAACTTCAAGTCTTATTATTCATTAGATTTATTCATTATGGATATCTTCCACAATATCACCTTCAACACTACAAAGAGACTTTAAGAGTTTTATCAAACTCTCCAATTTCAATAAGAAATGATTCGATTAAACGCAAGTAGGCGTTTCATATTTTTTTGTTGGTGTTCATTTCCTAGATCTCGAGTTCAACATACGGCTAGAACTGGTATTTTTCTCAACACCAAAAATTCATCTATTGCTTCTGCACATCAGGCCATGAGCGTACAGTATTTAGAATCCATTCACAAATAGAGGGCGCGAGAGTGAAAGCACGGCGGTAAACAGTCAATCAATAAAGGGAGAGAGTGAGATGGATTCTATAATTAGTTGGAAGCAACCGAGAAACTAGTTTGTAGTAGACGAGAGAGTTAGCGAATAATAGAAGTAAAGGGTTGAAGCCGCTATAACAGCAGCATCACTGAACACTGATAAGTCAAAGGGCAGGACTTTCATCATTCTCAATATTCTTAAATATTATTAGTTATTATTTTATTGATAACTATTACTATTAATAGTTATTAATAAATATATTATCTCACTATTAATATTTATTGAACCGGTGGCACTAGATAGATGCGTAAAAGAAGTTCGGTGAAAAAGAATTTGGGAAGAAATTTTGCACCTTTTTCCCCCTTTATGATATTTCCGATCTGAATCCCTTTTTTCTAATTTTCCATTTTCTTTTCGTCATCTTCTTTTAACTTTTTTCCTTAGTTGTTTTCGTCTTGGAGACTCCAGTTAAGGAGTATAAGACAAGTCAGATCAACAATTATACACTAGATACCATAAAATTACTATATCAATTAGTTGAGGCAAGGCTTAATTTTGATGTGAAAGGAACACTATAAAAAGCTTTATCACCTAAATATTTTTTCAATTGTTTTTTAAATATTTCTATATTTTCAAGACTCTTTAAAAACTGCGGTAGCTTGTTGTAGGGTTTCCTACCAATATAACTAGGTTTTTGTTTGAATAAGCTACTATTGTGACTCACCAAGTGATAATATCCTCGGCTTCTTGTATTATAATCGTGTGCGTCAAGGTTTTGGCTAATATCATACTTTTTTACATAATATAAAGTAGCTTCATGCACATATAAGCAGGGTACAGGAGACCAAGTATCTTGAACAACGGCCTACACGAATCTAATCTATTTACTCTTTCTTTTCACCTAACCGCTTTCTTTTGGATCTTAAACACCCTATCGAGGTTTTGTTTTGATGAATTACCCCATACTAAGATAGCATACCTAATATTCGACAGTAAGAGCCCATGGTAAGCTGTGAAAAGTAACTTTTTGTCATTCAGTCTAGCGAGCTGTCGGAGGCACAATACCTGAGATGAAATTTTACAACATATTTTCTCAATGTATGGAGCCCAGGTCAATCTATCCAGCAAAACTCCTAGAAATGCAATGTTTTCTTCCTGGTGTAGTTGGTTATAAGTAGGAAATTTTATTAATATTCTAGTTTTCTCTTCTACCTCTACCTCCTCCCCCCCCCCCCTACCAACTCCTCAACTATGACTAAGTTTCAAGAGTGGAAGAATTTTAATAAACTAGAACTGAAGCTGATATTGTGAAATCTCTCCATAATTGAAACAAAACAGAGGCCTCCTGCTTCTTCAGTACAGCTGAAGATGTGTTAGTAAAACACGAAACCATGGTCCTGTGACTCAAATTTTTAGTTTATGGAAATTTGATAACTTTTGTTTTGTTTCAATTATGGAAGAATTTTGTCCAAACTTCGCTGTTTTATGTAATTGCATCACTTCTCATAAGATTCTCATCAGAAAACTTGACTCTTTATAACTCTTTACTACATTTGCTTTACAGATAACACCATATATTTACAGATAAGTTCATAAGTCAAAGACTATGTTAAAGATGGCACCGTCTCCTATTTATGTGATGTTAATATGTAATACTTTTTTTCAACGAAGTTCACGAAAGTTTGTAAATTTACATGCATTACATTTTCATGAAAACTACACTTTACACACTTTACTACACATTTACACATTTTACTACACTTTTACACTTTTATGTTTTCTTCCCCATGACATTGGGGAAGTGAAGTTTCTTCACTTTACATTCTGCTCTCCGTGTAATTATTTTTTGCAATACATTTTTGTTTCTCTTTTTCCCTCCTTTTTCTTATCCACCTTCTTCTACTTTTTTCACTTTTCCTTTCTCGTTAACCCAAAGTCATCTTTTCTAATTTGATCTTTCAATGACTGCAGTTCAATATCCCATCCAGTTTGATAGTTGCAGGGGTTTTGATACTTGACAATATCGATACTAGATACCATCGATTGCAATTGTGTATCAAATGGTTCGTGTATCAAAGTGTCGATACAGTATCGATACTTACATCCGGTATCAAAACTCCTGTGACTATTTCACTGGATGGGATATCGAACTGCAACTGATCTAATTGTTCTTTTATATTTTATATAGTCTTTCATTTTACGTTTTAATCTCCACGTTCACCATCTGCTCTACCTCTCCACCATCTTCTCATTTTTCCTCCTTTTTATTATTCACTTTCTTCAGCTCCTTTCACTTTTTCTTCTTTCGTCTATTTCTTTAAAACTCTGCTTGTTCTTCTACCCTTCACTTCATAACAATTTCTCCTTCTTTTTCCACGTGTTTCCTCATTGTTCTTCTCCCTCTACCTTCTTCGCTCTCTTTTCTACCACCTTTTTCTACCCTCTATCACCCTTTTCAACCCCCTACTTCATCACCATCTACTTCATCTACTTGTTCTCCTTTTCACGTGTGTCCAAATTTAGCTTTTCAAGCGAAGCGCGTTCAGGCGATAAATCGCTCACACCGACTAACAACGTGAAAGTAGTCTGGCGATGTGGAAGGAGAGGTAGAAGCAGCAGTAAGGTCGCAGGATGGCTGTTGTTAACAATGGATTCAGATGCGAGCCTTCACACATAAGCACAGTAGCGTAAGTTATGCACGCTCAACTACCAACTCTTTGAGAGAATAAAGGGCATGGAAAGAGAAAGAGATGAAAGGAGAGAGAGAGCGACGGAGAGAGAAAGATAGGTTGAAGTAAAGGGTGACGCGTGCATTCCATAAATCCTGGCGTTCTAATTGGTTACATGAAACGACAGTCGCCGCGCGTCCTGAGAGACCTTCAGAGGTCTTCTCAGCTTCCGAGGAGTCCGCTGCAACACAGAAACATCTGACGACAAACCTCCTCACGCCTCCCGGAGGGTCCCCTTCCACCCCCCTCTTGCTATGACACGTTGTAAATCAATTAAAACACAATACACACACACGCACATTATTCCTTCGACTGCTAAACGTTTGATATACTGCTGTTTCGGTCCAAGTTTTTCCCGATGTTCGAGTAAGGTACTGAAATAAACACGCCAAAGATATATTGCCCTTGAAACATATCCGAAGTATTTACGAGATGCATTTTGCTTGTATGCTACCAGACGTAATTGAAATGTTAGAGGCGGTGCTTAGTTAAGAATACTAGGCTGTATTTTAGACACAATTTGTTGGGTGCTATTAGGGAAAACACAAAAGTCTTGTTACAGAGTTGCAGTGATAATATGTGGTTATTGTTGACGTGAATGAAATTTCAAAGTTAATTTACAGTGGCTTTAAAAACGTAAAATAAAGTAAAAGCTCAGTACTAGATTATTTATTTATTCAATTAGATAAAAATACAATGAATTCAAAGATACAACAGATTTGTTCTCTTTGCAAATTTTGACTTGGTTAAATTTTCCAAAACTCAAAAGTTAGTTTACAAAGACAAATTTGGAAACACTGAATAACTTCAATTATTGCCACATTGTAGACTTAAAAGTAAATTCGTATGGCTTTTCGTGGTGGGTAGACCCTTACGGGTAGTTCCACCTCGCCGTTTTTTTCAACGACTGCTTTTTTATATGCAACTGGGACCGACGGCTTAACGTGTCCTCCGAAACACGGGAGTGGCTCGAGAAAAATATCTTGTACTCAACTGGGATCGAACCCAGGACCTTTGGCTTATCAGACCAGCGATAAGCCAACTCGGCTACGCCGACTCCGCCACATTGTAGACTACATAAATATATCAACTATTAGGGTTATTAAGGTTAAATCCGTGTTGAAAATAGTAAAAAAAAACTATAAAAAAGGGATGTGAATTTTTTTTAATTTGCCGGAGTAGTGAAAGGACCATTCACACAGTATCACCTGATATTCAACCCACTCACTACATGTTTAAAAGCTAAAAGTTTTCCAATATTCCAAGTTTTCGTAAATATTTCCTCATGTTTTTTAGTCATTTCGTGTAGTAAAATGTAATGCACAATGTACAATGCAATATATAAGTAAAATGAAGTACTGCAGTCTAGTCTCTGATGTATACATTCGGCTACACTGGGCCTTATTAGTCTTATTAATAACTGCTGATCCTTACTACTTTGAAAACTGTTTTAATGTATTTTTAATAAGGAATATATCTATACATACATAAATATATATATATATAGCAACGCGATAAATAAACATTCAGTTCGATATTGCTCGTCACTGTGTACGCTACTACAGTTGTTTAGCTAATAAAAGCCTTGATTTCTAAAAGGTGTAATCATTCGTTCACTACAAAAGTGTTTGTTTTTATTTCTTGTAAGGATTTTCCACCAATAAAAGCCATACGCTTATCATAATAATTTACGTAATTTTGTCACAATAAATAAATGAATAAATCAATAAATGAATAGAATAAATAAATAAAAAATAAATAAACAAATAAAAAATAAATAAACAAATAAATAAATAACATTCAAACATTCCCTTTAAAAAGAGGTTCCCGCAACCAATATACTTCCATCTCAACAACGAGACTAATACAATTGACCTAGGCAATTCTACAGGAATTTGCTGCAATTACTCGACAATTAAACTAATACCTCCTCGCTTGTACACGACAAATCCCAATAAAACCACCAATTGAGAGAGCAAACAATAGATCAAGTTTTTTTATCCTCAAAGAGAATCATTCCACAAATTCCAATTGAAACAAAATCGAGTGAACGTACCATAAATCGTTGTCATGGTCAAACTAATTGAAGAAGAAAAAGAAGAAGGGGAGTAGGAGTAGGAGGAGGAGGAGGAGGAGGAGGAGGAGGAGGAGGAGGAGGCGGAGGAGGAGGAGGAGGAAGAGGAGGAGGAGGAACGAGAACCAGACAAACAATTGTAGAAACATGCAATATTTTTCGGAATCATTTCGATTCTTCAATTGAAGCGAAGAACGTGAAGTGAATAATTGTTTTATTCTGGCAAAACCACAATAATTATGGAGAAGAACTAATCCGTCATTAGCAATAATTTAAAGACGGCTCTTTTGGATAGCATGCAATCAATCATTAACGTCTTTCAAATATTCTCATCATTCTTCAATTGTCTCAAATAAGATAGCCCAATACTCTAGCTTAAAATATTAGAACAGAATTTGAACAAATTAATTTGAAGTAACTAAAGATTATTATTGACAATTATTTTTGTACAGTAGCATTCATAGATTTCCATCAGCTATTCAATGCTCAAAATATCCGCCATTGCGATTTTTTGGAGGATGAAGCCCACATAGGTCAGAGACCTGTGCGTGGGTAATGAATTGGATGACGGTGATTGATGAGTTGGACCTAAAGGTTGGAAAAAAAACGATTCCAATACTAGTTTAAATGACCAAATTTATTTTAAGCAATACAATACTAATAACTTGGTTTCATCATAATTCCAGCCTACATTTAAAAAACAGTTCTTTCGTGTATTTCTCGGTTGTCCTTGACTGCATTTCAGTGAGCTTCTAATTTTTTAGTTTTAATTTGATTCAATTCTAGCTTCATTACTTATTTTTCTTCGTTGTTGCTTTCTAGATGTTCACAGTTTTTAGTTATTGATTTGACTCGTATTTTTTCTTGTTACTCCTCCCACCAGGGTCAGCCAATCACAACCTACGATGAAGGTCAGCCTCTTTCTCGCTTAGCCAATAGTATCATTCCATGTTCTGTATATATTAAGCTTCTCTGTACTTTAGTTTTAGTTTGATTGAGATTGATAATGGTATAACAACAAAAACTAGTTTCCCAATATTTTTTAATAAATGCGGTTGTGACAATTTCGTCTAATTATTTATTCATTATGGTTACCTTCCACAACATCACCCTCGCCACTACAAAGAAAATGTTATTCTTTATTAATTATTAGCGGCTGAACTTCGATATCTACCGCCGAAATAATCGACTGAGAGAATCGATAGTCAATAGGTTAGATTTAACAGATATCGATCATTTGGATATCAAAAGTTTTACTCTTGTTTCTGTAGGGTAGATAAATACAGGAGTAAAACCTTTTTAGCGTATAAGAAAATGAACCACGAACGTACCTGTATTTAAATGTGAATAAACTTCATAATTATGAAGAAACAGGCAGAATATGCATTTAATAATTGAATTAATTCATAAATTATAGAAAATAAGTGAATACAAGGAATAGTAGGCCTACACCTTGAACAGTAAATCAGCGTACTCTAATGTAAATAAACTTCATAACTATGAAGAAATAGATAGAATATTCATTTAATAATTGAATAAATTCATAAATTATAGAAAATAAGAGAATAGAAGGAATAGTAACATCCTTAAATTCTTAAATAGTAAATCCTTACTTTCCAAACTTTCAAACAGCATAAGAGGCTGGTACTTTTATGAGTGTATATAAATAATAATAAACCAGTAAAAAGTCATTCGATTTATGTCTTTCGGACTTTCTTTGTAGTGGTGCATTTCAGTGAGCTTCAATTTTTTAATTAAAAAATTATTCAATTCTAGCCTACTTGAGTATTGTTCTTCTTTGTTACTTTCTAGATGTTCACGTTTTTTAGTTCTTGATTTGATTGTTATTTTTGTTTGTTGCTCTTCCCACCAGTGGGCGTGACTTATTATGGCCTCCAGCCAATCACGAACCGTCAATGAAGGTCAGCCTATCCCTTAGCCAATAGTATCATTCCTTGTTTAGTATACTGCTACTTTGTAATTTAGTTTGAATTTGAGATTGATAATGCTATAACAACCGGAACTAGTATCTCTATATTTTTAATAAACGTGGTTGTGACAACTTCGTCTTATTATTTTTTCGGACTATTCAAAATGTTGCTGAATAGCCATTACATTTTGAAATATCTCCCAAATAAAAGAGATTCCAAGTACTTTCAGAACAAAAGCAAAAGCACAATTGAAGTTCCTATCTACACAATTTGTTTCAGGTATTTGAATTCAGCGAAACAACACGAAGCCAAACAAAAAAAAGAAGTGGAAAAACTCAGAAAAGACACGCAAATCTCGTTGAGGAAACAAATTGCGAATGTTTCAACTGAAAACTTGATAGCATCGTGCTTGTAATTTTCACCTGACATTTATGTTTCTACCTACATTAAAAATATGACGATATTTCATGAGTAATGGACCCATATAGAAAATCTACTTAAAATATTTTCCTCCTAACTTTTCTTTTCTCAATTAACAACTGCCCGCTACAATTGCACGTGCCAAGGTCGAAACAATATCAATAACTTTGCTCGCCATTACTGTGGTTAGATGCAAAGCCAGTATCTCGGATGCACGTGCAGTACGCCAGAGAAGTTTCCAAGGAAACAAGACGAAAGCCGCCTTCTCATATATGCTGCAAAAATAGAACGAACAAATTTATGTCGCACTGATAACTTAGTTTATGAACCATTATCAATTGCATTGCTGGTGATTAGGCCTACAAAAAACGCTGATTAAAAATTCACGAGCATTAAGATAAAAAATTGAAAAACTACGATTCTGCAATGCTACATTGGAAAATATAAGAAAAAACTGAAATTGATTAATTGCAAAAATTGTACAACGCAATATCTACTAAAACTGACTGGAATAAAAATGAGCTGATTGAAAATTAGTTGTAAATATAGGGTAAAAGGGTAAACTATTGTTAAAAAATAAGGGTAAAAGATGTAAGAATCTGATGTAAAGATGCAAGAACTTCTACATAATTCTATTTTTTGACAATATTTGTAAAAAAATCGAAGTTTACAGGGATCCCACAATATAAGGCGCAGTGATATCTGTGACAGGTTAGTCAGATAAGATAAGCTACAAACTCCAGGGCTCTAACTGCAAGGGTGACCGATGGATATTTCATCAAAAAACTGTTGTGAAATCACTTCCCAGTGTTTCGGAGCCCACCTAAAACTGTGTGTTTTGACAATCTAGATTCATGCAAGGCCCTACTTTTCAATCACCATCATTTAACCTATTACAGGTATGAGACCTTTGTTGTGACCTTTGTTTCTTTGTTATGAAAGATGAATAAATTTGAAATTTGAAAGACCTATGTGAGCTTTATCCTCCGAAAAAAAATGTCGAATTATGAAACCAGAATCTGCCAGTATAGAAATACCGCAAGTTTCAGATTAAATCAAGTAATAAAAATTTACTTCAGAGCTTTTCTTTGAATAGAACTTAATACTTTTTCTCAATATATAGGACACATTCTTCGATTCCAGAATAATAGTTTGTGCCGAGTATATAAAAATCTTTAAATCAGTTACATTCAAGCTTAAAGCTTCAATTTTCAGCGCCATTTTACAATCCGCATTTTACAATCAAGCACTTGCAGAATAAATAATGAAAAAGCACTTGGAACCTTCGAAGGACACAAGATGGCGATAGTTAGGTAACAGGCGCAATTATAATCAGGCTGCAAAGATAATGAAGATGGCTGCTGGTAGAGTGTTACAGGGAGGAATAAGACAAAGAAGAAGGAGGAGATGAAGAAAATAAAGGAGAAAAGGAAGGAGATGGAGAAAAGGAAGAAAAAGAAAGGAGGAAGAAAAAGGGGAAAAGGAAGGAAGAGGAGGAGGAGGAGGAGGAGGAGAAGGAGAAGTAGAAGGAGGAGGAGGAGGATGAGGAGGAGGAGAAGGAGGAGGAAGAGGAGGAGGAGGAGGAGAAGTAGGAGGAGGAGGAGGAGGAGGAAGTGGAGGAGGATGAGGAGGAGGATGAGGAGGAGGAGAAGGAGGAGGATGGGGGAGGATGAGAAGAAGAAGAAGAAGGAGGAGGAGGAGGAGGATAAGAAGGAGAAGCTGGAGAAAGAGGAGGAAGAGGAGGAGGAGGAGGAGGAGAAGAAAAATAAAAGAATAAAAGGAAGAAGAAGAAGTAGAAGTACAAGAAGTAGAAGTAGAAGAAGAAGAAAAAGAAGGAGAAAAGGAAGAAGATGAAGCATAAGAAGAATAGGTGGAAGAAGTAGTAGGAAAAGAAGAGAGAGTAGAAGAAGAGTAGGAGAACAGGAAAAAGAAAACGGGGAATAAGAAAAAGGAGTAGGAGAAGAAGAAGAAGAAGACGAAAAAGAAGGAGAAAAGGAAGGAGATGAAGAAAAGGAAGAAAAAGGAGAAAAGGAAGAAGAAGAAGAAATAGAAGTAGAAGAAGAAGAAGAATAGATGGAAGAAGTAGAAGGAAAAGAAGACAGAGTAGACGAAGAGTAGGAGAACAAGAAAAAGAAAACTGAGAATAAGAAGAAGTAGAAGAAGAAGAAAAAGAAAAAGGAGTAGAAGAAGAAGAAGAAGAAGAAAAAGAAGGAGAAAAAGAAGGAGAAAGGAAGGAGATGAAGAAAGGGAAGAAAAAGAAAAGAAGGAGAAAAGGAAGGAGATGAAGAAAAGGAAGAAAAAGGAGAAAGGGAAGAAGAAGAAGAAGAAATAGAAGAAGAAGAAGAAGAAGAATAGGTGGAAGAAGTAGAAGGAAAAGAAGAAAGAGTAGACGAAGAGTAGGAAAACAAGAAAAAGAAAACGGAGAATAAGAGGAAGTAGAAGAAGAAAAATAAAAAGGAGTAGAAGAAGAAGAAGAAAAAGAAGGAGAAAAGGAAGGAAATGAAGAAAAAGAAAGAGAAAAGGAAGGAGATGAAGAAAGGGAAGAAAAAGAAAAGAAGGAGAAAAGGAAGGAGATGAAGAAAAGGAAGGAAAAGAAAAGGAGAAGAAGAAAGAGTAGAAGAAGATTAGGAGAACAAGAAAAAGAAAACAGAGAATAAGAAAAAGGAGTAGGAGAAGAAGAAGAACAACAAAAAGGTGGAGGAAGAAAACGGAAAAAGATGATGGAAGAAAATATAAGATGGAAGAAAAACGTGTGTGTGTGTGTGAGAGAGAGATAGAGAGAGAGAGAGAAAAAGTGAGAATGAGATAGAAAGAGAGAGAGAACAAGTGAGAGTAGACTGCACATTATTATTGCAAAAGAACGGTCATAGAAAATAATATAGGCAGGCCTGCCGTAACCGCTTTCCTACTCAACTGCATTGCTCTGAGAGATGCAACTGCTTTGAAAGATGGGTGGACGGGTGGTGCATACAATGCAAGCATGCACCGCAGTAAAAATGCACTTTTATTACTCGGCAAGGTCGTATGACCACGTGTCTTTTGCAGCCTGTCTACACTCTACCCCACCACACCCCACCACCTCATCAACCTTGGAAGGTCACCTTGGTTGGTCAATTTCAATTCCCCCTTTACCCACACACCCCCCTCAACGGATGAAATTATCCATGCGATGATTGAACAAAGAGCGTTTGTCTAGCGTCTATCGCATCAGACACGTTCAAATTGTAAATAGCCGTGGCAGTCTACTTGCATTCAGTGCATGCCTTTGTGTTTCTTCTACAACCTTCTACGGGGATTTATTTCCAGTGGAAACTTACAGTAAATAGTACAGAATCCATAGTATAGTTATTGGATAATAGCGGGATGTTTAAGCGACAATTTTTTGGTCAATTCAATAAATTATCGATGATATTGATAGGTCAACTCTGACTCAACATTTGCAGATCACTTAATCAACACTGGACACTCACACAATGACATCCAAACCAGTGGCGGATTTACCGGGGGGGGGGGGGGGGCTGGGCTTTCGGGCTGAAGCCCCCCAAAACCTCCAAAAAGTTTTTTGGAAGAGTGAAAATTTTTTACCAATATAATCAGTTTGAAGCTCGTAAAATATTCATTAGCAAGAATTACCTAATTCCACTACTAAGTCTTCAATTTATTGTATAAAATCCGTTTTAATACTGTATAACGTCTTAGTTACATTTACATTGCCTGCGACCAATCAACTCAGTGTTTAGATTTTTGTACTTGCTGAATAGAAAACATAAAATGCAACATAAAATTGCAGTAATTGAATCACGACAGTACCAACTTTTTTTAATAGAAAGTAATGAGGAACTACATTAACATATCAAACAATGTTTTTTTCAACATTCTACGACAGTAGTTGGCAAACCAGTGATCACCAGCTACTGATATAGGTTATATCGTGGAAAAATTCCAGATACAATGCTTGCATTGGGTTTACTTGTATATAATATGGATCTAATAGCATTTTAACTGATTTCTTAGAGATTATACAAACATTTTCTGGGGGAGTAGCCTCAGATCCCATATTTCTATAAGAGGAAAACTAATCGTCAGATAAAAGCTTCAGAAAAACATCTCTTTTTACAGTGTGGAATTCACACAAAGTTTATCTATTAAAACTAGATGAAACATTAGTTAATTGAAAAATTTGGTATTAATTATAGCTCCCACATTGATTTTTATTCTTAAATATTGAATGACCGCAATACCGGAATAATACTATGTTCCTTGACAAACTGCCGAACACACCAGATTCAGCCATAATTCAATCAAAAATTTCCAATATACTGTAATTTAAATTAATTTTATCGCTGATACGGTTGAAAGTACTGTATAGCTATTTTTTATTTCCCAATAATGAAAAATTCAAAAGCTTTCACAATACTTGTATTTAGTACACCTCTAACCCCCCCCCCCCCCATCATCAATAGCTACCAGCCACCCAAAAAAAAAATTCTGGATCCGCCACTGATCCAAACACTGGAGCAATATGAAATATTCAAACACCATAAACAAGATAGAACCAATGTACTCAATGACCAAACACAATTCAAATCCAACGCAATTTTTAACTACATAATGGCCGCTCATCCTAACCTCAACAAAGCATGACCCCTGGCGGCAGGCTGACGAAGCTTCTTTTCAGAAGTGAAATGCATTCCTCTAGCATCCCCAACATAAGTGAGATTAAATTGAAATACAGTGCCAGTTGTGATATTATATATTGATAGAATGAATTTGAATTTTTATGGAATGATGGGACGAAACATTTGGGGTTGGTACAAAATCGTTAATAATTAATAAATTATTGGCATGATCATTATATTTTCGTCCTCCAAGCTTGTAATACAGAATAATTCAAACCTCACACTCACATGAATTATTCCAAAATCCATGTTCAGGATCGAAGTTCAACACTGTTTTGAAGTAAGAAATGATATGTTGTATTCTATCTTTTATTTTTACTTATTAATTGCGGATGATGCCCACATGAGTCTGGATACTTCTGCGTGGGTAATGAGGTGAAAGGGTTAATGATTAGAAACATCCATGGCTGAATGAGACTCGAACTCAAGACTGCAGAAATACAAAGCCAGCCAGTCTTTAGCTAATCTTAGCTTAGCGTTCCAACCGACTGCGCCACCATATAATTATTATTGTAATGAACAATAAGACGAAGTTGTCACAGCCACATTATTGATTAAAAATAGTGGGATACTAGTTTCGGTTGTTACACCATTACCCATCTCAAACAATATGCTTGTTTGAGATTGATAATGGCGTAACAACCGAAACTAGTATCTCACTATATTTAATAAATGTGCGTGTGACAACTTCGTATTATTATTCATTATGGATATCTCCTTCACCACTACAAAGAGAATTATTATTGTGCATGTAATAGCATATAGCTTACAATAATTAAAAATAAGTACGTAAATTTGTAAAAGTTGTTACTGTACGGTAATGCATTCGTTTATTTGTGGCAATAGGCTTCCCGGCTACAATTAAAACCAAAAAACAATTCCTATTATATTGTATCATACTGAAATGTATTCCATAATATACGATTTTTATTTATTTGACAACTGATTTCAAAACATCTCCAAAATAACTTTCAAGTTTCCACGATTAATAAAACTAAACTTGTGTAGCTTGTCAACTCATTCTTGGCAGTTGTATGAATTTAACTCCCGTATGCCGGCTCTCTATTACTACTACTACTCTACGCTATTAGACGGCTTGAAATGCTCTCACATCCTTCTCCATATTATCATAGATGAGGGAGTCTATGGATGGTTCGTCTATGATATTATGGAGAATAACCAGTTCTCAGTACAGCGGCTTAAAACTCAGTGTTACCAGGGAGGCGTACTGGGTCAAACAGAATTGTCTGCGCACTGCTAAGAATGAGTTGACAGAAAAATTATCATTTCTACTCTATTGGGATGAAATAAATTTCATATTACTAAATTATTTCACAGCTTTTTCCATTATTTTATTTTTTTGGTATGTGTCACCACTTTTTACAATTTTGCTCTACCCAGAAGAACATAATTTTTAATCAATTATTTTTGTATTTTTACTAACATTTCAGAATTGCTTCATTGTACTGACATACATTGTTCTTCAATGATTGACTTTATAATTCTAATTCTAAAATTGTATTGAATTTCTCCCTTTGTAGTGATATTATAGTTTTAGTCAGTTTTTGTAACCTTAAATTGAGTGGATAAGATTGTAGTGTTTTCTTAACATGATAGGATAAGAACTTGTTCTTCAATCACAGGCTGTTGCCCATGTGGGGGACTTTCTTCTAAATTATTGTTTTTATGAAGTAAATAAATAAAGTTATCAATCAATCAATCAACAATATACTATAACCTGTATACAGATACTGATACTCACGGGTACAGTAGTTGTTGTTGTTTGTGAGAAGGGGTGGTGATGGTGGTGAGGGTGGGGGGGGCGGAGGGGGCTGTGGGGGGGCCAAGCTGCTGGCTGCGGTGGCAGCTGCAGTCCTGTAGTGGCTGAGCACGCACGTGATGACTCCCACCGTAGTTATCACGACAGCCACCAGAAGCGCCACCACTGCCACACTCCACACTACAACACACCAACACAACACATACCACACATTAGGCAATTTATAGAGACTATAGTAGAATAGGGTTAAAAGGCTCATTTTGTATATTTGTAATTATTCTTATTCTATTAAAATGCTGATTTTTATATTTTATTGTAGACTTTAGTGAAATCATAAAACATAAATCTTAGAAATCGATTGAAGAAATTTCAGAATATAAATTATTTACAGAGACTACAGTAGAATAGGTTTGAAAGGCTTATTTTGTATATGTGCCATTATTCATATTCTATCAAAATGCTCATTTTTATATTGTAGATGTAGACTATAGTGATCATAAAATTAGAAATTTTGGAAATCTATTGAAGTAATCACAAGTTTAACTGATTAATATTGGTTTCAAATTAATTGTCACATAGGTTACTTGTACCTGACAACATACCGTGAATTATTTGTAGAGACTATAGTTAAATAGGTTTGAAAGACGTATTTTATACTTGTGATTATTTTTATTGTATTAAATGCTGACTTTTATATAGTAGACTATAGCGAAAACAGAGAATCAGAAATTTTTGAAGGAGTCCCAGAATTAATTGAATAATACTGATTGTGTCACATTGATTAGTTGAGCCTGACCTTTTAAATGGATTTACAAGGCTTTTTATGTTTGGGTGCAAAATTGTGCCGAATATTGAAGTTTATGTGAAGAATTACCAGGGGTTGCAATGTAGCCCCATGCTGGGTTATACCAGGGGTCGCAATGTAGCCCCAGTTTTCCTGTTCACAGAAATGTATTTTTTATTTAGTAGGCTATAGTGAAATCAAAAATCTTACGAATCTATAGAATAGAATAAAAAATCATAGAATTACAGGATTAAAATAATAACATTGATTGGAAATTTGGTGTCAATAGGTTAGTTGTGCCTGACCTTTCAAGTAGTTAAAGGCTTATTTTGATAGGTGAAAAATTCCAGATGAATTTTGAAGTTTTTGTGTAAAGTTACCAAGGGTGTGGAAAGAAATGATGTTTAAGATGAGAAATTAATACTCAATTATCCAATACTATCAGGGAAACATTTCAAGAATGAGAAATGGAAGTTATAAATTTTATTAAAAAAAAAAACTTTGAAAAAAGTCAGCCTATTTAATTTTTAAAAAAATAGTTTGATAATAATTGATTTCGAAACATTGCACCAATTATAAATTGAACTTCCAATTCTATTTTTTTCGGATGAAGCCCACATAGGCCTGAGACTTGTGCGTGGGTAATGGATTGGATGATGGTGATTGATGATTAACAGTTTTAGGTGGGTTCCAAACCACCTAAGTGAATTTACAGCAGAAAACAGTATTTTTTGCTGGCCAATCCAATCGGTCACCCTTACAGAGAGGGCCCAGGAGAACTTTGCTTATCTAATCTGAATGAACAGACAACTGCTACGGCTCACTCATTAGTTATCATTCATAAATAAGTGGAACAAATATATGTTGGAAGGTTTGAAAAAACTAGAAAGGCTCGTTTGAATTTGTGCAACTCCCACTAGCGGATTATTTGAATTAGAAAAACGTTTTTTTCAAACCTGAGTTTTGAATTTGAAATTTGAAGTGTTGTTATATGTGGCTTCCAATTTTACAATTCTGTCAATTTGTTGATTGCAATGAATAATATTGAATTGAATTAGTATTGTAAAAAAAAACTCTTTTCCAGCTAGAAATCAACTACAGTTCACTAACTAAATGCTGTATAATAAAACAATAGAGAATAGAATGATTGTAGCCAAATACAGTACAGCCTATTTCTTCCAAAGTCTGCGTAAAACCACGTCTACCTAATTGTCGCTCAGAAACAATGATAGGTGCTAATTTTAGCCGTTAGACCAGCACTGTTAACATGGACATGTAGCATGTCACACATGTCACATGACATCACGTGCTTACATTGGTTGACATTTGGATCCAGCACTTAACACTAGTTATCGGAACGGCTGTTCTACCTACAAGGAAAAACTTTTTAGTCCATGAAGTACATGAAGATAAGGTATTTAAAGATGGTCGAGTCATAAATTATTCTATCAAAAAATTATACAGTAAGATTTGCTATGAAAAAACTATTATACTGTACTCAGTATTTATTGAAAAATACATATTCAGAATTTGTTTATTGCGGATGATGCCCACATGGGTATGGAGACTTGTGCGTGGGTAATGAGGTGAATGGGTGAATGATGAGAAACATCCATGGCTGAATGAGATTCGAACCCAAGGCTGCAGGAAGTGAAGCCAAACAGAGCCTTATCGTACCACAGACAAGCGCTCCAACTAACTGCGCTACCAAGATTTAAATCCATAGTTAATTTAGTAGAAGAAGCACTAGGAGAATCAAAGAATTGAAGAGTATTAAAGATGACCAGGATAATGATGATCTCCAAGAAAATATTTTCTTTTATTAAAAATCCATAGGCAAGCTGATGAAGATTCTCCTCAGAAAAGAAATGCATTCCTCCAACTTAGTGGGTAGAATCATCATTTAAATATAAATACAGTGTCAGTTTTTATATTAGACAATTATTAGAAGCTACAGCTATGTCATAAGATTCCATTCATTTTTATAATTTTTCTCATAACTTTCATAAGATCATTATGACTTTTATACCTACTTACATCTCCTAAATATTATTATAATTACTTAATTGTGTTTGTAATAAATAGATAAATAAATTATTAGTACAACTAGTAGACAGGAAAACAAGAACTTGACAGTGATTCAGAAATATGCATTATGCTTTATGCATAACCTCACAACATGGGTTAAGTGGGGAAGGCTCGTTTGTCACAAATTCGACCACAGCCCTCTTTTATTGTAAACTGAAAATAAAGGCAATTTGACAATCTATACTAAACAATTCCTAGAAACAATACCATACAATATACCAGGAATATACCTATTTATGTAACTATGCATAGTAACAGCCGATTTCGTTATGTTATGTCCAAAGAGCGGGTCTTTTTCACTATAACACCGCATTTTTAAAAAAGTGTCATTGAACAGTAGACTCCTAACCTAACCTAACCGGGTCTTAGATTAGGTTAGGTTAGGAACCTACTGTTTAATGACAATTTTTAAGAAATGCTGGGTTATAGTGCAAAAGACCCCAAAGAGGGGTCTACGCACACGAGGAGTGAGAAGGTTGCAATTACTTTATACCTATATACAGGGTGTTTCAAAATTAGTGTCGAACATTTTAGGGTATTGTTCCTGGATGATAGGAGACTACAAATGTCGTATTTAAAGTTTCCAAAACTCAGCGGTTAACTTATAGCAGCCATTTTGGTTTTTTCACTTGGGAATTTTTATCTCAAGAACGAAATGTTGTATTGATCTGAAATTTGGCATGAATATTTATGTTATAAAGACTCAACTTTAAAAAATAAAAAATAAAAATTTCGATGAAAGTTTTCAAAATGGCGGCCATTTTAAATATTTGATGGCGAATTTCACGAAAACCGTTCACTTTACAGAAAATTTACAAGAGACAAAAAAGTTAGCAAATTTTATCACAATTCCATCGATACCTTATTTATTAAGATTGGGCAAAGAATAACAGAGAAATTAATTCTTTTCGTACTGAATGACCACTTTTCACCATTTAAACATCAATGTTAAATTTTTTATAAAATTTTGAAAAAGTTATTCTTGTAAGTTTTCTGTAAAGTGAACGGGTTTCATGAAATTTGCCATCAAATATTTGAAATTATTAAATTATAAAAAATTTAACATTGATGTTTAAATGGTGAAAAGTGGTCATGCAGTACGAAAATAATTAATTTCTCTGTTATTCTTTCCCAATCTTAATAAATAAGGTATCGTTGGAATTGTGATAAAATTTGCTAACTTTTATGTCTCTTGTAAATTTTCTGTAAAGTGAACGGTTTTCGTGAAATTCGCCATCAAATATTTAAAATGGCCGCCATTTTGAAAATTTCCATCGAAATTTCAATTTTTTATTTTTTAAAGTTGTGTCTTTATAACATAAATATTCATGCCAAATTTCAGATCAATACAACATTTCGTTCTTGAGATAAAAATTCCCAAGTGAAAAAAACAAAATGGCTGCTATAAGGATAACCGCTGATTTTTGGAAACTTTAAATACGACATTTGTAGTCTCCTATCATCCAGGAACAATACCCTAGAATGTTCGACACTAATTCTGAAACACTCTGTATATTTATAATTATACTTTATACTTATATAACCTAAATATTATAAAATCATATCACCTAAATAAATGAGAACAACTAGGCATAAAAACACAAGAACTTGACAGTGATTCAGAAATTAATATGCATTATGCATAAATTCAGGAAGACATTCATGAAGCTAGTACAAGAAGACCGCTGGTCTTCCAACAACCAAATTAATTAATTTATTGCTAGTGCAGCTGTTTACCTCATTCAAATATTCAGTACAACGGCTTCTAATTGTCAAATAAGTTCATTGACCTGAAATTGCAATTGGCCATAACGCACAGCATGAGATAATATTGAGATAATAAGGCAGCAGCATTGTGATGCAAGTTACTATGCAGATATCAACGCAATGATAGTGTATATCTATCTACATCGTATATATAGATATAAATAGCGGCTGGCTAAATAGTAGTTCTGTACAATGCAAGACTCTGTTAAATGTACTATCATGCGATCTGTTGGATTCATAATGAACTATTACAGACTGGATCGTTGAAAAGCGGAATAAAATTGACAGCGCTTGAATACTAAATTGCTGAAATACTGTAATTAGCCAACTATCATGGTGGATTTAGAAGTGTATTTTTTATTCGAGTGTGGTCATTAAAATTGATTCTACATAGTATGAGAAGAGGAAGCTCATTAAATCCTACATTAATTTCTTCAAAATCATAAGATTTCATTCATTTTTTTTCATAAAGTTCATGAGAATATCATGTAACCGTAAAACTTTTATAAGATCATTGGTAAATAGTAGTTTATGCAACGATTTTATTTTGACCCTTATTAAAGCACGAGTTAGATGTAAGTTATAACACGAGCGAATGCGAGTGTTATAAATATCTCACGAGTGCTTTAATGGCCAAATAAAATCGTTGCATACACTATTTTATCTACGACCACTAGTATACATTCAATTAAAACAATTTCATTTTACCTGTGACTGTCAGAGATACCTAACCTCTCATCTCAAATACGAGAAGTTATAGTAGATTGTTAGGTTAGCAGCTTAGTTAGCAGTTTGATCAAATCAGCTGATAGTTTCACAATATTGAATTACGATATTGATTCCATCAAAAATGCTTCTGATTGGTCCAGAACCCGTGTTATAATGTAGAACCTGTACTATAATGAGCTCTTTATACAACGGGTTTCAAAAAGCATTTCGAAAAGACAGCTGTTTTGGCATCAATTGCGAAACTGTAATGTATACATTATGACATGGTCGTAGATAAATAATAATGACGATACCATCAAACATTACTCATGATATGAGTAATATGACATCAAGTTGCATTCCATCTTCTTTTATTGTTTTTTTTTTAGCTGCTTATCAAATGTTGAATCCACTTATAAAACAATCTTCACAGATTATTAATTTAAAAGATTGATGTGTATTTCGGATTTCTATTCTCACAGTTTTCATGAATTAAATTTCAATTCAAGCAGTGAATCACATCAGTAAGGATTATTTCACATTGGTAATTGATAAGAATCTGACGATACAGAATGGTTTAACATTGTACAATCTGTACTTCAAATTTTCAACTCATGTCCACGCAAAGTGATTGTTGTCAAATGTATCAATAGCTAATGTTCCAACCTATTCAAGTGTTCAGGACATAGATGTGTAGTCTAATTTGTATCTTTTTCATTTCCATAACTTTCATTAATTGGTGTGAATTATGAGTATTCACACTTGTAACTTAAATTTTCAATTTATGTAATCAGTTAGTGCATTCCCATTTGAATTACAACAATGGGTCACCTTATACGCATTTACATACAAGAAATATGAGATTAAAATCTATTTTGAAAGAATTCACGATTATCTATGCAAACAGGACAAGAAAACAAAAAACTCTCATCTTACACGACTTGTACAAGTCATTTCACATAGACCAGCTAATGCAAACATTAACTCACTTCTAATAATAGCCTTCAAGAACTTCAACTTACTTAAAAAATCCAATGAATCACTTAGGGAAACAAGAGCGCAAAATCTATTATTCTATCCTATTCACAGGTCAACAAAATTTGAGAGAGGTGCGTTGTAGAGCAGTAAAGTTTTTCAACAGATTACCGGATCAATTCAAAAAGCCCCAAACAATAACACAATTTAAAGATAAAGTAAAAAATTATCTTTCGGACAAAGCTTTTTACTCAGTTAAAGAGTATCTGGACAAGACATAGAAGCTGCCATAGAATTAAAAAATAGTCTCATTGTGTTAATCTCTATCATGGTGCCTTCATGGGATTTATTTTAAAATTAACTTGATAATATCATTTTTATTGTCACTATTATTTATTTATTTTATTTTTTAATATTTATAATGACGATGCAGATATTTGTTGCAATGTGATCTTGTATACAGATGAATATGCAAATAAAGAATTTGAATTTGAACATGGAATTACATCAAATGTATGCATTTATATTTATCAACTCACACAGATACAATCTGAGGTTATAGCCTTGCCCAACATGCACATGATAAGCTACATTTGGGGCTAATAAAGTACAAGAACTCTGCCATACTTACCTCACCCAACATATTCTCGAACAACATGACCATATGCATTCATTATTTGGAGTTTGACTAATTTATGATAAGTCCTGACATTTCGGTTATACTTTGAAGTAAGCCAGACATGACAGGCGGACAAGGAGAGGGTGAAAATGAGTGTGAGAGAGTGAGAGCGAAAGAGTGGGAGGAAATCCGTAGACAAGCATTGCAAGAGAAGGAGAAGGAATGAGGGGAGATATTTCTGTCTGGTAGTCTGTCTGTCTGACTGCGTTCATTGCCTTAGACGAGAATCAAACTAGGTCATGGCCTGATGGCTGACTGAGCGAGACGTCTAGTCAGCTAAGTACGGAAAAGCCAGAGAATGCTTAGCAGCTAAGTTAAGGTAAAGGTAAGTAAGTAAAAACGAGCTTCACATACATCCCACAAATCATCACGCACTAGACAGCCTTTCAAATGTTCATTTGCATTATAATATTCCAGCGTGCTCTTTCATAACCGTTTGAAATTGAAATGCAACGTCCGTAGCATACAGATGTCAGATATAGTAAGTAGTATTGCTATTGCACATACAGTGGCGCACCCAGGGGGGGCTTAGGGGGCTTAAGCCCCCCCCTCCAAGAACCCGAGCTCCTTAAAAAATTGGTGATAATTTTCAAGAAAATTTACTATAGAGAGTATGTGCTGCAGGCTGATTAGTGTTGATACATGTCATGAATTCAAACTTTTCAAGTAGAATAATGTTCATAACTAGTGGAATGACATGGGGGGCTTTGGGGCTAAAGCCTTTCCCTCAGGTCCTGAAACGCTATCAAAATTATGATAATTTTCAAGCGAATTGACTGTGTAATATGAACTCTAGGCTACACATTTCAAACTTGTTTAAACAGGATAGTGATTAACTGTTTATAACAATAATTAACAATACAGTTATAATATTAAGAGCAATATTATGAGTGACAACCATAGGTGGAAATAGAGTTTGTAGCCTGGCAGAATTAAATTCGACCAGGCGGCTGGGTAAACCCGATTCGCGTTCAGCCTGGCAGTTTTCGTTCACTTTATCACCAACGCAAAAGTCTCATGTGGGCAACAAAAAATGTATAACAGTGAATCTTGTACCACGTTTCAGATAATTTTACATTGATTCAATTTAATTCACACCATCTTTTTGAAGACCCTAGTCATTTCTGAATGGAAGATGGAATAGCTGTAATCTTTCGCCCTCTTTATTTCTGTAACAAAGCGGTCCGGACCTACATTCATTCTAATTTTTATAACCTCATGAGAAGATGCTTATGCAGTCTGGCAGAATAATTTTGAACTCTTAAAACACTCTGTACAAAAAATACTCATGATAGACACATTTTGTTTCCCCACAGCTTATTAACTATACTCTTTAAAAAGTCTAATTATGAATCCCCGCCCCCTCAATAAACTTTATCGGGCAACAATCTTGTAAAAAGAGCTCTAAACAATTTTACCCCCCCCCCCACCCTTCCCATATTTTACGTGGTAGGACGGGTAAGCCCCCCCCCCCCCAACCAAAAGTCTGGGAGCGCCCCTGTGTACATACATTGTATAATGCTATGATAAGTAATAATAAGCGTATGGTTTTTAATGGTGGGGAGACCCTTACGGGTAGTTCCACCTCAACGTTTGAGCCATGTTACGGGGAGCATGGTGAACCTACTATTTTAGGTGGGTTCCGAACCACCAGGGAATAATAAAGCTTATAACATCAACTGCTATGATATAAGGAATGCTATAATAAGACTAAATACTCTTGCTTCTGGAAACAAAGGAAACTTCCAGTTTAAATTTTATTTATCTATTCATTTAACTAACATACAATCAATGTAGCGAAAATGATAGCAGCGAGGCAGGTATCTGTTCAATCAGATAGAGATAAGCTGAGTTCTCGTAGGTCCTGTTTGTAACGGTAACCGATTACATTGGCCAGCAAAAAAGACGCTGTTCTCTGCTGTAAATCACTTCCCGGTGGTTCGGAACCCACCTAAAACTGTAGGTCCAACTCATCAATCACCATCATCCAACTCATTACCCACGCACAGGTCTCAGACCTATGAGGGCTTCATCCTCAGAAAAAAAATGTGCTTCACTTCTAGGGAAGTGATAGCCGTGAGCCGTAGCTGGTATCTGTTCAATCAGATAGTGATAAGCTGCTATCTCCTGGGCTCTCTTTGTAAGGGTGACCGATTGGTCAGCAAAAAAGACACGGCTGTAAAATCACTTCCCGCTGATTCAGAGCCCACCTAAAACTGTATGTCCAACTCATCAATCACCATCATCCGACTCATTACCCCCGCACAGGTCTCAGACCTATGTAGGTTTCATCCTAAAAAAATGTGAATACAACAGGCTACTGCCCAAAACTGTTTTTCACAAAATTTCAAAAAAGAATCAAGATCTTAGGTTAGGTCTTTTTCACTAAAAATTTCACCATGAAGCAAAATAATTCACCATTTTTTTTTTTTAAAAAAAGAATATTAATTTTGATTTTACTTTTAACAAAATACCACCAAAGTTCAAAAAAAGATTAATAAAATTTTCAATTTTCTAAGCCAAAAGTTCACATTTGTTACTTGTCACTAGTTACTAGTTACTATTTACCAGTTACTAGTTTTTATGGTAAACAATACAAATATTTTTCAATAAAATAATTTATTCAGCATTAATAGACTCATTTAACAGCATTCACTTATGATGGCTATCAACATGATATCCGAAAAGCTTATATAAATAGTGAGTAAATAGTTTTTTCAAAAATTTTAGTTTTGCTAGTCGTTGGACATAAAAGTCAATAACTTTTTATTAATATTTAAATTAACACAGAGCTAATGAATTTACAGTTCCTAGCATCACGTTATCGGTGTTGCTTATAAAACGTATAGTCCTACTAAACCTTAATCAAGTCTGGTTTTGATCTTTCAATTTCATTCAATTTTCGAACTCCTGAATTTTACCAGCATCTTGAATCTTCTCCACCTACCTCTCCATCATTGATATCTAGCATATCTCACAGTCACACCCAGGCTTTGTGAATCATCTAATGACTGTATTTTTTCAATGAAATTATGTAATTTTGTGAGTTTCTTGTGTGAATTGATTAAGTTTGTTATTTCATTTGCGAATTTTGTAATATATTATTGATAATTAAGTATTTTATTTGTGAGTTCTGAAAATAAACGGGTTTTGTTTAATTGTTGGTTTATTTCTTCAGTTTAGTGAGAGAGAATGACTTTTTTATTCGGCGAAGTTTGGACAGTAATGTCCACTCTACCACTCAACCACATTGAGAAAAAAACAAGTTTACTAACAGTACTGCATCTCAACAACCCTATACGTAGAGCTAGGAGGAAATAGTAACTAGGATTCGATTATGGAAATAACATAAAATTAAAAGTTAGTTCGAAGTTACTGACAATTGAACAAACTGACAAATTTACTTAAACAGAATTTTAAATTTACTTAAACAAAATTAAAGGAATTCGATATTAATAGATTCTGTTTAAATAAAATTATCAATTCTAAAAAAAAATTGTTTTGGTAAAAATAACTCTAAAAACAGCTGTAAAGTCTCAAGACACCCCAAATAGGGTGAACCGGTAAACGTCCACTTTTAAACCTAAAACGGAAGATTGACAAGTCGTCTGTTTTCATCAAAGGAACACAAAGTAATAAAAAACGGTCGTAAAACATTCGAAGGTGTGCACTTTTTATGGAAATACACCTCAACCTGAACAACTTATGACCCATAAAATTGAAAGCATTCAGGTCGCATGTATGCATGCAATAATTTTTCCCAGAGCGCAGGTTCAAGTGGTGTACAGTACAAGCTGTTCTGCATCAATCTGATGCACAGGGATTTGAATTACACGAACGTTTATGTTCCACCATTTGTGAAGCAGGATATGTGGTGAGGGTGAGGCACTGGAATGAGATGTATTTGAATAAGTATTTGGTTACAATTCAAGGCATGCTGTGCTACATTCTGCATTCAAGCTGTATGCTGTTTTTAAAGAAAGATGTGAGCAGATGGTACAGTGCAATAAATGTGACGTTTTGGATGAAAATTGCAGCTGTAACATTTTGATAAATAGTTTTTAAATAAGAAACAATGCATAGTAATATAAAAGCTTTTTTTCAATTGAAAAGAAAGTTATAAAGAAAATGAATACAGAGGAAGTAGAATGGTTAGAACAGCAACTGAATTTAGTATCAACTTTTTGTTGTAAATTTAACGACTTGCAGTCAGTTTTAAATTTGCAGTCATCTTCAAGGCCTTGAAGATGAGTTTCAACAACTCGAAAACGTTCGGCCAAGCGTGAGTACATTCACAATCTAAAACTGACTACAAGTAGTTAAATTTACAACAAAAAGTTAATATTTTTTTTTTTTTTTTTTTGAGGATGAAGCCCACATAGGTTTGAAACCTGTGCGTGGGTAATGAGTTGGATGATGGTGATTGATGAGTTGGACCTACAGTTTTAGGTGGGTTCCGAACCACCGGGAAGTGATTTTCAGCAGAGAACAGTGTCTTTTTTGCTGGCCAATCTAATCGGTCACCGTTACAAACAGGACCTACGAGAACGCAGCTTATCTATCTGATTGAACAGATACCTGCTACGGCTCGCGGCTATCAACGCAGATCGTTATGGAACACGAAATCCAAGAATTGAATTTAGTCATTTGATTTTTAGGTTTGAAATTCCAGAAATGCATCTACGTTTTTAAAATGTATAGGTATGCACCTCATAAAATAAATAATTACGGTAATAGTAGAAATAATTCAATATTGACAGTGAAATGCATCATGAAAAGCTATGTGACACCATAAAAAAACTAAATTTTTAAGAAAATTTCCAAAATATAATAATGTAAATAGAGTATTGCCACCGGTCTGTTGATTATGGTACGTTACTACTGTTTTGAACTCTGTAATAACACTCAGCGTTATAGCTCAATAATTCTAAGACTGCAAGAAATGTAATGACGTTTTAGTTTGAACATTAAAGAAAGAAAATGAATACAGAGGAAGTAGGAGAATGGATAGGACAGCAACTGAATTTAGTCTTGAATTTCTTGTTCCATAACGATCTGCGTTGTTAATAGTAACTTATGTTGAAAATTTAACGACGTACTATCTAAAATAATTATGACTAGGCCTATAACAGAATGTGTAAAACATCCAATCACAGGTTCTCAGTCATAATTCACAGCCACTCAGCCTGTTTTTTAATATTGTGAATATAATAATAAATGTACGCACATTCGGCCGAACGTTTTCGAGGAAATGAATTTCATTTTCAAGGCATCCTAGATCGGCGATTTCGGTTTGTTGGTTGGAAGAATTGTGGTCGAAAAGTTTATGTGATTTAAAATTTAATTGTTCATTGAGGATGTTTTGTTAATTGTGTGTGGTGTGTTTGTAAATTTAGAATTGTTCCAATGTGTTGAGTTCGTGTCCTTTAGATTTTATACGTAGAATGTGTAGGATTGTAGTGAATTTTGTCTTTTGATTTTTAGGTTTAAAATTCCAGAAATGCATCTCCGTTTATTTTTTTAAATATATGCAACTCATAGAAGAAGTAATTACAATAATAGTAGAAATAATTCAAGGATATTACAGATATTTGATAATTTTGAATCGTTGAATTAATTTAGATGGTAATGGATTTCGAATTCTCAATTTATTTAACTCTATCAAAGAAAGGTACTGACGACTTATTTTGTTACTGTTGTCAATATTCGATAACCGAAAGTCTTCAGTACATTTGATTGAGCATTCAGGGTCCGTTACCATCTAAGATAATTATGACTATAACAGAATGTGTAAAACTTCCAATCACAGGTTCTCAGTCATAATTCACAGCCACTCAGCCTGTTTTTTGATACAAATATACTCGTATTTCCTGGGGGTATATTATAATTCAATTTTGCAACAAAAAAGTGTCTTACTTTTCTCCTATTTTGCCTAGTTTTTGGTAAGTACTTTTGATAACTAGAAAAATTATCAAATTTGCCAAATTAGTTGAACTTTGTTATAAACTAAAATTTGGATTTTTCAATTGAAAATTTTTAGAAAGTGGGCTGTGCCTGTTTTTTGTAATAGAAAGATAAAATAGTTATTTATGTATTAATAGCGTGAAGCGTAACTTTATCGCTCGAGCCAAAACATTTACTGCGCGACGCATAGCGGAGCGCAGTAATTTTGCGAGAGCGATAAAGAAGCTTCACGCGCGAATTACATACAATATTTTTCCTAAAACTGCAGTTCTGGATTCCAACACAATAAAAGCTTGTAGTTTGTAACATCACAGACCATGCGCGGATTTGGTTAGCGTTCGCCATTGTTGAGGTTATGTGAATTTCACGGATTCCGTGATCCACCAATGAGATGGCATCAATATCAAAACAGAAGCGTAAAGAAAACAGCTGGCGAGCGTAAAGTACTTTACCGCTTGCGGAGCAGTAAAGAGGTATTTTATAATTAGTTTTCAGTACATAAAGAACTACTTTACGAGCAGTTGTAGGAAAAAATAAATATCAACTAGCGATCAACCGAAAATGAACTAATCTTGTGCAAGTGATTTAAATGAAAATATGCTGCTCTATATAGAGAGGCAAAAGTTCATAATTTTCCCCTTCATGTACGAAAACAGTGGTTCTAAAATTCGGACGTTCGATCGCAAACGCAACTACGACAGACGGACAGACCTCATGACATTTGGGGATTTAATATAACACACTCTCACACACCCATATTTATACCATGTGACAGTTGTTCATTTCTGTTTGCCCTGTACCAAGCTGTGTCACCAACATTATATGACTGTGCCCTATCTAGAGATAGAGAGCACAACACCTAATGTGAATGTCACTGACCCACCCTCTCACTTATGTACATCAACCCCCCCCCCCCCCCCCCCAATCAACAACTCATCTAATTTACATCCCTCTCACCACTCACCTCCATTCGCTCTCTAACCTAATCCATCATTCCTTCCTTTCATATGACGACAATTTTCTTTTCGTCTCTTATTGCATCATTATCTCTCTTTGAACCATTCCTTATCAATTTCCCCCTCTCTTTTATTCTCTTTTTTCCCTTTTCACTCAATAATACATCTCATGTTCTTTTCCATCAGATTTGCCCTCACCATTCATCTTCGCTCCTTCTCTATCCCAACCTTATTATTTATCCTCTCAATATTCAGGTTGAGCATGTGGAAGAAAAATAAATGTCCCAAGTCACTTGATTCATTACTTATCACTTATTTCCAGGATAAATAAAGGAATAAATATGGCAAAAATAATGGCATAATAAATAGCTATAATAATAAATTTATGAAATGATTTTCATGTAAAACTTATTCCATGTAAAAACTTAAAACTTTATTGACCTTTCCAACCCAAATTATTTAACTTAAAAAAATTGATTTCATTAATAATAATTGATGAATGTGTAATGAATAATGTGTTAAGAGTAATGAATAAATGATAAATTTTCAGTTCTTTTCAAAAAGTTGAATATTAAATCTCACACTCATCCGTTTATGTTTTCTTTAATCTATGCTTTTTCCAACTTTGATATCTTCTTCAATACTCTATGCATGTTTTCAAGAATTGATACATTTCTCAACTATTTTTTAGAAGTCGTTTCAATTATTTAATGCATTTTTTCTATCCAATTTTTAATTCAATACATTCTTTTAATGAATTTATTTATTTTTCCTTGCTCTGCCACTCTCAGCCAACCCTCTCACATCTACAAGTATTAATTATTGTTTATACGCCTTCAATCACTCTATTCTCTTTTTTCCCTTTCAGCTCTATTCTACCTTAATAGTATATTACGTTACTAGGCTGGAAAGTAACGTTTTGCCGGTCGAGCATATGATAGTTCATGCACGAGGCGAAAGCCGAGTGCAGAAATGTGAATATGCTAGAACCGGCAAAAGTTTACAGCCGTGTAAAGCTGGGCATTCACGTTCCAACTTGCAGTACCACTTGCAGTACTGCTAGTAGTACAGAAGAAACAATTAGTCTGGGCGCACGGCCGTTTGGTAGTCAGCCATGGCGAGGGGAGTGTTTATCGCTCATTTCTAAAAACATGTGGCCCGTGCGGCGCTGCAGATGTCTTCAAGGTCAACTAGTCAACTTTTAACAGGACGGCTAGTAGTGAAACCAGAGCCACACGCCCAGACTAATTGTTCCTACTGTACTGCTAGATGGATAGTCGACTCTACTCACGCTCCTACTTGCAATCCAACTTTATTCCTAGTCAGCTGTGAACGTCGCTCTCGAGCCGAAAAATGCAACCGAAGTTGCCCGAACTTGCCGGAAGGTCATATACTGACTGAGATAGGTTGGACGACTTTGTTCCGACGCCCCCACACACGTTCCAACACCGTCGACATTCGGAAGTCGTCCCTCTAGTCGTCCATCTACAATTCCAACCATCCAACAAGCCCATTCACGTTCCGTTTTCGGATCCAACCTTGTAGGTTGGACTGCAAGTGGTACTGCAAATCGGAACGTGAATGCCCAGCTTAATGTACAATATTTTTTGTTATACTTGATAGAAAGGCATGATATAATCAGCTGGATAATATGCGAGACATTCAGAAGTATGCAAGAAAATATTGAATCAGCTGCTCTATTTAGATTCAGAATTTGATGGGCGAATTCCCATAAACCAAATTAATTATAGCCTAGTGCAACAAGCTGGATAATATTGGAGACAGGCATTGAGTCATAGGTATTGAGTAATGTAATGAGTTGACATACATGTGAGTTGTATATATATGTGAGACAACGGAAAATTTTTTGCCGCACTCCATATGTTTTTTCCTATCTTGTACGGCTATAAGGCCCTATTTGTCAGCTGAGTTTTTTGAACAAGGACGGAAAAGAGGCACATTCCATACGTGGCAAATCTATGGAAAGTAGCTACTTTCTATCAAGTGTAACAACATATTTACTCACTTTAACTCTCTTACTGTCGCTTTACCTCCCATTGTCATTTTTTTTTAGTTATTTATTTATTCACCCCTCTCTCTTCCCACTCATTCACACTCTCTTTTAATCACACACACAATCTCTCCCCCCCTCTCTCTCTCTCTCACTCACTCTCTCTCTCTCTCTCTCTCTCTCTCTCTCTCTCTCTCTCTCTCTCTCTCTCTCACTCTCTCTCTCTCTAGGGTTGAGTGGAAGAGAGGACCAGGAGTCCTAACTCCGCCCTAATAAAGGCATTTAATCAATCAATCAATCAATCTCTCTCTCTCTCTCTCTCTCTCTGGTTAAGTGTCAAGAACGGATCTTGTCCAAACTTCCCAATTCATGTAATTGCATCACTTAGATTGTCATCACTAGAGCTTATAGCCTATCATTAATAACATACAAACATCATTGTAAATAATTTCTAGCACTATAAAGATTATAATCTAAGTCTATATATAGTATCTATGTGATGTTGACAATTTTGTTTTAACTAATCATATTATGCGAAATTCGTAAACTTACATGAATAAAGAAAAATAATCTAATCACTCTCTCTCTCTCTTTCTCTATCTATCTATCTATTTCTATATATTTATCTATCTATCTTTCTCCCCCTTCCTCACTTTTCTCTCTCATCAGCAGCAACTATATGACAAAAAAGGACTGTTCTATTTATTCACAGAGACGAGTAAACAAGACATGCTGCACTGTACAGTGTACCCACTAATCAAATACACTCGCCGCCACTGCCGCCGCCCGGCCAAACACTATGGCATAAGAGCACAGAGCAGAGAACTAAGTTCACCATCATTGACTACCTATCAACACTAGACCCCTCCCTTCATCCCCCTCACCAATAATCTGCCCAATGACCACTGTCCACTGGGTTAATGCTCCTTTTCGAATGAGTGAGGACGAAACCTGAACTAGTTAATAAACTTTGTTTGACAATCACTCTGTCTAGACAGTATTTACATCACACACTAACCGTCTGCTGCTGCTGCATCACATCTGCCAATAACAATACAGCACACTGAATTAGGTTATATTTGATATATAATGTTCACCAAAAATGGCTACTCTATTTATAGAATCGTTAATGAAATCTGTATATTAGAAATGAAGTAATTAATTTGAATGGAGAGACCTGAAACTAAAATCTGTATTCTGTGACATTGATAACGAGATGTCAAGTTTTCGAAACGACAGTTTGTTCCAAGATCTAAATGTATATTTGTTAATAAAGAAATAAATTTATCTATATCAAATGCGTTTTCATAATCTAATAAATCTGAATCTGAAACAAAAATAATTGATACGCCACCAATTTTTCTTTTCCCAACCCTCACAGAATACATTTCACTCTGCTTCAATAAAAAAAAAGAGGAAAAATGCAACATTATAGAAATCCGAATTACTATATTCCATAATCTGTGATCATCCTTTTACCTGAAACACATTGTATACTTGATAAGTACTAAGTTGGAGGAATATCATTGGTTGTTGGCTTAGACTAGACATGCCCACTATATGCATTACATTAACTGTATACATACATTACATATAAGATATACATTAAGTTGGAGGAATATCATTGGTTGTTGGCTTAGACTAGACACACCCACTCCTAACAGGTGGAGCAAGTTATTATCCCGTATTTGTCAATTACAGTATTTGCTTGCTCCACCTGTTAAGAGTGGGTGTATCCCGTATCTGCCATCAGCCAATGACGAGTCACCTTGAAGTACAGTAGTTCGGCCTATCAATGTTTCCCATCTTATAAGTCAATACTATAAGTCCATGTAGGAAATACACCTGATTTTTAAGAAGCTGCGCTGCGTTTTAGTTTAATGTTTTTTTTAGTCGAATGATGCCCATATGAGTCTTGATACTTGTACGTGAGTAATGAGGTGAATGATGAGAAACATCCACAATGAGATTCGAACTAAAGACTGCAGGAAACTAAGCCAGCCAGAGTCCAATCTAATCATGGACAAGCGCTCCAACCTACTTCACTACCAGAGCCGTCATGATACCAGAGCCCAGAGATTACCGAAACTATAGTATCTTGTGTTTCCATTATAAATGGGGCTGGGACTCTATCAAGTGGCTCTGGTAGGTAATCACAGCGTTTGTCTGTGATTAGATAAGACTCTGGCTAGCTTTGTTTCCTACAGCCTTGGGTTCGAAGCTTCCCATCATTAACCTATTCACTTCATTACCCACGCACAAGTCTCCAAACTCATGTGCGCATCATCTACAATAAAGAAAAGTCGTATACTGTAGTATTCATATAACTGTAAAAAGACACTGTTCTCTGCTGTAAAATCACTTCCCGGTGGTTCGGAACCCACCTAAAACTGTAGGTCCAACTCATCAATCACCATCATCCAACTCATTACTCACGCACAAGTCTCAGACCTATGTGGGCTTCATCCTCAAAAAAAAAAAAAAAAAAAAACTTGGCAGCGTGTAGCAAATGGGACATGCTACATCTGAACCCAGCATACTGCTGCCAAGTTATATGAAAACTACAGTACATAATAGATATTCACCAAAATATCATCAATACAAAAAAGATATTTCTAAAGTAGTTTTGTAAATTTCATATTCTCTTAATCATTCTCTCCTCAAGTCTTCCTTATTTATCATTCCTCATTCTATGCATATTCATTGCTTCCTCAATCATTCTTTTCTGTAGCCTAAATTGGTCACACTGAACTACAACCCAATATTTTAAACTTTTAAAAACATCCAGTAAACGCTTCAAGACACATTTTTTTGAGAATGAAGCCCAAATAGGAAGGAGACCTGTGCGTGGGTAATGAACTGGATGATGGTGATTTTTAAGTTGGTCTACAGTTTTAGGTGGGTTCTGAATCACTTCAACAACTATTTTCACTCGTTAGAGTATAATTTTGCGCACCTTTCTACTCCAGGTTATAGGTCAAATAAAGAAATTTTTAATAAAAAATGTGTTGGGCGTGCAAGCATTTGAAGCCGACGTACACACGAGACTGGCAAAAGTTGTGTTGAGGTGATGACTGCGTATAATGGTTGGTGGGGGTGCAAGGGGAATTATTTCGACCCGGTGTTTAATACCTTGCGAGTGTGACAGAGAGTGTGTTTCGTGCGTGTGTGTGTGTTGGTGTGAATGAGAAGGTGAAAGAGCGAACGGAATGATGGGAGGGGGGCAACGATAGTGAGGGGTCGGTGGTTAGATCCACATTTAAATGTTGAAACTGTTCCAATTCCGAAAGGCGTAGGAAGATAGGAATTAAATTAGGAATGCCGATCAGTGGACATAGCCCCACTATAGTGCATTGCCAGCGTCCGGCGTACATCCTTTTAAAAGCCAGATGCCGATCTCGTTGTGTGCTTACTGTATCTGCTGGTGTTTGCCATTCCTAGCGCTTTAATCTCCAACCAGGTGCATCCGAACCAGTAGAGTCCAACTGTTTACCACTCGTATTTTCCCAGCAGACACAACCATCATAAACTAGCACTCACTAGTGCTCTGGAATAGGGACACACTTTTGCATGAAAGGGAGTAAAGCGTATTTATGTAGGCGTGTTCTTATACAGTGAAAATGCGAAAATCAATGGCATTACTGCACAAATCAAAAGCAAATGAAAAAAGAATTTTAGATGAGGAGACAAAGGTGTGAAGAAATTTGAGAAAATGCGTATTTAGATGAAGTTGATATTAGTGAACTAATTATAGAGCACATCTAGTGTCCCCTGACAAATCCTCAATCCTAACAAAACAAACTAAATAATTGTTGTGACTCCTGCACACCCCACCATGGAGCCACCGATTTGTAATAATTGTCTGTTTCTTATTTTTACTTCTTTGCTTTATTGCTTTGTTTTTGTGTACTTTATTGTGTGTTTAATAAATTTATTTGAAAAATTAGAGAATTTGTGAATGTGGGTAGATTTATGAGTAGTCTAAAGTAAATTTCTCAACAAGAATAACTGCTGTCTCTTAAACTACAGACTGATTTTTCACTAGTAGTGGTTAGTAAGGGGCCTACTAGTAGTAGTCATAACATACAGTACAACACATATACCAAAATAGAATAACTATGACTGAGTATAAACATACATCCACGCTCTTTTTTAGTGTAGGCTGAACAGTGATTTACACCCGTTGTTCCAACTTATTATAATTGACATTTATACCCAAATCAAATCAGATTTATAGAGTTCAGGCGCGAAGACAAATCTCGACATTCCAAAATTATTAACACAAAAAGTAGTGGTATAATTTTAGTGCTATAAGTGACATGCAGGCTGGAGAGCGGTTTCTTACTATGTTGATAAGCCAGTTACACAGTTGACTTGGACATCTATGGCAGAGCCATTGAAATTATGTTACGACTAAACTGGAGATACTACTGGGTGTTACGAAGAGACGTCTGATTTATATACCTTCTACTAATACACAGAAGGCTTATGGTGGCTGGAAACTCTCTGCATACTTCTCTGCTGCACTTTTTGTCTGCTTTTTCTTCTTCCAACGTCCTTAGGAACGCGCTCATATCGCTTTTAAATACAGTTTTATGTTCTCCTTTTATTTCAAAGTCTAAATCTGACACATATGTTCCCTATATCGTCTCCCAGGGAATATTTACATAAATCCAACTCCCCTTCCCTTCACCCACCCTTCCCACTTGCGACGAGAGAATTATTATTCCCTTTATCTTCGTGTCTGTAGCTTCTGACTTTTTCTCTTCATCTTCTTCTTTTCATTCCAATGTTGCAACGAAACCGAAATAGACTGACTGTGTGTGTGTGTTCTCACAAACCGAAATAATATAATATATATAAGAAAGCGGCTATCCACTTCCAATTGAGCGAGTGATGTATTGTACAGACGTTCTAACTGGGAAGAATCACGATGCAGTTAATACCACTTATATGTTATGTGTATTTAATAATGCCGACAACAGATTAAGGATTTAATAGAACACAACTCATTACTAGAATCTTAGCTATAACAAAAGTGTACCGTTCAGACACTATTCTGACATTTTAGAGGGTAATTATTCTCTCAGAAGCAAAGTGATGTCTCAAGGCTTACATTCCTGTAAACAATAACCGGAATGTCAGTGACATCGGAACGTATTTACTGTTGCCTTAAATTTGCAAGAAAAAGAGAGAGAGAGAATGAGTTAGAGAGAGAGAGAGAGAGAGAGAGAGAAAGAATGAGAGAGAGTATAGCTTGCATCCACCCCTCACATAAACTCAAAGCCGGCGCCACTGGTCAGTGGCATTTCACATTTGGATTTGATTACCCACAGAAATATCACATTTAACAAGTCGGTACTATATTTGATTTGAAAGTCAAATGGCGTAGACTGTAGAAGTCTTGATGAGCTGTTTTCAAAAACATGAACATAAATGATGTTTATTACAGTTTACAAAATCGAGAAGTTTATTTTGTATCATTACATTGCAACGAGTTGCCGCATGATAGGTTGTCAAGATCAGCAGCGTTCAAAAGTGCACTTGTAGGCTAAACATAATTTATGCATCGTGAAAAATACAGTTATACGAGACTAAGTATGTAATAATTGTTTCAAAATAAAAAGAAAATTGACTGTAAGTTTTGTATCAGTATGATCTGTAACGTCTCAAAAACGTTCTGTGTCAGTATGATCTGTAACGTCTTTAAAGTTTTGTATCAGTATGATCTGTAACGTCTCAAAAAAAATTTCTCAAGTGTCTGACAATTGAATAAACTGACAAATATACATAAACAGAATTTATTAATTTCGAATTCCTTTAATTGCTATTAGTTTATACTGAAGACTTCTGCAATGGCGGATATTGACAACAGTATTGGCGCCCGTATAAGGCGCCCGACCGGCAATTGGGAGGTCCGCGGTTCGATTCCCGGTGGTGACTGATATTTTTGTACAGTAGCATTCATCGATTTCCATCAGCTATTCAATACTGTCAATATCCGCCATTGCGGAAGTCTTCAGTATAAACTAATAGCAATTAAAGGAATTCGAAATTAATGAAAAATTTCTTGTCGTATTTATTTCCTGTATTCAAGTATAGGCTTATACTACTGAATCCTGTCTTGAGTTTTTTTTTTCAAGTTTATTTTTTATTGGAGGATGAAGCCCACATAGGTTTGAGACCTGTGTGTGAGTAAATTGATGATGGTGATTGATGAGTTGAACCTACAGCTTTAGGTGGGTTCCGAACCACCGGGAACTGATTTTACAGCAGAGAACAGAGTCTTTTTTGCTGGCCAATCCAATCGGTCACCCTTACAAAGAGCGCCATAAAAAATTTTCGTAGCTTATCTCTGATTGAACAGATACCTGCTACGGCACTCGATAATCACTTCCCTAAAGTTGAGAATAGATTCAAATTTAATTTAGGTAACAGTTGTTAGCTAATAACTGATTATGGAATTGAGAAAATGTGTCTCAGGTATTCAAGTAGTGAATAAGAAGTGCCAAAATTTTAAAATATTACACAAAACCTTCCGCTGAATCCTTTTTATTATAACAACAATATTAAGCTCGGTTTTCCCGCTCCGTTTTTTTTTTGTGGAACGCACTGCGCAACAGTTAATTGTGGGGGATTTCCCTCAAAATTACCGTGAACAAAAATTGACTGTACGGTATATATCGTACGTAACTAAATGTACGGTAATTTTGAGCCAATACCTCACAAGTTCTTCAGCTTGAATCTGGTAACACTGGTGCACAGTGCGCTCCACAAAAAGTTCGGAGCTAGGAAACCCCAGCAATAAGATAAATGTGAAGCGAAATGGGAAGTGATAGCCGCGAGCCGTAGCAGGTATCTGTTCAATCAGATAGATAAGCTGCGTTCTCGTAGGTCCTGTTTGTAACGGTGACCGATTAGATTGGCCAGCAAAAAAGACACTGTTAGTAGTTGCACCAGCTCTGTCAAAATTATACTACTACTGTTCTCTGCTGAAAATCACTTCCCGGTAGTTCGGAACCCACCTAAAACTGTAGGTCCAACTCATCAATCACCATCATCCAACTCATTATCCACGCACAGGTCGAATACCTATGTGGGCTTCATCCTCAAGAAAAAAAAAGTACGATATTACTGTATAACCAAAGCGAATTATCTAATATTGAATGTTAGTTTGAAATCATATTAATAATTCCATTTGAAGTACTGTATCTACCTAATGAATAAATTTATTTATTTTCTCTGAACACCATTTAGGTGAAAAGCTAACAGTAATTGAAATTAAGCCTACGCTACTGCTAATTACAATATTAAAAAACGTAGCTAAAACTCAGTCAGCAGCTGGATTATTTTTTCGAACTTGAACGGAAGAAATTCAATCTCCAATGAAAAAAGTGTAAGTCGAGCAGATTTTATCCTACAAAGTGTGGGAAACTAACAATTTGCGTTCATCACAAGTTTTGTTCTCTCTGAAATCTACCGACATCTATGGAAGCAAACTTGTTTACACTTCCTTCAAAAGTATCATTGATCTTACAACCTTCGAATCAATACAGTATACACAATTGAAAAATAAACTGGAACAATTAACTATAGGCTTACTCAATACTGACAAAGCAACTGGAGAAAAAAATTCAAATTCTAATTGTAAAATTGTAATATTTGAAGCAGTTTCTTGTACAGTTTTTCAACATTCAAATCAAATCAAATCAATTTATTGAGCCATAAAACAATACATGAATCGGCTAAGTCAATAAGTACAAAGTGAATTACAAAGTACAATCATTAAAAAATATAATATTAAGTCAAATTTAATATAGTCTACAACAGATCATACAAAGCAACAGCATACTGCAATAGGTAAAAACATAAAATTCATTCATTTTGTTATTAAATTTTAGCTTACAAGAAATATATTACATCACAATTAATAATCTCATAAGTTAGTTTGAAGTAACTGACAATTTAAAAAGTGACAAATATACAGAAAAAGAATTTATTAATCTCGAATATCCTCTGGAAATAATGCAGTACATATTTTATTATAATAAACTATGTTTCCATCAAAATTTAATTTTTATAAACTATTTTATACTGTTTTAATGTTTCGTTTCGAGTGATTCTTTAAATTGATCGCATTCAAGTGAAAAATAATAATTACTTTATTTTAGGAGTGAAGCTTTTTAGCAAATCTAAATTTTTATTGAGAATTAACCTCAATGTTTTAGACAATATAGCCTATTCAACATTTGTGAAGAGAGCAGTTTTGGACTTTGGAATACAACAATTAATTGAAATTTATATTTTTGATTTTGCACTGTGAGCATTATGATTGGTCTACCTGGTGTGGCTAATATTGGTGTACGCACAGAGTTATCATAGGGAAGTGATAGCCGTGAGCCGTAGCAGGTATCTGTTCAATCAGATAGAGATAAGCTGCGTTCTCCTGGGCACTCTTTGTAAGGGTGACCGATTAGATTAGCAAAAAAGACACTGTTCTCTGCTGTAAAATCACTTCCCGGTGGTTCGGAACCCACCTAAAACTGTAGGTGCATCTCATCAATCACCATCATCAAACTCATTACCCACGCACAGGTCTCAAACCTGTGGGCTTCATCCTCCAAAACAAAAAAAAAAAAACAATCAATTCTCATTGGTTTCCAAATTGGAACCAATTTACTAAGTAACTAAGAAAATGAAACAAAACATCAGTAGTTGGATTAGAAGGAATTTTTTTTTATCTATGAAAAGGTACTAGAAACGGTTCTTCTTATTTTTGAGCTTGCTTACCGATGCTTCCCCCTAGTCTTTTGGACTAGCTCATCCTTTTCTCTACACATTTCCTTTTTCATTGATTGAAGGCCTTCCTAGTACATGGGTAACCATAGTTGGAAGAATTTCTAATCCCCTCTCTTTTCTACACCACAACTCCTTATTGTTTAGCCTTCTTCTTTTTTATTGATTGTTATACATATGTGGTATTATTGCATTTGCTTGTTTTTGGGTTGTGTGTGTTAATGAATTAAAATTGAAATTGAATTGAAAAATTGAAAATTGAATTGGATGGTATTGTCGTTCCTCTACACTCCTAAGTTCTTGCAACGAACCACCATCGAAGCTGTAGGCCTGTAACTTCAACTCCTAGCAATTGGACCTAAAGAATCTGTTGGAATTTAATACCACTACTCATAATTACATACATTTTCATATTTACAAACCACGAATATAAATTAAAAAAAAAAACATTGATTCTAGGTTACATTAATCTCAATACAACGTTGCACCTTGCCGAGTATAATTTTCATGTTTGCACTCAATTATTTAGTCAATAAACTGAAATATCGCTTTTATAAACCGATGATTCTATGTTAAATCGAGTCGTCTCCATCTTGGCACACAGAAAGTACAATTCAAGATAAGTGAGTTCACTGCAGAGGTCAAGTAGCACTCTGCAAAACAATTCCGATGTCAATGGAACCAAGTGCAATTCATAACCGCAATCATTCTCAATGACACCTAGAAGGGGGCTTGAAAAGTCAAATCTTGTACGTCAATCCAATCCTCCTCCTCCTCCTCCCCCTAGTCACAACTTCCTCCTCGCCCTTCTTCAACTTATCCTCTTCCTCCTTCTCCTCCTCTTCCTCGTTCTCCTTCTACACCAACTCCTCCTCCTCCTACTCCTCCTCATACCTTCAACTTATCCTCCTCTTCCTCCTTCTTCTCCTCATCCTCGTCCGTCTTGACCTTTCTTTTCCACAGAACCCCTCCTAAAAATGCACTCAACTGAAACCTCAAAAACGTACAGCCATGGAATTTTTTATGATCTATCGGTTGTTGAGACCCTCAGTGAAAGAGAGACATGAGCAAACTTCTCCACAGCACAAATGGGAGGTGAAAAATTGTAATTCATGAATCATGGCATAAATCAGCATCTCGAGCAATGCAAACAATTGCAAGGCTGTTGACAGACACGGATTGACGGTACACAAAGGTGTACCTAGCGCATGTAGCGACGCAAAATGGCCCACGTCCTTAAATACAGCATGAATTGGAGCTTTTTTTATTACTTATTATTGAATTGTTCTAGTGTCATTCAATTGAGTGTTTACTTCAAACATCACTATCAAGAGACCTTCCATTTTTTTAATAAACAAATAGTTGAATAAATAAATAAAACAAATATATAAATCCATGATAACCATTTTCTATGCTCAGAAATTTTCCATAGGTATATTATCTTCATTTAAAATCGCTGCCGTCATTGCCCTGATATAAGCGTTTTTTCTATAGACTATATATTGACACACATCTTCAACTTATGTCTGGACTTGGGAATATTCCCAAATGAACTAAAAAAGGTGAAGATGATACCAATATTCAAGAAGGGCGACAGGTCAAAAATAGAAAATTATAGGCCTATTTGTATTATAGAAATATTGTCTAAAATCTTTGAAATGCTTCTTCACAAACAATTAGCTGCATACTTTGAAAACAATAACATATTGTCAAAAGACCAGTATGGCTTTCGAAAGAATCTAAGTACAAGTGACAACATTATGAATCTTGTGGATGGAGTTATTGAGAATTTAGAGAAACAAAGAAAAGTCAACCTAAGAGCATTTGATTTGTCTAAAGCTTTTGATTCAGTTGAGCATGGAACTTTATGAGAAAAGCTCTCATTCTATGGTCTTGACAGAATGGCTGTAGATCTTATTCATTCTTATCTTAGTAATAGAATGCAATTTGCATTCAAAAATGGTAAATTCTCAAGTGGTAGAGTGGTCAAGTATGGTGTTCCACAGGGTTCCATACTTGGTCCTCTCTTGTTTATCATCTACATTAATGATTTGCCAAATACAATTAGTAATTGCTGCAATAACAGCCATCCCTACCTGTTTGCTGATGACCTGGGACTAAAAGTCAGTGGTCTTGATAAAAAAAGTGTTGATTCAATTGTTGAAATGAGCACATCTACAATAAAAAATTGATGTGCATCAAATAATTTGAGTCTAAACTTACTCAAAACTAATGATCTACAGTTCAGCTTCAACACTAGGTTCACTGACATGGGTTCTTTGAAATTCCTGGGTATTGTGCTAGACACTAATTTAAATTGGAAAAGCCACATAGCATATACATAAGATAAACTTAGTAAAGGGATTTTTGTCTTACGTAGGCTGAGTCATATTGTGAGCCACAATGTTCTAATGAGTGTCTATTACGCTCATGTTTACAGTCACTTAGCCTATGGTATTCAACTTTGGGGTAATTGTTCCATGGCTATTAAACTTTTCAAACTACAAAAAAAAGCTATACGGATCATTTGTCACACACCACCGCTTGCAACTTGTAGACCACTTTTTAAAAAATTGGGGGTTTTGACTCTCCCATCTCTATATGTATTTGTTTGTTTGATGCACATTAAGAAAAATTTAAGCAAATATAGTATCAATGGTGATGTACATAATTATCCCACAAGAGGCAGGCAGAACGTGAGACTTGGTTCCCACCATTATGCAAGTACACAGAGAAATTGGCGTTATATGTCTATAAAATTGTTCAATCAACTTTCTCTAGAGGTTAGACATATGAATATTAAACAATTTAAATCTTGCATAAAAGGCATTCTTTTGGAAAAGTGTTTGTATTCGGTTGAAGAATTTTTTGTATAGACCTTATGAGTGTGCAGCTTGTTCTAAATATTCTCACTACTTGTATACAGTAAAAAATGCTGAATTCATACCATATATGTCAATCTAAATTTAAGACTAGCCTGTGATATATATATATATATATATATATATATATATAAGTATTAATTGTTGCTGACTTATATTTTGGTATTTGACTGTGATAATTTCCTAGAACTTATTGTTTTTGTTGTTATTTTTTAAATTTAGATAATTCTGACTGTATATAAATGACGATTGTTTTAACATTTGTAATGTTTATGGCAATAAATGATTGATTGATTGATTGATTATTACTATATTGAAAATATAATGCTTTTATTATTTATCAATAGTGGTTATATCTATATATCTGGGCAACTACGGCGACCATTTTCAATGAAATTAGTACACTATATATTTAGAAATTTTAACCGTGCAGATTACCTGAACAAATTGTTTTCATAATTCTTTTAATGGCATTGTGATTTTCATCATTATTATAATTAATTAAAGAAAATTAATTGGTTTTTTCTTCCTATGATGATTGAATTCATCCATTTTCTTTAAAAGGTTCTTCAAGAAATGAGGAATGATTTCCATATGCCCTATGATTTATTATGTTCCATTAGCTTTTGTTCAGTTCCCCTGATGCCATTTCATTTGGAAGTTGCAAGGCAAAGTACTGTATTTTTATATGACCCAGTATCTTTTAAGCATGCTCTGAACAATAGAGCTGCCTATACAGGTATATCAAAAACCTGTGCAGTATACCTATACCTATACTAGTGCAGTATATCATCTAACACAGCGGTTCCCAACCTGGGGTACGCGTACCCCTTAGGGGTACACAGAACACAGTTGGGGGTACGCAAAAAATAATGGCGGATGTTCATTGTCTAGTGGCATAGACGAAGGAATGGTTGTTCTATGCTAGTGGTCAGCAGTTTCTGTTGTGCGACTATTCTATCTATAATGTATTCTATTCTGACACTTCTATGTAGACTATATTTTAGTAACATTTTGAAATTTAAATTATAATATTCATCTCTAAACATATTACGTTCGATGTCCTCGAAAAAATAAACAGGTGTTCAGCAGAAATTATTGTGTTACCAACTATTTTATTTCTTTAGCTGAATTCCCATTCATAGGCGTTGATATGTTGTTCAAATATTGCAATAAATGGGCATTAAGCCCTCTATAATATTGTTATAGTAAAGTAAAAAGTAGTTAGAACTTTGGGGTACTATGTCTGTAAAATATGTTCTAAGGGGTACGCAGAAGAAAAAAGGTTGGGAACCGCTGACCGAACACATAGTATTCTAGGAGTAGTGTCCTATCCAGGATTACTTTCTTCATTCAGATAGTATCCACATCTTTAGAGTTTTCTTCTACTTTTATCCTCCAAAGACCAGGGTTCTACTTCATAAAGAGCTACCATACTCCTTTCGTAGCTCTTCGCCAGTAATTATTATTTCAATACTAATACAAGATGAGTTTTGGGTAATGTAACAAAGTTAAAATTTACGAAGAGAGCAGTTTTGGACTCTTAAGTCTGTTGCATATTTGCATTCTTATCTCAATAAATTTATAAATAAATAGTTGAATAAATAAATGAGACAAATAGATAAATCCATAATATGGTGCTAAGAACAAGACAAAATCTGAAATCTTGAAAAAACCCACTGAAATATTGTCTATAGTTTATACAACTTACTTTACACTAATGAATAATAAAAAAGAGACTGTACTTATGAGTACAATTTATAAGTACAGAAAATTCTATTCTTGTTACAATCCTTAGCTTGCGACGTCGTAACTTTCTGTACAAGAAGCAGTCTAATTAGCTGATTGGATGTCTCAAGTAATCAAGAAAAGATATTTTTTGAAATTATTGCCTCATAAGACGTGCCTCTTCCAACGTATATGTTCTTTCTCAAGAACATAAATATACTACGTTCTCTTATATTAGTGTACTATTATTGTCATTATACAACTTACACTTACAACTAATATACTACACATATATTATATATTATGTAGGCACAATCACAGGTTGGCAAAATTCCATGTGCACATTATATCTCATGACTGAGTTCATGCATTTTACTAGTCCACGAATGTTATTCTACCAGGTCTGATCAGTCAATATTCTATGAAATCTTCTATTTTATTTTCATAGCGTCTGCATGATGGGGTTCCTCTGGTTCATTACAAAAGTCACTGTTTTTATGATAAATGGCACAAATAATTTATAAAATTTATTTTACACTAATCAATAATAAGAAGCTCAGCTCACAGTAATATCACTTAGTATATATATTCAAGTATAATATATATTCCTGTACTTCTTGTTCCATGACGAACTGCGTTGTTAATATTAACTTTTTATGTGAATTTAACGACTTGCAGTCAAATATTCATTAAGAATAAATAAGATTTACTTACTCCTGTAGGCCGAGCGCTTTCGAATCTTTGAGATCCGTTTTCAGAGGCGTCCTTCTTGATCATCGATGTAAGTTTTTTGGTTAGAAGAGTTGTGGTTTTTGTAAAATGTGATCGAAAAGTTTGTGTGATTTAAAATTTAGTTGTTCGTTGAGGATGTTTTGTTTATTGTGTGTGGTAGGTTTATATATTTCAAATTGTTCCAAGGTGTTGAGTTCGTGTCCTTTAGATTTTATATGTAGAATGTGTAGGTTGGTAGTAATATCAGTAAAAGTGTGTCCAGTTTGAATGATATGGTCGGCAAAATTCGATTCATGCCCTGACATCAAAAGCTGAATCGAATTTTGCCGACCATATCATTCAAAGAAAAATATGAAAATAATTAATTCTTATTGTGGGAAAGTCGAAATGTTGTCTTGTTTAATCAAAACTAACCTAGGTTGTTGGTTTGTTTTCATAACCGACGGTTTCACAAAACACTACGAAATCTACAATAATTAATATTACAGAAATACCAATTTTATAGCGGATTTATCTATGCGTCAGTAGACTCTACAATACTCACTGAAACGAAAATAATAATCATATTTATTCATAAAATGGATTAATTTTTTTCCTATTTACACAAAAATACCTAATCGATTTAAAGGCTGTTTTTTCAATGGAAATATGATAGTTTTACGATAAAAAATTACTCAATTCGTGCTGTTTTTAGAGGACATAAATCCGCGGTTTTTGCAAGTATCGACTGTACTTTCGATGAGGTCTAGGTACAGTCAGAACCTGTCTTGCAAGTACGATATAGAAGATTTGAAGAAGCAAATGACACCAAACAATTCTTCATGCAGTACTTCTTACATAAATTGAAGCTGACCTTGTCCGGCCTGAACGGCACGCGTACACCGCTCATCCACACGCGCAAACTCGGACACGAGCGCGTACACCGGAAACTGCCAAGCATAAATTTGCTCATTGCGACTAAAATTGTCTAAATCCAGTTGGTTTTACTGCAACCATAACCAATAACCATTAAGAGGCCTTAATACCTTTGGCAAAACTCGGTGGTGGAGTCCGATTCTTGTAATCGACCTCAGTGGAGTCAGAGTCATAGTCGGTAGGCGAGAGGTGGTGAACGGGGCAGCAACCGTGCCGTTATGAAAACAACAGTCTTTCCCCCACCTCTCCGCCTTGCCATACTACACTCCTCTACTACAGTCTCGTCTCTTCTCACTTACTCACAACTTCGGTCTCTCTTCTTCGTTTTCGCCTGTACGTAGAGAATAAAGTTCTCTGTGTTTATGATTCCCAACTCCCAACCGGTGGGTCGTGATCACTATTCACTAGTAGGTTGCGAGCGGGTTTTAGGTCGGGCGCTGCGCGGCTCTTGAAAATATACAAAATCTTATTGATTTGTCAGCATCACTTATGCTTTTAACTAAGCTCCATTTTTATCACCAAATTATTCAAATAAAATAAAATCATTTTTATACCTCAAAATAATTTACTCCATAGTTGCAAAAATTTAAAAACATCAAAAGGTGAGTCGCCATACATAAAGTGGTTCCTTCCTAGTTCTCCAATAATTGATACGGTTAGATTGATGGCGGCTATATTTTATAATCAGTGGAAGTTGATCGGAATTGTGAATAAACTTACTCACCACCTCTGAATGAACATTTCAAATTTAAACCACCTACAACTATTAGGGCGAAAACTAAGTTTTTAATTTTATGATTCGCCACCTCCCACTAAGGTTACATTTAACCTTCTAGGACTATTAGGGAAGAAGTTAGTCCTAGGGCTCTTCCAGCCGATCATAGTTTCCTTCAGTTTTCCGGCCTTTTGTTGTTTTAAAAACATGTGTTTAAAGATTTGTAATTGGTTAAAGTCAGTATAATCCCGTATGCCCAAAAAATTACCTGAGCACTGAAAAAGCATGACCATTACAGATGATTGGCAAGCATACGTTTACCGGTTTGATAGACAGACGTTGTTTTTAGAATGATGATTTGCAAAACACACAAACAGCTTGTCCATCGAAACAGCGTGTACAGCAGATCGAAAAATTTCAAATTATTTTCCATATGATTAAAAGATCCCAGTAAGCTAGCTAGCCATGTACCCGTGCTTTGCATAGGCAAAACTTTAACCCCCTAAAAACACCCCTAAAATTGCGAATTTTGAAAAATACTTTCTTATTGCACGGTGAAATCCTATAAGGATTGTTCATACAAAATTTCAAGTTCATAGGCCTAGTAGTTTTGGCTCTGTGTTGATGAGTGAGTCAGGGTATCATCCTTCTATAGATAAAGTAATTGAAACAAACAAAACAGGACATGCATAGCCTCACATAACCTATCTTCGAATCAAATCGATTTCGACAACTAGGCCTACAGCTGACTGTATTTTGTAGCTGAATTATCAAAATATTTAAAAGTTCAACAATTCCAAATTCCACAAATTACAATTTCGCCTTCTTGAATTTCATCACCTCCAACTCAAAAAAAGGATGATTTAAAAAAATTAGAATACTCAGTAGGCAATTCTTCTTATTATTCATTTGCACCAAAAACAAATTATGCAAAGCATTACGGTATGTCGAAATTGTAAATTTTTTTTTCCTTTTATCTAGGCCATCCACTCAACAAATTGGTTGTAATTGTTTTCCACCATCATCAACATTGTCACCTTCGAGGATAGAAAATGGAATTTATTGATAATAAAGTTTTTCAATATAATTTTAGAGCTCCATATTTTGTTCTAATCACAGTTTTGCCTGTCCCTCTCCAAAAGGGAGGATTTTGTAAACTGTTTGATCAACGTTTAAAAATTATTCAAGCTAGCCTGCTCCTATTCCATTATTTTTTTTTAGTTGCAACTTTTGTCAAATAGAACTTCTCTTGCTTCTAGAAATTAATTGTTGAAAAGTAATTTTTTGTAAAGTTATAATATATAATCATATCCAATGCAAAAAGCGCTATCAATGAGAGAAGAGAATTTCTCAAAGATGTCAACTACGTTGAACATTTTGAGAAACTCTAAAACATAAAAAAATGGGTTAGCAAGCTTTTCTCCCAAGAACGTCTGCAGAATCACCTCAACTACATCTCACAAAAAAAATAATTTTGAAAAAATATTACAAAGGAAGATGCACTGTTCGAAAATGTAAGAGCCTACTTTACCTCAATCGAACGACCCTAACTTTGCAGCTGTAGAGTGAATATCCAAGGACGATTTCTGTCTCACTGTTATTATAATGACAATAAGGAAATTATTGCCGAGATAACATTGTCTGGCGCCTAAATGCGTGCATGCGCTTGTGTGTGTTTACGCAACGGCCGGCATGGCAGTGTGTGAGTGAAATACTCGGTTTTCGATGGAATGGTTAGTAGCAGCATTAGGTCTTGCGATGAAGAGTCTCCTCTAGAGTCAAAAACAGCACTTCGTAGTTTTCTATTTCGGTCGCTATTTTCAATCCAATAAAGACGAAAATGGTACCAAATTGTGCAGAAAGATCTAAAGAATGGTCGTATAACCTCCGATTTTCGAATTTTTAACTCTATTACAGTCGTATGAGCCGTTAAACTTTTATAAACTTTGACATGTAATTATAAAAAAATGGTAAGTGATATTCAAATTCCGAGATTATACGACCATTCTAGCAATATTTATCTACAATTTGACACCATTCACGTATCTCTAGCTTCAAAAATAGCGTCCGAAACAGAAAACTACGAAGTGCTTATTTTAGTGTTTTTTCCAAAGGTATTAAGGCCTCTTAAATATAATTATTACTACTGTACACGTATCAAATATAGTTATTATTACAAGAAAAGTATATTCAAATGAGTAATCACAGTTAATTCGTTACATCTCAATTGTGTACGATCCGATTTTCAAAATTACCATTTTGTTCAGAATAATAAGCATAAAACATTTTAAAATAGACTCTATTTCAATAAAATCAACGGTTTTCGAGTAAAACAAATTTGAAAATGTTATTTGGCTGCTATTTTGGGAAATATGGATATTGATCAGCTTCAACTTTTCATTTTAAAGCATAAATGTCAAATTTTAAGATTAAACTCCAATACATCTACGACATATGATGGGTTTTCACTCACAAGAAAACGCCTAAATAGCGGAAAACAGAAAACTTTGGAGAAATTCACATTTTTTCTAAGGATGTTTTCTGTTTGTTTTAGCATAATACTGTGGTAGCAAAGGAGGTACGCTTCTGCAGGACACTATATGAATGAATAAAACTGAACTTTATTGAATACTATTAAAATAAATTACACTACACAAAGAAATATTAAAAATATTACTGAAAACGTTTCTAAATGAAATTGAACTTTATTAATCTCTGGATTTCTTGTTCCATGACGAACTGCGTTGTTAATATTAACTTTCCATGTGAAATTTAACGACTTGCAGTCAAATATTTGTTAAGAATAAGTATAACTCACTTAATCTGTAGGCCGAGCGCTTTCGAATCTATGAGATCCATCTTCAGAGGCGTGGGTTCCTAGATCATCATGTCAGTTTTTTGGTTAGAAGTGTTGTGGTTTTTGTAAAATGTGATCAAAAAGTTTGTGATATTTAAAATTTAGTTGTTCATTGAGAATGTTTTGTTTATTGTGTGTGGTGTGTTTGTATATTTCAAATTTTTCCAAGGTGTTGAGTTCGTGTCCTTTAGATTTTATATGTAGAATGTGTAGGTTGGTACTGATGTCAGTAAAAGTGTGTCCAGTTTGAATGATATGGTCGGCAAAATTCGATTCAGCTTTTGATGTCAGGGCTTGAAAATGTTCCTTGTAACGTTGTTTGAATGTGCGGCCTGTTTGTCCTATGTAGAATTTGTTACAATCAGAGCAGTTCAGTTTGTAGATCCCTGGGAGATCGTATTTGTTTGTGTTCAGTGTGGTTTTGAGTGTAAGTGCATTTTTTATTTTGTTTTTTGTTCTGAATGAGATGGTGTGGCCGGCCTTTTTGAAGATTTTGCTAGTCTGTTTGATTGTGGATTAATGTATGTCATTGTGATGTATTTTTTGTCAGTGGTGTTGGTGTTTTGTTTTTTGTTTCTTATTTTATGATTGAGTTTGTCAATTAGGTCGTGTTTGTAGCCTATAAATCACCTTATTAGTCACCTACTGAAAGAAAGCAAATATTAAAATAGGATATAATACATAGAGAAATAATCAGAATATTTCTGGAAATTTTTTTGGCAGTCTTTGCAAATTTGTACAGTTACGGCCGGTTGCAAAAAAGCCAATTAAATTTAATCAACATTAAGTTGCTAAACTTAATGGAGAAAATTTAATTGCACAAAGCACAATTCCAAGCGATAATAGGGAAGTGATAGCCGCGATAATAGGGAAGTGATAGCCGCGATAATATGTTTGGAATCGAATTCAATAGTGCATTTCACTACTTCAAAAAGGAGTATGTATGTATGCATATGTATTTTAAATGGTAATGTTTAGGTTTAGAGTTAATTATTTGCAACTGATGCAAAATAGTGGTTGCTGGTATAAATTCTAAGTAGAAAAATGAATATAACAAAATGAAAATGAATATAACAAGAGCTAGAAATTAATTTACTCTGTTGCGCTGCAGGCAGTATTTGTACTATATATGCTGACTAGACTCAAACTATTTTTTTATAAATTAAGTTCTAAGCTTAGTTGCACACTGGCCACATGTACTGGAGGTAGTGGCCAGTTAATTTCCTGGTTTTTTTTGCAAAATTTGTATTATATGTTTTTTAAGGTTGGAAATAAAATTCATTATTCATTATTCATTAAAAAAGGGAAGTGATAGCCGCGAGCCGTAGCAGGTATCTATTCAATCAGATAGAGATAAGCTGCGTTGTCGTAGGTCCTGTTCGTAACGGTGACCGATTAGATTGGCCAGCAAAAAAGACACTGTTCTCTGCTGTAAAATCACTTCCCGGTGGTTCGGATCCCACCTAAAACTGTAGGTCCAACTCACCAATCACCATCATCAAACTCATTACCCACGCACAGGTCTCAGACCTATGTGGGCTTCATCCTCGAAAAAAAAATAACGCCGATTGCAAAAAAGCCAATTAAATTTAATCCCCGTAGAATACATCATTCTACGGAGATTAAACTTAATGGAGAAAATTGCACAAAGCACAATTACAAGCGAAACGCCGATTAAGAGATACTTAACCGCCCGAGAATTAAATTTCACAAACTCTCAAGTTAAATTTTATAGGTTAAGTTTACTGTACCAGAACACGGAACTGCAAATTAGGTCCTAGGTGTTGGAAACCTTTCAACATGAATAATCTATTGAAAATATAATAATACTAGCTATTGTGCCCGTCCTTCGTACGGATTATGTTTCGAAATAAGACTAAATATGTTTCGACTTTTTTGATAGCAACGATCATGAAGTTGTTAGCAGCTTAGGCCCCGTTCAGACGATACAGTTTTTTTGTGGTACGGTTTTTTTACTGTACGGCGTCAACTGTACTGTGATGTTCACACGGTCCGGCTTTGCTGCTTATTGCTGTGCTCTCCTCTTTCTTCCATTGCACTTCCAGTTCAGTTTTATTTATTCCAGTCAAGGATTTTTTTTATTTGTGTAAGATTTTTCTAAATAAGCTTCTTACTGGAGGTTTCTCTTAAATTTTGATCAAAGTACGCAAAGTCTGGTTTCAATATTCCACACATTTTTCTCTCTTTATTTTTATATTAATCTTAAGTCTTGTCCCACAAGGCGGGTCTCTCATATATTGGAGAAATTAAATTTTCACAATTAATATCTTCCACTTTTGGACACTGGAATTCACTAATAAGAAGATCAATGCTGAAGAATATCAATGAAGAAGATCAATGCTGACGATCTGAAGACTGCTTCCAGCATAATAAGTGTATCATTTGAACATATCCATTACCGGTACAATACATGTGCCACCGGATAAGGATAGTTATTTTGCGGTACAGCTGATTTTAGCGATACAGTTTTCGAAGACAAAACCGAATGTAGAAATCGGCTAGAACAGCTTTTTTACTGGATCCAGTCGAAACAGTATTGTGTGAACATACAATATGAAATGTACAAGCAAACGAAAGCACTGCAAAATAACTGATACAGCAAATTTACTGTACCGCACAAAAACTGTAACATGTGAACGGGCCCTTATTTAGTAAACAACTTAGAACGTAAACAATTCAGTGACAGGTATCTGAGAGAATATTTTTTGAGAACAGCTGATTAATATATCATGATAAATTACGTGATTGTTTCTTATATGGTAATAATAGTGTTACCTGGCGAATTCCCAAGAGCCTGGCACAAACCGCACCTTCCTAAAAATAATGTTAATTTTTGTTTTGATAAATTGAAATTAGAAAATTTTGTTTTTTTTCAACAAAGAAATAATTGATGAAACATAACATGAGCTTTGATTCACCTGTCATATGTTTCCTAAAAGACTGCAATGCTCCGACTACGCAAGTCTGCAGACAGCGTAAATAACGCCGCGAAGGGCCCACCATTCAGATTATATTTGAGAACAGCTGATTTATCATGATAAATTACGTGATTTGTTCTCATCTATATAAATAAAATTAGAGTTTTGTCTGTACATTTATCAGAATTGTATATTTTTTGGTTCTTTTTGCGTTTTATACATTAAATAAGCCGAAAATAGTCTTATCTCACTTTCTGTCTGTCTGTCTGTCTGTCTGTCTGTCTGTCTGTCTGTCTGTCTGTCACGGCCGCAATGGTATTTTTCGCGGCCTTCTCCTCAAAAACGAGAGCATCGATCGGGATTTTAGTTATTGAACAGTATTGAAAACATTATTGACAATGTCTTTAGCTATAAAAAACTAAATAAACTTTTTTTTTAACAGAATAATAAACGTTTAAAAACCAAGTATTGTGCGATTTTGGATACATTTCTTCCAAGTTTTATTACCACATAAGAATAAGAACAAATCACGTAATTTATCATGATATATCAATCAGCTGTTCTCAAATATAAATGGTGGGCCCTTCGCGGCGTTATTTACGCTGTCTGCAGACTTGTGTAGTCGGAGCATTGCAGTCTTTTAGGAAACATATGTCTGGTGAATCAAAGCTCATCTTATGTTTTATCAATTATTTCTTTGTTGAAAAAAAAACAAAATTTTCTAATTTAAATTTATTGAAACCAAAATTAACATTTTAGGAAGGTGCGGTTTGTGCTAGGCTCTTGGGAATTCGCCAGGTAGCACTATTATTACCACATAAGAACAAATCACGTAATTCATCATGATATATTAATCAGCTGTTCTCAAAAAATATTCTCTCGGATACCTGTCACTGAATTGCTGACGTTCTAAGTTGTCTACTAAGGGCCCGTTCACACGATACAGTTTTTGTGCGGTACAGTAAATTTGCTGTATCAGTTATTTTGCAGTGCTTTCGTTTGCATGTACATTTCATATTGTATGTTCACACAATACTGTTTCGACTAGATCCAGTAAAAAAGCTGTTCTAGCCGATTTCTACATTCGGTTTTGTCTTCGAAAACTGTATCACTAAAATCAGCTGTACCGCAAAATAACTATCCGTATTTGGTGGCACATGTATTGTACCGGTAATGGATATGTTCTAACGATACGCTTATTACGCTGGAAGCAGTCTTCAGATCGTCAGCATTGATCTTCTTCATTGATATTCTTCAGCATTGATCTTCTTATTAGTGAATTCCAGTGTCCAGAAGTGGAAGATATCAATTGTGAAAATTTAATTTCTCTAATATATGAGAGACCCGCCTTGTGGGACAAGACTTAAGATTAATATAAAAATAATGAGAGAAAAATGTGTAGAATATTGAAACCAGAATTTGCATACTTTGATCAAAATTTAAGAGAAACCTTCAGTAAGAAACTTATTTAAAAAAATCTTACACAAATAAAAAAAAATCCTGGACTGGAATAAATAAAACTGAACTGGAAGCGCAATGGTGGGAGTTGTTGGTCTCCTATCGGGCGCCTCCCCAGGTGGCGGATTGGGGGATGCCTCCTAGATATAGGTGGTACCGGGGAAATGAAATACCCGGGTTGGACCAAAACCAGCATAGAAACTGCTGCCTTGCAGATGGAGGTCAATGGAAATCCAAAGGCTAGGGGAAGAAAACCCCAATAGAAAATTGACTGCTGCCTTGTAGTTCAGCATTGGTTTGTCAAAGGCTAAGGAAGGAAACCTGAAAAAAATTCCCTGGTCCTCCAGGTTGGGGGTTGGATGTGGGGCTAACTCCCCCACTCCATAAAAAAAACATTTGTTATGGAAGCACAAAATGATAGGAACGGACGGCCCTCAAGGAATTTAGTGAAGGAACAGACATTTAAACGATCGTTGGATAGGGACTGTTGGCGACAATTACTAGTGCAGGCCAAGACCCGTCCTGGGTTGTAGGGCCACTGAAGAAGAAGAAGAAGAAGAAGAAGAAGAAGAAGGAAGCGCAATGGAAGAAGGAGGAGAGCACAGCAATAAGCAGCAAAGCCGGACCGTGTGAACATCACAGTACAGTTGACGCCATACAGCAAAAAAACCGTACCGCAAAAAAACTGTATCATCTGAACGGGGCCTAAGCTGCTAACAACTTCATGATCGTTGCTATCAAAAAAGCCGAAACATATTTAGTCTTATTTTTAAACATAATCCGTACGAAGGACGGGCACAATAGCTAGTGTGGTAATAAAACTTAAAAGGAATGTATCCAAAATCGCACAATACTTGGTTTTGAAACGTTTATTATTCTGTTAAAAAAAAAGTTAATTTAGTTTTTTATAGCTAAAGACATTGTCAAAAAGGTTTTCAATACTGATAAATAACTTAAATCCCGATCGATGCTCTCGTTTTTCAGGAGAAGGCCGCGTAAAATGTATCCAAAATCGCAAAACACTTGGTTTTTAAACGTTTATTACTCTGTTAAAAAAAAAGTTAATTTAGTTTTTTATAGCTAAAGACATTGTCAATAAAGTGTTCAATACTGTTCAATAACTAAAATCCCGATCGATGCTCTCGTTTTTGAGGAGAAGGCAGCGTAAAATGCCTTTGGTGCCGTGACAGACAGACAGACAGACAGACAGACAGAAAGTGAGATAAGACGATTTTCGGCTTATTTGATGTATAAAACGTAAAAATAACCAAAAAATATATAATTCTGATAAATGTACAGACAAAACTCTAATTTTATTTATATAGATTGTCAGAATCAGCTGTTGATCAAATTATAGTGTTGGCAGATTGTGCCCGTTCCGTTAACGAAAAATAACTAAAGATGCAACAGAAATAAAGCCGTTACACTTTGTTGTTACTAAAGCCGACAATTAGTTAACTGACATTAAACAGCAAATTTAATTGGCTTTCGTGCAACCGGCCGTCTGTATATAAACCGTATCATTTTCCAATATCAACTTTATTTTAAAATCATACTTCTTTCAGAATAACTATATTTTAAAAGCCTATATATGCCGATACCACTCGCAGCCTGCATCTTGATTCTGTGATGAACGGATAGCCTAAGCTGCTCCTGCAATCTGCCAGAATTGATTCTCCGCGTCTTTGAGCCATGAGTTGTTTCCAACCACAACCGAAGCAACAAACAACTGACCTATTTCTTTCAAATTATTCGTTGCACTTTTTTCTTTCTGGAGCCAAAAATAGTTTCCATCAGAAGCGCGTCGCTTCGATTGTGTTGCCGCAGACCGAAATATTACTCCACAATTTCGTAGATTGTGTGGAGTGGGATAGATCCATTAGCCAAACTCAAATATTTTTCAAAACCGTATCTGTTTCCCCCCCCCCCCCCCAAACCACTCCAACCAACGTTCTGTGATGTTTTCGAAGAAGAAATCTGTTTCCTACTACTGAAGCAATAGATTCAGCTCCTTTGTGAGTGAAGCCCCCTAGAACCCCCCCCCCCCCCCAACCTGACAGCCCATCTCAATTGCCAGCAGTCGAAACTCTAATAAATCTGTTGAAAGACAAGAGAACTGCCTTGTTCAGGCCTACAAAGATAAATCTGAGTGTGTATCTCTTCAACATTAAACTGATAGACGGGCCGTAAAATAAAACGCCTGATAGAAAAAACAAGAGAGAAGAAAGAGAAAGAGGTGATGAAGTAGAAGATGATAGAGGGAAAAAGAGCGGAGAGGGGAAGCAGAGGAGGCACAAAAGAAGGAAGAAAAAGAGGAGGAGAAGGAAGAGGAGGATGAGGAGGAGGGGGAGGAGGATGAGGAGGAGGAGGGGGAGGAGGATGAGGAGGAGGGGAAGGAGGGGGAAGGAGCAAGAGGAGGAGCAGGAGAAGGAGGAAGGAGGAAGGGAAGGAGGGGGAAGGAGCAAGAGGAGGAGCAGGAGAAGGAGAAGGTGAAGGTGAAGGAAAAGAAGGTACAAAAAAGGATGAGTAAGAGGAGGAGAGGAATAACAAGATGTTAGAGCTAAAATGAAAGGTATGGTTGCGGAGGGAAAATGGAGGAGAGGAAGTAAAGGAGAATTGACAAGAGCTAAGTAGAATTAAACTAACAGTGAGGATGAAGGAGAATTATGAGGGGGAGGAACATACAAATAAATGTTGGAAACGGAGGAGGAGGAGGAGAAAGTGAAGAAAAATACGAAGTTAATACAAAAATTAGATAGAAAGGAAAATGGAGGCCAAAATATGAAAAGAGGAATGATAAATATACAAAAAATTGAGGATATATAAGATGGAATGTAGAAGAAACGTTAGATGGAAGAAAGAATTGAACTACGAATGAATATGAAAATCTATCTATATATATATAATCGAAATACCACTGACTGACTCATTCATCACAGTTTCTCAGGAACCACTTGACCAAAAACGATAAAATTTGGTAAACGTATTCAGTAGGGGGACTAGACGCGTGCTAAGAAAGGGTTTCAAAATTTACCCCAAATGGGCCCAAAATTGAAGATTTTTGAAAATTTAGGTGACAACAATTTCTAGAGAACCATAAGGTCAAATCAGATAAAATTTGGTATTCATTTTTAATATCGGCCTTAGATGTACCTTGGAAAAAAGTTTCAAATTAGCCCCAAAATGGGCCCAAAATCGACGATTTTTGAAAAGTTTGGTTGAGGCCCTAGACGTGTACTTAACAGATGTAATCAACCTGGCATAATTACATTTCATCATACCCAGTCATATGTTGCCCACATATTGCAAGGCTCCGACTGTATGGTAGCCTACATGGGTGACATAATTACATTTCATCATACCCAGTCATATGTTTCCCACATATTGCAAGGCTCCGACTGTATGGTAGCCTACATGCAAAGTGCAAAGTCTTTTGCTGTTCAAAGACAGTGTAAATAACGCTGCTAAGGGGTCTGCCATATGATAAAAACGGTTGACTTCTATCAGCTGTTCCTTTAAGCTGTTTGGCTGGCAAGTTCAGTAGGTTAGGTCTATTAATGAAATAATAATTTGTTTTAAGAACCACAAGGCCAAAAAAGTTCAAATTTTTAGCTGGGGTGCTAAACACGTGAAAAATAGGGTTACATGATTCATCTCAAAATTTAGGATTTTTGGAATTCAGTTGATCACAATTTCTCAAGAACCTCAAGGCCACATGGAGTGAAATATGATATAATGTATATGTTTGATTAAGACCCTAGATGCATACTAAGTAATGGTATCAAAATTCTTCCCAAAATCACCTATTTCTGTAAATTTATCTAATCACAATGGAAATTAGTTGGACCCCCCTGGCTAGACGGTTAAGGCGAGCGAAGCGAGTCTGCCGGCTAGTATAAATATAAACAAGATTGTAAGGGAGAAGAAGTGAAGATGAGGCGAAAAAGTAGAAGAAAGAGAGGGAGAAAAGGGTGGCGGAGAAAGAAGAAAATGAGGATGTGGGAGAAAGAAGAGAAGGAAAAGCAGGAGGGAAATTAGATAGAATGGGAGAACGGGAAATAAAATAAGAGATAAGAATGGAGAAATAATGATGGGAAAATCAGAAATGATGATGCTGATGGAAAGGAAATAGAATTTAATATAAAGAGTAATAGGAAGGAGAAGAAGAAGGAGAAGGAGAACGAGAAGGAGAAGGATGAGGAGGAGGAGGAGAAGGAGAAGGACATGGTGAAGGAGAAGGAGGAGAAGGAGATGGTGAAGGGGAAGGAGGAGGAGAAGGAGGAGGTAGAGGAGAAGATGGAGAAGGAGGAGGAAGAGGAGGAAAAGGAGAAGGAGAAGAAGAGGAAGAACAAGAACAAGAAGGAGGAGAAGAAAAGTAACAGGAAGGATGATAAAGATTAAGTAGAAGTAAAAGAAGAAGATAAGTAGAAGTAGTAAAGCCGAAGCCTGGTGATGTCTCTCCTTGTCTTTGGTTAGAGACTGCACGTGGCTGTTCTGAATTCAGCTCTTCTAAATTTGTTGAAAGTTCAACAACATCCATATTTGTTCCACGTTAGTTCTGATTTTATGGCAATCGAACTTGCATTAAAGCATTGCCTCATCACATCCACAAAAAGCAAACCTTAGTTCCTCCTCCACACAGTTTTCATCATCGCTTCGTTCTTCTCTCATCATATTTCTTTATTAATCTATTTCATTCAATATTTAAAGTGCTAGTACTTGTGAAATAGGTATGGTTGTATATAGATATGATATGGTATGGTTGTGTGGTAGTAGATCCTTCAAGTTTTCAAATTTAAAAAAAAAAATTTTTTTGTGAGGGTGAAGCCCACATAGGTCTGAGACCAGTGCGTGGGTAATGAATTGGATGATGGTGAATGATGTGTTGGACCTACAGTTTTAGGTGGATTCCGAACCACCGGGAAGTGATTTTACAGCAGAGAGCAGTGTCTTTTTTGCTGGCCAATTTAATGGGTCACCGTTACAAACAGGACCTACGAGAACGCAGCTTATCTCTATCTGATTGAACAGATACCTGCTACGGCTCGCGGCTATCACTTCCCAAATATTGAATTTCATTCAATATTTAAAGTGCTAGAACTTGTGAAATAGGTATGTTGTATACATAGGTAGTAGAAATAGATACATAGTAGATACTTCAATTTTTCACACCTCAGAAAGCAGAAAGATTTATCTCTTCCCGGTAAGGGGTGAACTAATGTAATTCAGCATTGTTTCATCCCTAATAGATACTATCATACTGCTAAAAGGTTCAATTTGGCAAGCGAAACGTTTTCTAGATATTAGTTGGTTAATAACATGTTAAGAACAGTAAAACCATGAACATATCCCTGCTACGGCACTCGGCTATCACTTCCCATTTAATAAGTTCTTTTATCTACGACCATGTCATAATGTATACATTACAGTTTCACAATTGATGCCAAAACAGCTGTCTTTTCGAAATGATTTTTGAAACCCGTTGCATAATGAGCTCATTATAGTACAGGTTCTACATTATAACACAGGTTCTGGACCAATCAGAAGCATTTTTGATGGAATCAATATCGTAATTCAATATTGTGAAACTATCAGCTGATTTGATCAAGCTGCTACACCAGCTGCTTTAACCTAACAATCTACTATAACTTCTCGTATTTGAGATGAGAGGTTAGGTATCTCTGACAGTCACAGGTAAAATGAAATTGTTTTAATTAAATGTATACTAGTGGTCGTAGATAAAATAGTGTATGCAACGATTTTATTTGGCCATTAAAGCACTCGTGAGATATTTACATCTAACTCGTGCCTTAATAAGGGTCAAAATAAAATCGTTGCATAAACTACTAATATAGGCCAAATAAGTCCCTATATAGGCCTAAAAGGTTTCTATGCCTATACGTTCCTTATAGGCCAAATTAGTCCCTACATAGGCCTAATAAGTTTCTATGTCTATACGTTCCTTATAGGCCAAATTAGTCCCTATATAGGCCTAATAAGGGCCTATACGTTCCTTATTAAACTACAAGACTAACAAACAACTCGAACACAAATGTTAATTTCATGCTTTCACTATCACTTATTAAGTGACAATAAGTTTGTACCTAACAGACACACGCACGCAAATTTCCGAGCACGTACCGTTGTCACAAACAAACAGTACATGGAAACATAGCTATATAAGTTGTATACATATATGATGGAATTTAATTCTGGCCTCAGGCAGCAGTGCTAATTAGAGCCATTTGTTTCTGTGTGGAAGGATAGTGGTGTGGGTGGAATGGGACTACGATATCATAACATGTGTTATAAGCATTCTTCCTCTATGTTGTGGTGCCATCTGAATGCGTGTAGATTACTGTTGATTCCAGCAGCCTGGTTCTGGAATGTCTGATTACAACATTCGTGTCCTGGTACATAGCTTGTGTGAGTTCCACAGAGCAGCGTCTCTGCATGATGATGACAAGACTCATCAGATTTCATTTGAAGCCACTACCACCGAATCACCTTCCAATTTCCAGTTCAATTTCGTTGCAATTTGCGTTTTTCACGTGAGGTTTCATGTTAATTTGATTGGATGATTCGTTTGATGACACTGTCATTCAGACGGTTCTCTGGCGTATTTTTGGCATGACAAACCATCAATCAAATCCTTCAGAATCGGATCGTATATCAGACATTTTGGACTGACGACTTGTTAAATAGAAATAATGAGAAGAAATAAATGAAGTAGAGGAACGCCAACACGTGAAGCATACGAAATAGCTCTAACATACTAGATGTATGCCATCTTTTGGCATGCCAAACCATCAATTAAATCCTTCAGAATCGGATGGATCATTCAGTATAATATAACCTATCATACCTTTCGGTCTGACGGCTTGTTAAATTAATAGAAAAAATAGAGAACCTACAACACGTAACGTATAAGAAACAGCTCCAACATGCTAGATAAATTTGTTCTCTTGTTCGAAGAGTTGAGATGAGATAAAAATAAAATTACTTTATTTACGTAAATTTACAAAATATAATTGTGACTTATTAAAAAGAATATTATTAGCAACAAAAAACATTGTAAATGAGAAAAGTTTTGGATATTAACAATGAGATTTTATGTGAAGCATTTACGTAATAAGGGACAAAAATTCGTCTATTCATACTTCACCTTGATATCTTCGAGCTGCGATACTATAGTAATAATAGAATAAAATTTATTTTCAGATTGGAAAAGTTAGAAGTGATTGAACAAGAGTTAGATTAGATTAGATTAGATTATTTACTTTATTCATGTAGATTACAAAATACACAGTCTTAGATTCTAGATTATGATAGTTAAAAATATATAAGTACTGTAATTTATTATTGTTCTATGACAGGGGTGCCCACAGGGAGGGGGGCTATGACGCAGACTGCGTCATTGAAATTCTTGGGGGGGGGTTCCAAAAACCGTTTGGGGGGGGGGGGTAAAGTTGATTGAAACCGTGTTTAACGTGACATCATTCAAAAATATATTACGAAGTCACCAGATAGAATGTCAATTAATTAAAATATATTTATAATTATTATTATACAATTGAATATGAATTCGCTAAAATAGTTATGTTTAGGATTTGTGCAGGAAGTTATTATTCAAACTTAGCAAGATGCTAAGTGAGTGCTCTGAAAGTGGTTTTATACAACTTTACTCTCCTTAACAGTTACTAGTTAATCAGCAGAAAGAGCAATAAGTCGATTTAAAATTATCAAAAACAGACTCAGATCAGCTAAGGGAGACTCATGGTTTTCCAATCTAATGGTTCTAGCTGCAGAAAAAGATGTACTTGAGTCTGTTTCTAACGAAGAAAATTGAAAGATTTTCTGTTTCCTCATCACAAAGACAAAAACTTCTATGCGGGGTTTAGAGAGATAGATTTAACATGCTTAGAAGCCTAGCTAACTTGTGACCACAGCCTACAAATTTAAAATGTTTGACTTCAAACTGTTGATGTTTTTCATATATTTTACGATAACTACTTACTAATAAGTAAGAACTGCTATAGCAAAACTAACTAAATACTAAAAATTCAGTAATTTTTCACAACTATGTCTTTATTTTGTTTTTGAAAGGCACTTCTTTCGATTGTGTGTTGTAAATAACTATACATGAAATTTGTGCCTTTTTATGTACTTCATCCATACATAAATTCTCCCAAGATTCCAAGTAAATAACCTGTTGTTTAACTACCGTCCAATAAATGACTTAGTATTTTGAATTTTTGTGTTTTACAAATGAAGTTATTAACTCATTGTTTTCACTTCCTTTAAAGGAACAACTTTGTAGAATTATTTAACCTTACTGTAATTGGTACACTGAACATAAACTAATAGGTATTTCATTTTTATTGAACATTGTGTATTTGTAATAAAATTTTATTGTTTAAAAACCATTTAGGTACAAATCCTTATTTAGCTATTTTGCAGTTAGTTTATTGAGCAGAAGTTCAAATATTCATTTCATTGCTATTTCTTTTTTACCTTTACAAAAAAATGTTACCTATGTAAAGAATATCAAGAAATATAGATACATTTTGTATATTATTGACTGGGTTTTAATTTTTTCAATAGTTATAAAAATCTTCTTTTAGTTTTAGAAAGGATACGGGGCTTTTTTCGCATTTTCTTTTGGGGGGGGGGGTTGGTGCTAAATTAAGGGGGGGGTGCGTCATGAGCCTAAGGGGGGGTGGGCACCCATGTCTATGAATTTTACAAATCTAAACTAAAGAATTAATCAACGATATGTATACAGTATAAGGTTCAATTTGATAACGATAATATGATTGTGATGTATCTACATGAAACGGCGAAGTTTGAACATATAAATGTCCATTCTTGGAAGAGGATATTCAAGAATATCCTTCTCATCAACACTTGACCGTATCCGGTCAAGAGTATGATATAAATAAACTGAATATTTAAAAAACTTCTCATCAACACTTGACCGTATCCGGTCAAGAGTATGATATAAATAAACTGAATATTTAAAAAACTATGATAAAATAACTTTGGCAGCTCTAGTAGGGTATTTGGTTACAGCGCTTGTTTGAGGTAAGATAAGGCTCTAACTGGCTTCGTTTCCTGCAGCCTTGGGTTCGAATCTCATTCAGCAATGGATGTTTCTCATCATTCACCAATTCACCTCATTACCCACGCACAAGACTCATGCTGGCATCATCAGCAATAAAAATAAATAAAATGTATTATTTCAAAATAAAACTAACTACGAAACCCACCTAAATGTTTGTATGCCACATTAATGAACTAATAATTCCTAATACTAGGTCTTGTTTTCAGGAACCAAACATTTTTTTTTTTTTGAGGATGATGCCCACATAGCTCTGAGATCCTGCGTGGACAATGAGTTGGATGATAGTGATTAATGAAGTGGATCTATAATTTTAGGTGGGTTCCGAACCAACGGGAAGTGGTTATAAAGCAGAGAACAGCGTATTTTATCTGGCCAATCAAACCGGTCACCCTTCCACGCAGCTTATCTTTATCTGACCGGCTCACGACCATCACTTCCCAAATTCATTCGATAAATCACATGAAATATGTATTTTAGCGTCACTGAGAAAATATTTTTCGCGCAGGATGAAAACCACATATTATGTTTGAAGCCTGTGGGAAATGAGTTGGATGATGATTAATGAGTTGGACGTTGAAACTACAATTTTAGGTGGGTTCCGAACCATCGGTAAGTGATTTTATAGCAGAGAACATAGTTACACAGAGACCAAACCATAGCGGTCACTCTTCCAAGATATTCATGAAAATATTCTACACGCCTTGGCTGATCACCCCCGTAATATTGTAAAATATGGGTAAATATTATTGTAGCATTTTTACGTAGGCCTTCATGGGGGGGGGGGGGGGGGAATTGGGTGTCAGGTGAGTTTGGAAACCTGTGACACGATTTTGACAAATGATTACTGACCTGATTGCAGTCAATTTTGATGTGGACTGACAATAAGGATTGCTTGAAGCATATCTTCAAGTCAAACTGCATACTTTATACAATTAAATCAAATCCTTTTCTGCTAATCTGAAGTCGACCCCTTTTCACACTTTAAAAAGAAAATAAATACCAATAATGAAGCGTTGAGAACCTTAAAACTTAATGGGAAATTTACTCTTCTAGTAATTCGTTGAAAGGATGATATGAGTATAGAATCTAAAGTTTGTTTAGTTTGTCAAACCTCTATAAAAATCATTAGAATCCTTCCAAAACTGTTTTTAGATACGGTACAGTATCATTTTATTCAAGGAATTTTAGCATTTTATTTCCCCTATAACACTAATGAATATGGAATCTACAGTTTCTTCTAACTTCCGTCAAATCCTCAACGATAGTAATTACAATTTTTCCGTAAGTGCTACTCAATTAATGATAAATTATCCCAACTCTCAAAAGGCCAAACTGAGCCATACACAGGAGGTTCAACATAAACGTTCTTGGGAGATTTAGGACAATGCTCTCCATTTGGAATAACATCAAGTCACAACTGGAAATGGTTTATTATTCGCAACTTAAATCCCTGTTGATTAGAAACTTTGTTGCAGAACGTTATTCCACAAACATTGTTTTGCTTGGATGCTCTTGTTAACGTACAGAAATTCATCAGCAAAATAATCAAGTTTCCAGAGAGAGAATTAAATCTTTTTATTACGCATTCCATTCATTGAGAGATGCAGTAAAAATAGTACAGAGCTTGTATTACACAGTAATTCCTAGTAGAGTTTAATTAATACGATGCATTTTCAATTGGATGCATTTCATTTGAGTTCAACATTGTGTTTTTATTATTAACTCAACGCATGTTGGATTTTTTGAAGTAAATGAAAAATCATCTCTAAAGCATCAACATAAAATCTAGTACCATCATATCATTGTCACCTATCATTTTGGGAGTTTACTCCTGTTGCATCTTTTATTGTAAGTGAAATAAATAAATAAATAAATAGATAAATAAATAAATAATAATCCTAGAAGTGGGGAAAAATTTCTTTCAAAGTGCAGTTTTATTTAGATGATATTATTCTTTTGAAATAAATAGAAGATAAAAAATATAAATACAGATAAATATGAAATAAAAGTATAATAAACAATTATATAATTTCACATCTCATTTACGATAGAAATTCACGAAGAGCCATGATAAATTTGAAAAATTTATTGAATTCCAATTCATCCTCGAATCCATCTCGGATTTCTATAATTTGATTTTCATTTCTTTCTATCCGCCATTTTGTTCAGAAAGCTCTCTAAATAAGACACGCCCCTTCATCCTTATTGGTCCCACATCTAACCAATCACATTGAATTGAATTTCAATTGTATTCACTTTTGTGAGTTAAAACGATTGATGATACAGCACTATGAAACAAAGATTTTCTGCTTTAATTAATTCGTATAATTATTGGGAATAATAAGAATTTTATCTAATTCCAGTATCTCATGCAAGTAACAGAAGTGGATTTGACAATTTCTCAAATGAGATTATTTTCAATTATTGTTTTTGTAATTTAAGAAAAAAAACGAAAGAATTTATTTCAAAAATATAAAAAGTGTATGACCATCGATCACCTATGCATGTTCAGGTTCATCAAGTCTCTTAACTCAAGGCTTTCTAAACAGATCTCATTTAGGGAAGTGATAGCCGCGAGCCGTAGCAGGTATCTGTTCAATCAGATAGAGATAAGCTGCGTTCTCGTAGGTCCTGTTTGTAACGGTGACCGATTAGATTGGCCAGCAAAAAAGACACTGTTCTCTGCTGTAAAATCACTTCCTGGTGGTTCGGAACCCACCTAAAACTGTAGGTCCAACTCATCAATCACCATCATCCAACTCATTACCCACGCACAGGTCTCAGACCTATGTGGGCTTCATCCTCCCAAAAAAAAGTTTCTCAGCATTTTATCACTAAACTGACAGACTGCTGTTAATATTCTTCAATAGATACTTTCAATTGGACTGCTTTATATACATGTATAGGTAAAGGAACTGAGTGAACTGAGAAATTGACCTTACACCTTAAAGTTTATGGGCGCTCATTTCTGGAATTTTCATGTTTTTTCCAATTATTAGTTATTCAACCATGATGACTACAACCGTATTTTTTATAATTAGGTAAATTCTGACTTTCTCTACAATATGACTCTATTTAGCCCAAATTGGCGCTTGGTTCCTCTCTGCATAAAACTGTTCAATTATTCTTCAATATGTTTTCTCCCAATTATGCTTCAAGTAATATCATGCATTTATTTTTCAAAAACCTCAACCCTCACATCTCACATATCTCTTCTAATCATCCTTTATTGAATTCAGTAGTCATAAAACCAAAAGCAATTTTCTACAACTGATCTAACTGTAAATATTGAAAGTATCAAATAACTCATGAAGAAAAATAGGGAATCATAAATTCAAAGCCTATCATCTCCAACGTTATCTTTTAAATAATGATAGTAAATTTTCAGTGATAGATAAAAAGTAAATTCGTATGGCTTTTCGTGGTGGGGAGACCCTTACGGGTAGTTCCACCTCGCCGCTTTTTTAACGACTGCTTTTTTTTATATGCAACCGGGACCGACGGCTTAACGTGTCCTCCGAAACACGGGAGTGGCTCGAGAAAAATATCTTATATATAGTGATAGATTAGCGGTAGTCTTTAACTAAACAACAGATGCCTTCCCTTAAAAGATCCAAAAATAAGGCCTAATAGGTGGATAACAATAAATGATCATCTCCACAACACAAATGTCTGTTTATAAGACACTTTGAATAATATTATGTTAATAGCCCCAACGTAAGCGGCAGATGATAGGGGGGAGTCGTGTCGTCCTCCATCTTTGCCCTAGACCAGATAGACATCTGTCATACTGTATGCTGGTTGTAGTGGCTATTGCCTTTTTATTAATAATCTAACCGTTTCTGACGACAGGTGTAATGGGTTTCGGCACACTTAAAACAAAGACTGGAACTAAGTTTATTACTTGCAGTCACTATTTCCGTTCATTCACTCGGAAATAAAAGCTGAAATTATTAAGTTGGAACGCTACGCTAACAGAATGACGCCGCTCGCTTCTGAATTCAAATTCATTCCTAATGATTTATTGGATAATTATTTCCGATGATTATTGACTACAATCACGAAATAAAACAGAGGAAAATAAAGATGAACTGTATAAATAAAAGATGAAATTATTAGTTTATAAAGCTGTTATATATTAAGTTATTCTAGTTATTATAATATTATAGCTGTTATAGTTATTATTATATAAATTTTAAACGCTACGCTCAAGGCTGTGCGCAGGGTTTTTGGTCATAATTTTTTTTCGAAGTTTATTGTATTGGATATTATTAAGATATTGAAATGTTGACTATTGCAATGATAAATTATTTTTTTCATAAAATATGGGAGTTCAAAGTTGAAATTTTTCGGTTTTTGGGGGAAATTGATTTCCCCTACAAGTTATTTTAAACTTTTGATAAATTTATTTTAAATGAAAGACACATTGAGGAATAAAATGAAATATTTTTCATTTCGATCAAACAATTAGCTTTCTCAAAATACATTTTTTAAAACATGCAAAAAATTTCAGTTTTTCAAAAAATTATTTTGAAAAAGCCAATTGTTGAATTGAAATAAACAATGTGTCATTCTTTTCCCCAAGGTATCTTTCAGTTATAAAAAAATTATCAAATGTTTAAAATAACTTGTAGGTGAGTTCAATTGCCCCCAAAAACCAAAAAATTTCAACTTTGAACTCTCATATTCCATAAAATATTTGATGAAAAAAAAATTCTCAAAGAAATAGTTAGCTTTTCAATACCTTAATAATATCCAATTCAATGAACTTCGAAAAAACATTATGACCAAAAACCCTGCGCACAGCCTTAAATCACTATTACCGGCGGTTTTAATTCATTTATTTTTTAAAATCATTTCTCCTAACTTGCTAGTCTTTATCTAGTTTGTTTATTTTTTGCTCAACATTCATTTTTCAACCAAAAAGGTTTTGTAACCTATGGAAATATTGAAATATTATTGTATTATAACATTGTTGTATAGTGGAAATAAAATTTGATTTTACCAATATTTCAGGAGACAGTTTATATATGGTCAATAAATTTTTATGACTATTTCTTCAAATTGGGATGAGTTCTTTTTTAATTTATTATGTGGAAACAGTTACAGATTTAATGTATTTGTATTTAACTTCTTTTGTTTTATAAATGTTCTGGCAAATAAATCATTATCATTATGAATTTTGCTATTTCCCTATGATTAATTGATTATATGGTATTCTGGGGGACGTGAGTCTCCAGAACTATCAAGTTCTCAATTAATCATGAGGAAATAGCGGAAGTATATGATTGTGAGCTTAATTTAAAGGCGTGTGTCGAGATATAGACATGAAAATTTACACACCCGATAGACAAACCCAATTACATAGAAGCAATATTCATAGTAGGCCTGTAGACCTAATATAACTAAATCAATTTTTGAAACGTAGTCCGATTTGATGTTGGATTAGATTGGACGATAATCAAACATTATGAAAGAAAAGCTACTAAATATCAATTAGTTTTGGGAATTGATTATTTTTCTCTCTAATTACAACTGTAAATTGACTTCTAAATTTATTTATTTAATTTATTTCTGTCTACCCAAAATTATTGACTACGATAGACTACACAAGGCTAGACTTCTTTAGACCTTAGACATCTTCAAAGAGAATCTTTGAATCGATACGACTTCCACAATTTTGAATTTGAATTGAATTTATTGCCACATAAAAAAACAGAAACATTACAAATGTCATTGTACAAAATAAAACTAAATGATAATACACTTCTACATTATATTAATCTACATAACTACAAGATCTTTTGTATTAGTGATTACAATGTAATTATATGTAAAATATTTGAATATAAATTATATGTAATTAATTAATTATCTGTATATCGTCTGTAGCCCTATTACAGTAATGTGCTCAATTACTATTATTTAGGTCTAGTTTTTATAATTATTACGGCATCACCAGCAAAAGGAAAAACCTTGTGCGCTGGTGAGAGTCGCATTTATAGTTTAATAAGTTTATTTATTTTTTAAAAATTTATTTAGTAAACAATAAAGTCACTTGCATATAATTTTATTTATTGAATAAAATTTAAAGATGAGAAAAATTTTGATCTAATCCATGAATTAATGTTTCTGTTCATGTGAATTGTTTTATTACTATGTCTGTTTCTCAGGTATTCGTTTTGTAGGATATTAATTTATTTACTGCTAATGTAGAGGAGCTGTCTTCTAAGTAGTGTTGAATTTGTGTAATAGACTTGATATTCGGTTGTTGAATTGGGTCTCAAATCATAATTTAATGTATCAGTTAACGAGAATTTATTTTTATATTTTAATATGTAATGGGTGATGCAACTGAGATATAACTGTCGTACAGTTAGCACCTGGAAATCGTCAAATAATTTCTTGCTATCATAAATCCGTGGTCTTTTTAGGATTGTTTTAATAATGTACTTCTGTATTACGAACAGTCATACGAATGAATTACGCTATAGAGTTCGATAGCTATGAAGCCTAAGTTAAAAATTATGAACAAGTGTATTCGTGAATCATTGATTTCAAAACCTAAATAAATTTGAACTTAATATTTGCTGAATCTGTCAAATCATTGATTGTAAAACCTGTATAAATTCGAGCTGACTCTGTCTAACACATGAATCAATATCAATCTCATTTATAAGTAAGAGAAAGAACAATGAATGAATGCAGGAAAATCAATCAAAAAAATAAATATCAAAATTACGAGTATTAATTTTACAACCTTAATTTTCTAGTAGATTGAATTCCCTGTTATAATGAGTTTTGAAGTTTTTTTCTGATTAATAACTACCCCGGATTTAACTTGGTGTAAGTATGGTAACTAAACATTCCATTAAATTTATTTCATAACCTAATGTTTTCAAGCTTAGGTAGGTATTAATTCGCAATTACGGAATATAATAAAAAATACAAGCTTAAGTAACTTTTTGAAACAGGGAACACAAATTATGTTTATCCCGAATCGTTAGGCTGAAATGTGATTAATTCGAGTGGAGCTGCATGCTAAAACAACGTTATACGCTTGATCGTTAATTCAGGGGGTTAAAGCATTATTTAATATCCCCCTACTAAATATACAAACTTCGGATGATTTAACGATCACCCGTCTGTGAAATATGGAAGAAAAAGGAAAGTAAAAAAGTTTGGTAAGTACAAAATTTCACAAAAGATCTGAGTTTCGAGGTAAAAGATAATGGCGGCGGGGATTAAGGGCTTATCGTTGAGTTCGGCGTTGTGTGTAGGGAAAGTTGTAGGGCAAGAAAGGGAGAATGACCTCGGGCCCTGAATGAGCAGCGCGATATGGCTTGAGTAATGAAGTTATTTATAAAGGGGTTGAGGGTTGAGGTACTCTCGCTATCAATTACAAGCCGCTGTTAATAACGCTAGGAAAAACGATACCGTGTACTCTCGATCAGTATAGCGTCGTAACCTCTTGCTAAAACAGGCATTTACTGCCTACAGGCAGAGCACACTCAACCACCAATGGAGGCCTCCTCTCGCCCTACCAGGAGGTAATTTGCGAGAACAGCATAATAACAGAACTAAAAATACCCTGACTTCCAACACACTCATTTCTTTAAGAATATTTTCAAGAAACATGTCGATTTTTGACATCTTTCACATTAAAACAGTCTCATATCAAAACTGACACTGTATTTCAATTAAATATAAGATTTTCCCTACAGTGGCCCGAAAAAGTGCCTAATTTTGCACTAACTGTAGCACGCTAAATAGTCTGTTCCTGCACCAGTGGGGGAAAGTAAATTCTTGTGCGTGATAGTACTTTTCCGCACTCCAGATTTGCAACCCAACACAAAATAGTGAGCATGTAATATGCAGGTTCCCTATTCTGCATTCAAAAATAGGTTGGCTACTCTGCTACAGCTACGAAATACAGTCAGTTGTAGTTGTTGAAACCGATTTGATTCGAAGATAGGTTATGTGAGGAATTGTCAGGTAATGTATGTCCTGTTTTGTTCTGTTTAAATTACTCTATATGTTACTGTAGGAAAAATTTAATGTGTAATTCGAGCGTAAAGTATTGTTTCTGCACTCAAGAAACTTTTTCTCTCGAAAAAAACTGTTTCTCTCGGTGCAGAAAAAGCCCACTTTGCACTCTAGTTACACAAATAGCTATTTCACTCACTTCTACTGGAGATACTGGAGGAATGCATTTCAATTCTGAAAAGAAACTTCGTCAGCCTGATGAAGCTTCAGAGACTGACGAAGCTTCTTTTCACAAGTGAAATGCATTCCTCCAGTATCTCCAGTAAAAGTGAGTGAAATTCATATATTTAAATGAAATACAGTGTCAGTTTTGATATTAGATTGTTCATCAAGTATAAAATAGTATTAAACCAATACTTATTAATGAACAGTATAGGGTACAGAATAGGCATGTAGAATAGGTACATGTAGGCATTGGCGAATATCGAATAATTTTGTTTTTTTGAGGGGGGGGGGGGTGAATGACCAATAATAACAAGTTTAGCATTCCTTGTTTTACCCAACTTCGAAAAAAGGGAACGTTCTCAAATCGACCTGTTTTCTAGTATAATTTTGTAGATAATTTGACAAAGTCAAAGATTAAATGACAATAGGTTTTTTGAATATTGTCATGTTTAAGCGCTCAAGTAAATTAAATATTCAACAACATAAATTTGTATGTGTAAAAGTTTGATTTACCAAATTTATCTTAATTTTGGGGGGCAGGCCCCTGCCCCCTGAGCCCCCTTATATACGCCCCTGTACGTAGGCCATGTAGTATTTTTTTTTTTCAATAGTTTGGTTAATTTAAATTCTAGATTATTCAAGTTTTTTGAGTGGGCATTCGGTTTTATATGATTTTTACCTTTTTTTGTTCAGGTTATATTGTACCTACTATGAAATACTATGTAGGCTGCTTGTCACCCACTAAAATCACATATGACAATTATCGATTTTTTTATTGTTTAGCCTACTTCCACGCTAAGATCACTCACCTATATTCCTGAAGAAATTGTGAAGTAGAAGTATAAAGCATAGACTCACCTGAAAATAAGAAAAAAATATTGTTAATCATTTGACAAACCCGTAAAGAATTCAGCATAATATTTTGAACGCTTTCAAAATTTATAAAATGATGAATTTATCCGAAAGCTTATAAAATTTGCATTTGGTTGTTACGTTATTGATTGATAAGTAGCTAGAAAATTGCTAGTAATGTTGAAAATGTTTCACAATGAACAAAAGCATGTCAATTGATCAATTATTGTAAAAGTAACGTTTTTTCAACCAGCACGTTTTCCCTGTTTAATTTGTTTTTCCGGGATAATCCCAAGTTCTCGGAATTCATTCACCCATTGTAAAACTTAAATGAACAATTCCACGAAATGTAGATGGCTGAAACGTAATGGATCTAATCAATTCCTTTTTGATCAAATTAATATAACTGTTCTTGATACAACAGATAAAGTGTTGATGGGTTTTAAATGAACAATTCAATGAATTTCAAAAAAAAAAAATTTTGCTACATTTCAGTCATCCAACATACAGAGAGAGATGAATAAATATCATACAATATGTTCATCACGTGGCAGTTCATGAAAGCTTTAATAACCTCTTTTGACATTGACAAAGAGGGATTATTCCTTCAAATACGAGTAGCAATAATAAAAATAAATTCTCATCAAATTGGAAAAAATGAAATTTTATTTCATTCCACGGTTTTCATCCAGCTTGTAATTTTAATAGATTGTTTTTCATCATTGAAAAGAGAAGGTCCTTTGGAAGCTTCATTTGTTGTTTATTTGTATTTCAATTCCTTATCTATAAATATGCAAAAATATATCACCTGCCAAAGCTTCAAAAATACATAATCATGTACAAACAAACTGTATATTGTTTATGGATAACCTAGTACAGAATAACAAAAATGGACATATACGATTATCAACATTGATTGATCGAAAAATTATGAAAATCTTATAAGAAATTTCATTTACTAAAACTACTAGCATTTATTGTGGAGAAATTATCGAAAGCTTTGTTAAACTTGCTTAAAATCTTAGTTAACAAAATAATAATAATCGCGTTACACCGCCGCCGCATCAGAGCGACCAATAATTTTTATAGTAATTTTTTTATTACGCTTTTTTTTCTTACTTATTTAGTTTCATTTCTTTTTCTTTACATACATCAAAGATTAAACTAATATTCAATTTCCACCATATCCTTCATTTTCCCTATTTTCTTCTTTTTTGTAATTTGTGTTATATAATTGATTTCCATTTTGTAATTTTGTAATTTATATTATGTTGGCACCTGCTGAAAAACCCACAAGGTTTAGCGGGACCTTTATTTGGAACTTGTAAATAAATAAATGATTGATTGGTCATAATTATAGAAACGAAATTGGAAGGATATTATTCAAAAACAAATTAAAACCTCACTTTGAGATGTCAATTTCAAATCTATAAACATGAATATAGCCTAAATATATTATTAAATCCGATCAAATTTAATATAATAGTTTTACAATTTTATTTATTCAAATTAAGTAAATAATATATTTTAAATGTAGAATTGAGAAAAATCTTTATAATCTCATTTTTTATTATTTTAAAGAGCTAGGAAATTGTCGGTAGAATTAAAAAGCAAGCGGGATGTAAAACAATGAATAGTTATGCAAGATAACAGAGTTGGAAAACAATTTCCGTTTTGAAAGTAGTGGAGAAGAAGAAAAAGAATATTCCCATCGTTTTGAGACGCAAATCGCGGACGGAAGCAGCGCTGATGAAGGGATTGTCGAAGAAAAGGGAGAAAACGTTGGTGGTGGTGGAAAAGTAGTGGCGGTTGATGGTATAGAGAGGAGGGGAGAGGTAAAGGAATGAAATCACTTCAATTCGCCCTGAATGCTGTGCCTTAAATCTTTCAGCGCCCTTCGGGTGCCCAACAACCAGTAGAGAGAGATTCTGACAGGAGCGGTGCCGGCCCCATATAATTTCCTGGATTCAGAGAGGGCTCAAATCGCATTTCAGCATTTCCATCTCTGGAGGCTGCCGTCTCCACCCCTAACCGATTGATAGTTTGCAATCTACTTCCATTACTCAACAATAAAATGTTGAGGAGGGGCTGCAATTTCGTCTACTGCTTGCATTATCAACCCCCCACCGCCACCATCAAGGAACTCCTCAGTACATCCCATGTCGGAGCTGGAACGAAAATGCAAGAAAAGCAATTTGCCAACAACTCTGTACGTATCAACGCCTGTCAGGATTATAGAACATGTAAGGATAATGTATAGGATCTTTGCCTGTCTATAGTGTAGTATAAAGTGTATGTAGTGCAGTATAGATTGCTCCAGAATATGGAGAAAAGGATACAAGCAGAATGCAACCTTCTTTCTTCAATAGATATCCAAGAGGAGTAAAAGAACTGTTGGAAAGGATCAAAATAGAAAAGAAGATTTTCAAATTTGTAGAAAATGTCTCAATTTTATGGGCGCTACGAGTTATGAGAAAAAGAGACTTATGAGAACTTTGAGTGCATTATGAATGCAGTAAGTAGTCGATCGATTATCAGGAGAGCTTATTTCACACGTAATTATCCATTCACGTTATTTCCACCACTAGTACTTTTAAAGAATTTAATTTACCTGTCTTTTGAAACTGTCTATGATCTTTTAAGTCCATATGAACTAAATTGACGAAAATATATGTCACAGGTCACAAACCTAGCCACCATTGTACAAAACACAGAGAACATTATTTCATTTTAAATGTCTGATTTTTTTAGGAGGATGAAGCCCACATAGGTATGAGACCTGTGCGTGGGTAATGAGTTGGATGATGGTGATTGATGAGTTGTACCTACAGTTTTAGGTGGGTTCCGAACCACCGGGAAGTGATTTTTCAGCAGAGAAAAGTGTCTTTTTTGCCATGACGAAATACTTCATGAACGTTTTCCATGAAGAAATACTTCAGAGCAATCTTATTTAATATCAAAACTGACACTGTATTTCTATATTGGATGAAGCTTCTCTTTAGAAGTGAAATGCGTCCCTACAGTATCTCCAATATAAGTGAGTGAAAATCATATATTAAATAGAAATACAGAGTCACTTTTGATATTAGATTTCATTTAACGTGTCTGTGTCATTAGACATCTGAGAACGTTTACGCTGTTCATAACATGATACCACAGTATGGTGCCAATGAATATCATTTTCGAAAATCCTAATGCTAAAAATCACACTGAAGACCTTAGCTCAGCGGATATTGACAACAGTATTAATTAGCTACATAAAAATCCATGAATGCCATTACAGAAAACAAAAATATTATGACAACGCCGGGAATCGACCCCAGACCTCCTCATTACTGGTGAGGTACTCAGACCGACTTTATCTTTCAATATCATCTTATTTTATTTCATCTTAACTTATCTCTCAATACTAGAGAGGTTGCGAAAATCTACGCAAAAAAGCCACATCTCTGTTCATCTCTGTTCAACAGAATTCATTCGAACCCAGCCCGAAACACAGAAAAAAGGTTTAACAAAAGCGCAAAAATATATCTATTTTATCTGCAACTACAGATCTAGATAAATCTGTGCATGGAGTGAACAGTTGATTGAGTTATTGGATTTTACAATTATTATTAAATTGCGATGTATATTCAACTAATGAATGATCAGAATTCACAGTTTGATTTGTATAATTAAGAGGATCAGTTTTGCATAGCAAGTTTCTACATAGGAACCGTTATACTGCAGATCACGAACATGGGTATTCACAACAATAATTAAGAGGAATTTCGAAAATTAATCAATGGAATATATTTTGCAATTTAATAATAATGTATTGGATTACTTCATCGTTTATGAACGGATACTTCTTTTCTTCACTTTTACTTCTCATTTATGTGATATTGTAGTTTTATATTAATTTTTTTCGAAAGATGAAGCCCACGTAGGTCTGATACCTGTGCGGGGGTAATGAATTGGATGATGGTGATTGATGAGTTGGACCTACAGTTTTAGGTATGTTCCGAACCACCGGGAAGTGATTTTAAAGCAGAGAAGTCTTTTTTGCTGGCCAATCCAATTGGTCACCCTTACAAAGAGCGCTCAGGAGTTTCGTAGCTTATCTCTGATTGAACAGATACCTGCTACGGCACTCGGGTATTCAATATTCAATATTTATTCATTACATCAATCACAATCAACTTATTAGGTTAAAGAAACAGACATAAACATTCCATATTACTTTTTCCCTTGATGCTGTAACAACTCTACTATTTTTGGTAATATAGTTTATTTTTCAGTAGTTAGTATAGTAGAGTTCAGTAGTAGTATAGTTATTAAGCCAGTAGCTCAGTCTCACTACTGGCATAATCCGCCCCTGAATAATAAACTATGTCACCAAAAAAATAGTAAAGTTGTTACAATATTTAAACATGGGGGAATTAATTATATATTTGGGGGAAGTGATAGCCGAGTGCCGTAGCAGGTTTCTGTTCAATCAGAGATAAGCTACGAAACTCCTGGGCGCTGAATGTAAGGGTGACCGATTGGATTGGCCAGCAAAAAGACTATTCTCTGCTGTAAGATCAGTTCCCGGAGGTTCGGAGCCCACTTAAAACTATAGGTCCAACTCATCAATCACCATCATCTAATTCATTACCCACGCACAGGTCTCAGACCAATGTGGTCTTCATCCTCCGAAAAAAAACATAAATAATTATTGGAATAAACTTCTCTAGTGAATTCAACATTATTGAGACTATTTGATTGACCCAATTTATTGAAGACTGGTGAATTTCTTAGCAACTCGCATTCTAATCAGGCTCTCACCACTCAGAATTCGCTAGCATAGCCGTTGACATCACTCCAGCAATTGGCATGTGCCCTATTTATAATGGCAATCATCACGGATAAATGAACTGCAGGAATGTTAACGACTGACCAGGTGTGCCTCTGCCTCGGCCTCGCTTGTCAACAAAACATTGCACTGCACCACACCTCGCTTCGCCCGGTTACTGCGTTCATTAGTGCACTCAAAATACTCATCAGTCTCTTGACTCATCACTCGCAGCGCACGTGAGAACTGACTAAGACCAATGATGGCAACTGATGACTGACGTTTTATTTTAGCTGAGAATTCACACCAAAACCGAACTCTTCTGTCAATAAGCTGGGTAGGATGAGCCTCAGAACTTCTGTTCCACTTTATTTAGAAGACTCTCATTAGATTTTCTCAATATTACTTACCCATTTTAGCTACAAACTGTGATATTTTGTGTGTGATAGATTTCCTCTTCTTGCTAATCAATAACCCTACCACCTCTTAGTACGGAACACAATCATCCCAAATTTCTGTTTCTGTCCATTTTATTATCATCATGTATTATTATTTTTATTTTTTCATATCACCCACTTTGGGGTGCGTTGAATCAAACATTTCTTCATGGATGCTTCTTTCCGTTTCTTCCAGTACTCCTTCATTCTCTCCCATGTTGTCTTTCTACTCTCCTCTAATAATACAGTACGGTACCGAATCTAGCTTTAGGATATTCTATTAATCTTCTATTTTCATCTTTCAACAAATTTCTTCAATGTACGGTGTTCTTGATTGTATTCTCCGTAATATTCAATTCATTAAAATCAAGTTGATCTTGTTTGAACCAGTTGCATTTTGTCTTTCTGTTTTTGAAAAATTCGAATATTATTTTCATTCTTTCGGAATATGCGACCGTAAAAACTCAATCCTTTTTTTCTACTATCTAAGATCTGTTCAATCTTCTTATGAAGAGTTTTATTTGAAGCCGAATACATTTCATTGATTTTAAGTTTCGGACCGAATATTTTTATGTATTATTATTATTGAGATGAAATTTTTATTTATTGCATCATTACAATATTTGTATAGAAGAAAACCTATTCATATTGCGATATAAGTCCTCTTTGAAATTTTCAATCATAATTTATTTAAACAGAATTTATTAATTTCGAATTCCTTTAATTGCTATTACTTTATACTGAAGACTTCCGCAATGGCGGATATTGACAACAGCATTGAACAGCTGATGGGAATCGATGAATGCTACTGTACAAAAATATCAGTCACCACCGGGAATTGAACCACGGACCTCTCAATTGCCGGTTATTTATTTCTTATGATAAGTATATTGGATCAAATTTGATGATCCCCTGGGAAATTTCTATAAATAATCCCTCAAAACCACATTCCAAGTGATTCAAGACACATTCTTTTGTCAAAAACTGCTTATCAGTGCTTGTAAAAAATTCAAAATTGCTTTTGTCTCTGGGTCTCTGGCATAATGTATCCCCCTGACACCCCCGAGTTAAGGTACTGCCACATTAAGTTCAAGCATGACATATTTTTACAAAAAAAAATGTAGTAATGTACTGCCAATTTTTATAGGCTCAACCTCACATATATATAATTGAATTTCCTTTCATCTTAAATTTGCAACAATCTCATCCTATCACTAATAATACTATGTTGTTTTTAGCCGGAGTAACATGAGCGGGCTTTTCTTGAAATCGAACATTTCAAAACATAGTATTTCAATACAATACAATACTAGCCTACTGTATTTCATGGATATTACATATGAACAACACATGCGGCCAAATGTATGAAGAAAGCGTAGCAGAAGACAACAAGGGCGACGCTGGGGGATTTTTAGGCTGTGTTTGGTTGTTTTGCAGTAAAGGGTATGCAACGCCCGCAGCCCGAACGCCAGTGAGAGTGTGAGAAAGCGTTCGTGTCAAAGTGTAACTTACGAATATGTGTATAGGAGAGAGTGAGAGAAAGTAAGAGAAAAAGTTTCTTATGCAGGAAAGAGAGTGAGAGAGGCTGAGAGAAAGAGATACAATGATAGAGATAGATAGATTTATTTGTTAATTGGAGAGAGATATTGTTGAGAGAGAGAGAGAGAGAGAGAAGGGGGATTTGTTGCTGTAGAGAGAGATATTGGTAGAGAGTGAAAGGTGGAGAAAGAAAGAGAAAACGGAGAGAGTGTGTGATAGATAGATAGATAGATTTATTTGTTAATTGGAGAGAGATATTGTTGAGAGAGAGAGAGAGAGAAGGGGGATTTGTTGCTGTAGAGAGAGATATTGGTAGAGAGTGAAAGGTGGAGAAAGAAAGAGAAAACGGAGAGAGTGTGTGATAGATTGAGAGTGAGGGAAGGGAGAGACAGACAGAAAGAGAGAGACAGTTGAAGAGGAGATGAGTGCGATAGGGAAAGGAAAAGCTGTAGAGGTTTCCATGCACACAGCGACGTTTTACGAATTGGGTCGTCATTGGGATTGGTTAGGAGGGTGATGGAAGGGCGGAGGGGGCCGTTGGAGAGCTGGCGTCACGGATTGTGTTTTGTGCTGAGGGTTTTCTGAGTGTTGTGAGAAGGGCGGTAAAAGGGAAAAGGAAAGAACCGGAACCGAGGGAAAGCATCGAACTGAGAGCGCAAAAGGGACAGACTGGTGAAAGGCAGGGAGCAAAGGAAGGGAGTCTGGAGTCTGGGTCAGGCAGACAGTACTCTCAGCCTCATCCCATGCTCCCCATCAAGGATCGAGGGGGGCTCGTACACGTGCAGACGTAGGGGGTCAACGTCGTATCGACCCCTGTGTGATACGATGTCGCGGGGGGCAATGCCGGGGGTTTTTCAGACTGCGCCCCCAGCCGGAGGAAGAGCTAGGGGGGCTAGGCGAAAGGAAGCCCGTCTAGCTAGACCCCCCCCCCCCCACGGCACCTAAACCACACAACCCCACCCATTCATGCTTTCACTGGTTGTTTACTCGACTGTTTGCCCTGCTTTTCTCTTTGGCTTTTCAGATTCAGCCCCTTTACATTGTCCACGCTCTCCAAACCACCAGACAGAAGTCTGCACAAAAAATGCTCTGCCAACCAATCACCAGCTAGACTTGGACTGATGTCAAATTTCTAGTACAACAATAATTATTACATGGTTCGTATTCGGGATCAAGCGGTGGGCTCACATAGATCCGAAGTTTTCTTATCTTAAATCAAAAGTAGCCAGCAGTAAAAACATTTTTGCATACAATTACTATTACATCGTTTTTTCGGGATCATGATGTAGGCTCACATAGATGAAAAGTTTTCTTGATTTAAAATCAAAACTGTCCTATACTAAAAACAGTTTAGCATACAACTAGTATTACATTGTTATTTTTCGGGATCATGATGTAGGCTCAGCTCACATAGATTAAACGTTTTATCGATTCCACATCATAAGTTAGCCTGCCGTAAAATCATTTTAGCAAAGAAACTATTATTACATGGTTATTTTTCGGAATCAGGCATAGATACTTGCATAGATAACAAGCTTTCTAAATTTAAAGTTATTTACATAGGAAAATTACATCATTTTTTTCAGGTCATGCTGATTTACATCGATGAGAAAAACACAGGACAAAGGCAATAGTATTACTGTGTGTTGCAGTCCATCTTAATCAGGTAAAATTTTTTTGCGTATGATGCCCATAAGAGTCCGGAGACTTGTGCGTGGGTAATGGGGTGAATGAGATTCGAACCATAGGCTGCAGGAAACGAATCCAGCCATAGCCCTACCTTATCACAGACAAGCGCTCCAACCAACTGCCCTACCAGAGCCGCCGAATTATATTGAATGAGGAGACTTGATGATGTCACTATCACATTATTTTATTATTGAAACACGAGATATAGTTTTTATTAAGGTACCGTATGGAACATATTATAGTCACACTATTCACAATCTCAAAGGAACTGAAACCACATACCACCTAACCTACTAAATACAGTACTTTAATTATCTTCGCTAAAATTCAAATAGAGAGCCGCTTCATATAAATTACACCCTACATGGACTTATACAAATTTGAAAGGGAGGCTCTGTAGGCCGAGCTACTCTACGTTGGAGGCGTGTCATTGGTGATGTCTCAGACTAGACACAACCACTGGTAACAGCCATCTGCCAATCACAGGTCTGCAACGTAGAGTAGTTCGGACTACCAAAGACAGATGCACATAGTCTATATCATGCAGGGTATATAGTATGTATGATATCTATAATAATGTGTATGTAGGGTGTATGTGTACGATATATGCAATATGAAGGGTGAAAAATCTTTACTTTGGCTGCTCGGACATAAACATACGACCAATATAGATCCAAGATCCTTTTTTTTAGATTGCGTCTTGGAGACTCCAGTTAAGGAGTATAAGACAAGTCAGATCAACAATAAATTATACTATCTTGTGCACTAGTTATTTATGCACTAGTGCAAATGTATATTTTAAAATAGGCTCTGTATTCTTATAATGTTGGATATAAGTTATATTTAAGGTTGTTTATAAGTGTTATTTTTTTGATTTTCATCCGGCGCACAAGCTTGGCTTTGCTGATGGAAATCTTGAAGAATATATTTTTCTTGTAATATATGTAACTTACTGTGCAAACACATAGTTCAATTTTGTGTATCTGATTGTGATGTACAATTAATTACATTTTTTTTTTTTTTGGTGTTTTTTTTAATAAGTTATTATAATTACTATATCAATTAGTTGAAGCGAGGATTAATTTTGATGTGAAAGGAATTCTTGAACATTTTAAAAAGTTTTATCAACTTTATATTTTTTCAATTGTTTTTTAATATTCCTGTATTTTCAAGACTAAAAACTGCGGCAGCATGTTGTAGAGTTTCCTACCAATATAACTGGGTTTTTGTTTGAATAAGCTACTATTGTGACTCACCAAGTGATAATCTCCTCGGCTTATTGTATTATAATCATGTACGTCAAGATTTTGGTTAATATCACTCGTTTTTACATATAAAGTAGCTTCATACACATATAAGCAGGGTACAGTTAGGAGACCATGTCTCTTGAATAACGGCCTACTATACATGAATCTAATCCATTTACTTTTTCCATACACCTAACAGCTTTCTTTTGGATCTTAAACACCCTATCAAGGTTTTGCTTTGATGGTAATCGTCCTTGTAGGGTATAATATTATAGCTTGATATGTTGTATGTAAGCTAGATGGCGAGCTAGGTGAACTAAATCGTCGCGGAAGAAACAAGGTGCTTCAACCGGAATTTGAAGCGGAAATGGAATTTCAAAATATGAATACTGAATTATTGCAAAATTATACATTAATTCCTACATTAATTCCATGAATAGTAGTCTAATTTGAACTGTTCCCGGCCCAGGGGACCAATCAGGAGTCAGATAAGGCTGGGATGATCTCCTATTGGCTGATAAGAGTACCACTGTAATCAAACTGAAAATCAAAGTTGAATGATGGGGACAGTGGAGAATGGCAGTGTCAGGTCAGAGTCTGAAAAAGTGGAAATAAAAAAGTGCCAGCCAAAAAGTTCAAATGCTTCCAGAAAAAACATTCTTCAACTTCAAGATGGTCTTCGTCTAGTGGCCTCAGTAGCGCTTGAAAGGACCATTCTGAACACCATGTAGGACCCTCAAACACCAGGAGGTAAAACCAATTATTTTCATTTTTTCAAATCCTCCACTAAGGGCTTAGCGCTCAATCTCTCATAATTGAATTCAGGAGAATACCGTGTTTCAATTATACGTTTACTTTCTACAAGCAAATGAGTCCAAAATTCAATTGATGCAGTTTTCGGCACAGCTTTACCTTGGAAACTTGGTCAAGGCTGTACAGTGCTTACTGCTCAGATCACAGTTAAAGCTTTCAGCTAGCTTAGCATTTAAGGTAATTAAGACTAGACAGGTTTCAGATGACTAATTGAAAATTAGTATTATTTTAATTAGAGTTCTATTTTGAAGCATAGGACTAATCAATGTGCAACATTATTTCGAATCTACTTGAGGAATAATGTAATCGTGGCTTATAATTCTCGTTCAAAAATACACTCGTTAAGTGAAACTGACAATTTTTGTCAATCTCATTATTCCCTCTTGACATGATGTTTGTGAGTTCATTTAAAATATGTTTTCATCTGAGTTGAAGTGAAAATTTGAAACTAAGGATTTTTAAAGAGCTGCGACTGAGGCTAACACTGTTTACCGTTCGATGAGAAAGCTGAATATTGCATTATGAGACAATAACTGCATTAATATTGCTGACACAGCGTAAATTCACAAAGATATTCAGTAATGAATAACAACGTTCAGGAATATTTGTACGATAGTTTTATCAAAGTTTATATTCCTCGCTCAAAAATGCGAGACCCTAACAGTGAAACAGACAATTCCTCTTGGAATTACTTCTTGGCTTCCTCTTGAAATTTTGATTATAAATCCATATATGAAAACATTGTGTCATCAGAATTTAAGTAAAGAATCAAACCAAGGCTCTCAAAAAACTAGCTTGAGAATTTCATTGAGGGTGTCCCTGTTGAAAGTGAAGCATAAGATTCCAATATATGACAATATAGTTTGCAACATATATGAGACTGCAAACAAGCGGCGAAGAAACTACAAAGTTCGAAACGCGTCCGCCGCTACTAAAAAAGGTCAGTTCTGCACAGAAAGATTATACTTATTAATACCACTAAATCACTATAAAAAATAAGTGCATTATAATGCTATAAGACAGTATTCGGCAGTGTAGTCAAAGCATGGTATTCAAGAACGATTTTTATTCACTGGGTTACAAATATGATAGTAGTGTATGAAATACTGCACGGTAAAATATTGATAAACTGCAGGGATCAATAACCCATACATTAATTACATGAAGTGTCACCCTTGCTACTCAGCGCATATAAGAACGAATGCTTGATAAAGTAACACAGGGTAACTTTGAAAAAAAAAACACTGAGGTGTTCTTCTATTTGTGAAACTTCATTCATTTTTGTTCCTGACAAAAGGTTACATGACGTCACCATCTCACCAAGACTGCGTTCCTATGTGCGCTGGGCCTAAATTTTCAATTTCAATCGCACATACAATATACAAAAATAACTATTAAAAACAACAGTAATAAGTATAAAAATGATAAAAATACACAAATAATTTGCAAAGAAGTTCATTGTGTGGAGCCTTTCCAACAATGGTTATCCACGTACTTGGAATAGGTTATTCATAAATTGCATAAATGTCATATTTTGTATATCAATCAGGAATGTAGTTTTTCTGTAATAAAGGTTTAAAAAAAATTTTTTTTTGAAAAATAAAATATCTTCTGTGATATTTTCCATGACAAAATACTTAATGAACAATCTAATATTAAAACTGACACCGTATTTCACTCTTCTATAATGTTTTACTCACATATATTGGAGATGTTTGAGGAATGCATTTCACTTCTGAAAGGCTGACGAAGCTTCTTTTCAGAATTGAAATGCATTCCTAAAACATCTCCAATATATGTGAGTAAAACATTATATAAAAGTGAAATACAGTGTCAGTTTTAATATTAGATGGTTGAAATATCTTAATACAAAAACAACATTTTGTTACATTAATCCTGAAAATTACACTATTTACAACCGTTCATGAGATCAATTGCCCCCGAAATTCAACGTCAAGAGCTGAAAAAATAATTTATGAAAAAAAATGTTATTGCACTAGATTACATTTTAGTAGCATAACAATCTCCAACCAAAGTGACTTGGAAAAAAATATGACCACACCCCGATTGCACAGCCTTAAACATTGCACAAGTAACGACTAACAGGACATGTAACACCCACGACTATTTTAAAACATTGATAAATTTCATACCACAGTTAAACTTCTGTATAATAAAATCGATCATCCATGCTAAAAATTCGCTCTAAATAGGTATAATTAGAAGTAAATCTTGCTAGAATTGCAATGCAAAGAAACAATAAAAATTCGTTATGTAGAGGATTTCTTTATTTAAAAGTTTGTTTTATAGAGATTTTGACTGTATGAATAATGAGTTTATTTCCCTTTTCAAGAATACAGATCAAAATATTTGAACAAAGTTTGGATATTAACGGACCACGTTTACCGGTAGGTATAGCCAGTGGCAACAAAAAAATATAGACTAATAAAATAGTCTAGTCTTTACAGCAAAGGTTCAACGTTTATTGATACACAAATTAATTGGTTCAAGAATGTATCCTTAGAATACAGTTCAAAACATTTGAACAAAGTTTGGATATTAACGGACCATGTTTACCAGTACGTGTAGCCAGTGAGCAACAAGAAAAATATACTAATAAAATAGTCTATTTATTTTATTAGTATATATTTATTTTATTAGTAACCTCTTTACAGGAGGTTAAACATTTATTGAAAGTCAAGTTAATTGTTTCAAAAATTAATCCTTAGAACCTCAGGAATTATCATAGAGCTCTAGTACAGCAAAATTCTCTATCAAACCAACCCGAACTAATCCAGGTCATTTTTTAAACTCGTATAAGGTGGTTGGGTGGTGGGTGGTACGAATAGTATGCTGGGGGGGGGGGGGGGGTAAGTCTGATAAGGGGTCAGCCTGCAGTGCGGTGCCCCAGACAGGCCTAAAAAAAAAGGGTGGGTGGTTAGGGGCTGTCCACGTGTTAGTCGTGACGTCACATCACCACCACCCCTTCCGCCACCCCATCTGACGGCGGCCTATTTATCCACCACGTGTCTAGCAGTGCTGCCAACCCTCACCCTTTAAAATCCTTCTCCCCTCACCCTTTAAAATCCAGGATCGAATAGGCGCCGTCTCTCTCCCGGGCAAAGCCCCATTCCCCCCCTTCATATCAACCAAATAGTGGACTCCATTCTGAATTCAACTATCAAGATTCTACTGACAGAATTCTAAAATACAAAGAATAGTTCTATGATGTGTACATATCTTCTCTATATTGATTGGTTGTTTTGAGAAGTTGTTTTCTTTTCTTTTAATGTTGGTTGAGTGGTGGTGGGGCTTGTTTGCCTCAACTACCCACAACACTAATTTTGTAAAGTGTGAAAAATAAAGAATATAGATTTACCCATCTATATCACTCTCTCTCTCTAATTGAATCTCTCACACTCACTCTCTTTTTTTCTCTTTTTCTTCTCTCTTTCTTCGTTTTTTTGAGGATGGAGCCAGCAGACCTACGGGTGGATAATGAGTTGGATGATGATAATTGATGAGTTGTACCTACAGTTTTAGTTGGGTTCCAAACCACGGGGGAAGTGATTTTACAGCAGAGAAAAGTATTTTTTGCTGGCCGATCCAAACGGTCACCCGCACAAAGTGGGACCAAGAGTTTGTGCCTTAACTTTATCTGACTGAACAGATACCTGCCACGGCTATCACTTCTCTCAAACTCTTTTTCTCGAACTCAAAAATAAAATTGTATGTCGCGAAAACATTGATGCTTCTCCTCGACATTTCTAATTTCCGTTGCACAATTGATGACTAGTACGTCTTTTTTCAGTCTGTAGACTTTGCACTCCCTGTCCAATAAAAACGGCATCCTTATGATCCAATACATTGTTTATGATTCAATCAATACTGTCAAAAGTTCTAGGGAAAATTAATTTTCTGCATTGGAGACTCTTAATTCTGAGATTCAAGCCCGTGTTCCAAGATCAGAGTTCCAGCATTTAAAAGGGTGTGTGTAGTGTTTTTGGTCGAGGTATGTTTAAGTTATACAGAAAGTTTATCAAATGTTTAAAAAAAACTCCTAGGTGAGTTCAATTGCACCCAAAAACCGAAAAATTTTAACTTTGAAACCCATATTTCACAAAATAATTGATGAAAAACACTTTTTCTCTCTCTCAGCAACAGAATATTTTGAACAAAAACCCTGCGCACAGCCTTAATTATGATATTAGTAATTTTTCTAGAAAGTGAAGCCGAATGTGAAACTAATACTGATTTGAAAATTTTACAGGATATGAACATGATGAGTTTAGTAATGTCCGTAGAACGTTAACTTGAATGTGAAATTTCACCTTCTTGAGAAACAAACAAATTATAAGTGATATAATAATCATTTTGTATATTAAATACAGTAGGACCTCCCACATCCGTCCTCAGATTGTCCGATGCTTCGGGTGAACCAACCACACGACCGGGCAGTCCAACTGTTTCTTACGCTACCTTTTTTGACGTTTTCTTTTTGTACAATCAACAGCTTCTTTGCGTTTTATTGCAATATATTTATTTATTATATCTCTGTAGAGAATAATACACCCGTTTTTAGAGTTCAAATATTGAATGTTCACTGTAAAAATGTATTGATTATACAATCTATAATTACTTTTTTCTGATACAGTAATAATAATAATAATAATAATAATAATAATAATAAAAATATCGTGTGACCAGGCTGGCTGAGGTCTGGTGACAGAAGTCACTCGAGTGACAAAGATAAAAAAAAATAACATCGTGTGACCTGGCTGGTTTAGATCTTGTCAATGTTCTCAGGTCGCACCTGAATAAGTTCAGGGCTTCTGATGTGATTTAACGACTGTTTCTAGGCAGCCAGGAACAACAGGATTAACGTGTACTCCGAAACACGGGAGTGGCCTAAGGGGAAAAGGTTTTTTCTGATAATCCAACCTTTTTTACGTTACTATCAGAACCAAAGGTGATTGATTAGAGGGGTTCGTGATCGTTTTCATTAATAAAATTCGTTTTCCATGACGAAACAGGTATCTGTTCAATCAGATAGAGATAAGCTGCGTTCTCCTAGGCACTCTTTATAAGGGTGACCGATTAGATTAGCCAGCAAAAAAGACACTGTTCTCTGCTGTAAAATCACTTCCCGGTGGTTCGGAACCCACCTAAAACTGTAGGTCCAACTCATCAATCACCATCATCCAACTCATTACCCACGCACAGGTCTCAGACCTATGTGGGCTTCATCCTAAGAAAAAAAAAATGAAACACTAAAATCAGTTGAAAATACTTTATACTTTATAATATAAAATTTTGATAAAACCTTTTGAGCCAAAAAATACTATGTCGTTGCTATGGAAAACAACAAAAATCTTACGCATTATATAACAGAATATTAGCATATGATTAATGATATTCTCTTTAAAAAAGGGAGTGAAGGATAGTAGATTATTCAATTTGAGAGAATAATTCCTAGAGAGTTCTACAGGGTAACGACTGCATAGGGAGCGCAAACAAGATAACAATAATATAATGGTGTCATATGGTTTACAATATTTTCCTTACAAAAGGTAATGCAGTCTAGTTAGTAGACTAGCTTCTGTAACAACTGTATGTGACAGCATTATAAACAAGATACATAATGCTCTACCATCTACATACAAGCATCAGGTAACAGAAGTATGCTTCTAAGCTTAAAATGTACCTAATATTACAGTAAGCTACTATGTCTAAAGATAATATTAATAATAAGCGGGTGGGTTTTATTGGTGGGTGACCATCACGGGTAGTTCGACATCGCCGTTTTAACCATGTTTGATTATTAATTATTTATTTATTGTGACAAATTTACAACGAATGTGAAGGCGCAACAGACTCAAGTCCAAAACTGCTCCTTCACAAATATTGAATATGTTGCATTGTTATATTTGTTATGGAGAATATGGTGAACCTACAATTTCAGGTGAGTTCCGAACCACGAGTATAAATGAACTCATAGAAGTACTAATGGCGGCTGGAAAGTAGTTATTCCATGCTTTTTCTATTCCTTTACACAACTACAAGTCTATAAAAATTAAAAATAATTAGAAAGTTCCAGTTTCCCTTAGGAAGTGTTTCTTTCAAGTTCATCTCTAATCCATAGATTGGGGAGTAGTGGTAAAGGTACAAGGACAAATAAAAAATGAGAAAGACAAAATTTTCCCATTATTTCATACAGAATTCAGCCACGTATAAATTTATTGCAAGTCTTGCTTCAAATGTGTGATAAACGAAAAAAAGAACAAAAGAAGTTGTCTCTTTTTGTGTTGCGCTCCCTTCACCGATCATCCTCTTCAACATCTTTTTCTTCTACTTCTTCTATTTCTTCTTCATCGGCCGTACCTCGCGGCACAACGACCTCCACAGCTCTAGCCACGTGTATTCGTCTTTCTACCTTCTAATGGTCCTTTTACTTTTTCACGTTTTTTTCCTCTCTTCTCCACTATCCTCCTTTCTCTTCTAATCTAACGATCTTCCTCTTCCACCCCCACCTGTGTCAGAGTAGACGTGCCAATGGAAGAATAAGAGAAAAAGTAAAAAGAAGAAAAAGAACCATGAATGTACAAGCCACTTTTGAACGGTGCGAACAATCGATTCGAAAAAACGCTTTTTGGTTGATGACAATATCGTTACTAAGGCCTTGATCAATTGGAACGTAGACTGAAAAAAATTGAATGAATCGGAGACATTAGTATTCTACCACGGCTTCAAACAATCAGATCATAAACATTTTTGTGTGAGTTTGAGGCATATTTCGATACATTTCTCTAAGCAACGTTTTTCCTAAATTTACAATTAAAAGTTAATTATTTATTAGGTCGTCAACCGTATCTGACGAGGCACCACAACGAAACCGTTTTTTTTTTTTTAAGTGACAAATATTGTATTTACGAGTAAGTTATCAGTTTTTTTTACCCTCATCATGTGTGTTTTATTAAATAAGCTTTGTTTAGTACAAATCGACAATCTACTAGAGCTCGCTCCTCTCTCACAGACATGTGCCCATGTGAGGGGCCTCCTACATATTATATTGTGTTATATTTTTCATTTTTGTATTTTTATGGAGAATAACAAATATTTCAATTTCAATTTATAATAATTCACCTTGTAAATAAGGTTGAAAATACAGTTTGGAGTTTCTAACCTTATTTGAGTCTCCATGACTCGAAAATGTTTGGCCAAACGTAAGTAGAAATATTATTCATTTACAATTGATTTTTTTTAGGATGAAACCCACATAGGTCTGAGGGCTGTGCGTGAGTAATGAGTTGGATGATGGTGATTGATGAGTAGGACCTACAGTTTTAGGTGGGTTCCGAACCACCGGGAAGTGATTTTACTGCAGAGAACAGTGTCTTTATTGCTGGCCAATCTAATCGGTCACCGTTACAAACAGGACCTACGAGAACGCAGCTTATCTCTATCTGATTGAACAGATACCTGCTACGGCACGCGGCAATCACTTCCTCAAAATTTAATTAGATGACTGAAAATCGTTAAATTTACAAAAGTTAATTATTTATTAGGTCGTCAGCCGTATCTGACGAAGCACCACAACAGCGCGAAATGGCTATCACAGGCATGAGCCATGAAGTTTTCACTATTATCAGTTTCTTGTTTGGAATATACACAGTAGACAGGATAACACTAACAAAACTACGTTTTTACTTCAATTTCCTAGCTATAGTTCACCCCACCGAATTAGGAAGTTTTTTCTTTCTTTGTAGTGGCGAAGGTGATATTGTGGAAGGTATCCATAATGAATAATAAGACGAAATTGTCACAACCAAATTTATTAAAACTTTGAGAAACTAGTTTTGGTTGTTACACCATTATCAATCTCAATCAAACTCATAGAGTTTAAATTCTATGAGTTTGATTGAGATTGATGATGGTGTAACAACCGAAACTAGTTTCTCAAAGTTTTAATAAATGCGGTTGTGACAATTTCGTCTTATTATTCATCAATTAGGAAGTTCTAAAAAATCGCAGGGTTGCCAGATATGGGGCCATGCCAGGAGCTGATGGTAGAGTATGCACGAGCGGGAACACTACTTGTACTGGGTTGGCTAGTCTACAAAGTCTAACTCTAGCAGTATGTTTTCCTACAGTTACCTCACAAAGCTGTTGTTTATGCACTCATTATAATACGCAAAACCTGCAGTAGTTTACTTTGCCGCACACCAGCTGACACCTCGTTTTACTTGGCCGTATTTATGAACGGTTCTTATCAACGAAAGACTTTGATAAGTTATACTTAGCGGCAATAAGTCTTACTTACACTTACAAGTTCACGAAGTGACAAGCCAGCGAGTAGCTGTAACACTAAAAACTCCCCCAACAAATGTCTCACTCTTGACCTATTGAAACTATTTTTACTCTCTTTGTATAAATCGACTTCTAATCTATAAATAATTTAACACTTTTAATTTACATTAAACAACACTAATTTTCACTAATACAAGAATTTACACTACATAAATATGGCGGGGACAGATGGGTCGGCTTGTAACTTGACTAGTCAGCTAGTAAACTCACCCAGTACAATCAATACTTCACTTAAGTTCGTATTTCAGAACCCAATTAAAACTCTTCTTAACTTTGCCAAGAAAGTCAAGTCTTTCTTAACATTGGTATTTCAAATCCGCTCTTAGCCAAGATAGGTAGAGAGCTGTCTTGAAGCCGTTCTTGAGATTGTATTCTATCATATTTTTCATTTTTTAATATAGCATCGGCTCGTAAAATTTTAATAAAATCAAATACATTTTTTCACCATTGCAATGTAATTCACAGTTTATTTGACCTGTTTTTTCGTCATACTTGTACATATTCACCACTTTAAGCTGGGCATTCACGTTCCAATTTGTAGTACGACTTGCAGTACTGCTAGTTGGATAGTCGACTCCACTCACGCTCCTACTTGCAATCCAACTTTATTCCTAGTCAGCTGTGAGCATCGCTCTCGAGCCGAAAAATGTAACCGAAGTTGCCCGAAGGTCAAGCACTGACTGTGATAAGTTGGACGACTTTGATCCGACTCCCTCACACACGCTCCGACATCGTCGACAGTCGGAAGTCGTCCCTCTAGTCGTCCATCTAGTCGTCCTTCTACAATTCCAACCATCCAACAAGCCCATTCACGTTCCGTTATCGGATCCAACCTTGGAGGTTGGACTGCAAGTCGTACTGCAAATCCG